>JAIWWG010000018.1:0-477495 GCA_025435555.1 Chytriomyces cf. hyalinus JEL632 | reverse complement strand
GAGGACAATTTCTTTGAATCAAATGACCAGGAGCTGAGTGTTGAGCTTGCAGAGGATGAAATACGTGCACGAAATCAATACTTGGAGTACCAGGTGTTACGCGCACAAGCAGATTGGGCTCATAGCAGTCAAGACACAACCAAGATTTATGCCAAACCCCAAAAGGAGTACCAAGTAAGAATGTTCTCATTTCACGTATGCCTGCAAATTCAAAAGCATTCTCTTTCTAACAGACCTGGTGTGGGATGGAGGGGTATCCAGAAACCTTTGTGACTGAGTCTCGCTTGTTGCGGTTCCTCAAGTTTCTGGAAACCAGGCCATTGAAAAAGAGTCAATGCAGAACTACCAGATGCGCACCTCTTGAAAAATTAATGGTGAAATTATTGTCCTTGAGTGCCGCAACAAAGCCAGTGACATTGTCTATCACCACCCAGACAAGAGCAATCTGGCGACTGCTATTAGCAAAAATATTTTGAGCCATCACTCCATCAAAGTTTACATGAATGCCCTTGTTCATCTATTCTTTTGGCAAACTGTGGATGTGTCCAATCAGGTTTTCTCCAAATGTTGATTTGTTGCCACATTCTTATTCTATTCTATTTCTAGAATTCGAAAAATCCACATCCTTACCTGCGGGGACCCAGCATCAAAAGTTTTTTGTTAAAGCACAAAGAAGAGCATGAAAAATGCAAAGCCACCTGCTCAGATGATGCTGGATTGGATGATATGGCTCTGAGGATTGATGATGCAAAGTGGATGGAGCTGGCTATGAGCATGTTGAAGTCAAAAAAACTTGTGGAGGTGGCAACACTGTGGTTAGACAAGCAAGCTGTCTGGTGGCATCAGCTTGCTCGAGACTAGTGCTGTTTCTGTATACACTACAGAATGAGAGCATTACAAATGGTCCAGTCGAAATCCTCATTGGCCGATCAAAAGTTTCAAAGACAAATCACTACGAACATACTGAGCATTTTGGATTTTTTCGTTTGAAGAGTGTTATGGAGTGTGCCTGAGGCTGGCAGGTTAAAATTATGGCACGGGAATATACAGTTGGTATTGATGGCTGTATCTAGCAACTCCAGACCTGTCAAATTGGGAGTCATTTTACAAGGTGAAAGTTCTGCATGATCCGAATTACAGTTCCATGTATAAAGCCGTAGGTAAAGCAATGGAAGAAATTGGGCTTCATTCAAAGTTGACAATGTATTTCTGATCCAATCCTGTTTCACGCTGAATTGAACACACACTTGACAGAAAAAAGCACACATCAGCCAAGTGAAGGGAAATTCGGAAATGTTCAACCACTCGCTAAATCCAGAGGACATGAGAATTGCAGCGCGGAACAAACTGGACTCCTAAGAAACCTGTTATGTTGCAGATCCTGGTCAAGGTGGACCAGCAGTCTCCTCATGTACTCAACATAAAGGAGAGCTCAAAATCTCTGGAATGCATGAAGATGTAGGAAACAGGTGTTTGAGCACCTGCAGACCCCATAAATAACAAAGATATGAAATCCACACATCCACGGCCATTTATGGTCACTGGATGAGAAGTTGTGAGGCATACTGCCAAGACCCCAATAAAGCTTTATTTACACAAAGTTGGGACTTAAACGATCCACCATAATAACACACCATCACATGACACCCTCACCAAGTCATCATAAGCTGTCAGACTCTATCACTCTAGAGAATACCAATAGTACTAAGCCAAACTACCTGCAACACCAAGCATTCAGCAGAAACACACCAGTACATAGCTTGTGTAATTAAAACAAAGGTTTGAGCCCAGATAGGCGTCACTTGAGGACCTAGATCTTGCATAAGCAAAGTTCAAAGTTAGTACACCACAGTCAAACTGACACACTGAAACGTACATGGACAGCAGGCAGCGCTGCTTACTGGTACACTGTCACTTGGACCCATGGCTCCCTACCCAGGTGGGAGAATCCCTGTCAGAGGTCCAAGGATACAGTCATATGCACTTTGGACGTTGGTTGGATAGTTTCTTATTCAAATCGTAACTTTTTGGATTGGTAAAGGCACAACAGTCCTTGGGGACGTTCGAGGGTTTTCCATCTCGGTTCTTTATAATTTCTACCGTGAAAAAATAGAAAATCAGGGAGATACCCACGATTTTCCACCCATGAGTGATTCTTTCACATTCTGTTCCAAAGGGTATAAATGGTAGAGCTTCCACAAGGCAAATAAACATCTTCTTAGACCAAAATCATCGTTGTAGCACCTAGTCCTCAAGTCACAAACCCTCGTACAGCGTGCCACCACCATTTGTACCGACATGCTACAAGTTTAGCTTGTCACTACAGCAGCTCACATCCTGGCAAAATGGAAAAAAGAACAAAGTAGGGCACTTGATGATTGAGTTGAAGAACTACTGTCTTCTGATTTATTGAAACAGGGAATTATAATTGCGTGTGGGAGCAGTGCATTGTGCCAGAAGCATTGAAAAAGCATGCATTTGAATTTCTTGACAATGCAAAACAAAAGGTGGCAGAACTTCTTGCATGTGTGCACTATGCGACAGCTATAGCTGAGAGCAATTATCTTGCCGTGATGACACACAATCAAGAGATCCTATTCAGGATATGGCAGAAAAAATGGATGATGTGAGTTTGGCACTATTCAGCCAGTAATTGCTGATACTTGTGACCACAGGCAACTTACATGGCATTAGTTGGAAACAATGACAGTTTCCTCAATTGCTCGCTGTTTGATAATGATGATTTTCGAGTGTATCAGGTAGCTGCACATGAAAAACTCATCGCATTATCTGCAGAGCAGATGCGTTCTCAAGAACTGGAGAGAGCAGTCCCAGAGGTCGTTTCAGCACTTGATGGGATTCAATATGAGGGGTTTGGACAGCATGTGACTGTGATGGAAGGAATTGTGGTGCTGGACAAGAAAATTTCGGCCCTTGCACATGTCCCACAACAACTGTTACAAATGGATGCAAATTTATTTGGAGTACTCAATAACAAGAGGAAGCTGCTAGATGAAATTGCTAAACTTCAAAATGACATTCTGGTTAGTTGTACAGTGCATGTAACATGTTCATGTGATGCGTGTACTTACATGAAGCCCATATTACAGCGCAGCCACACAATTACTGCTCAAAGCCTCCGCAGCAACCACATCTTTCAAGCAAATGCGCACAGGAGTCAGGCAGACGGGATTGAGCAGGTTATCCTTGAGATCCAAACAATCGCAGCATTGAGCCCACCACCACCTCCTCCACATCAACAGCAACTGCAGCATAGTCCCGTAGCTGGCCTGCAACATGATCTGGCCATGCCGCCTATGCCAATCATTCCACTGCATGATCAGGAATCAAACGCGACAATCCATGACACTCCAAGCACACCCATGATTTCGTCACTGGAAGGAGCTTGCGGATCAAGCAGTGGACCTCTAAGTGGGGATCTGAAGCTGTACACATTCTTTGAATATGCGCGTGGGAACGAGATCCTCTTGTGTTACCACAAATTCGAACTTGGGCTTAGTGGACAGCCATCTATCAATTCAATAGAGAAGGAGCATGGGATAAGTGGCAAGAAAGGGCAAAGTGAGTGAACAAAATGACAAAGACTTAACGCTCGCGGAAGAGAGTGCATGAGCATGTAAAGGAGGTTGCTGAGCGAGAGAAGTGCTCTGTTACCGAGAGCTGGTTGAGTCAACCAAGAAACCTGGGTTGGACTATTTTTCAGAGGTCTTGAGAAGCTGTTCAGCTGAATAAATAATATTGCTCACTGTTCACCGTCATCTGAGAAGCAGTTTTGAACTGCGCACACATCGGCATTCTGCAGGCATTGTTGATGTGTGTGCTTTATGCCATTTTTAAAATATTTATGAGTTGTCACTTTATTAGTGGTGTGATGTGGTGTTACAAGTAACCCTCACTGTGAGGTGTTATTTATATCTATAAAATAATTATAAATGATGTCACCAATAAACGAACCTGCCTGCGACACTCAATCTGAAAACTCGATCACCTGACATAAAACACATTGTATGCATAAACAAAATATCAAAACTCAGACAGCATGCACGTATACACAGAGGAATGGTAGCTGGGTGGATGAGGGATGTGGCAAGGTGACTTGGCACCACTTTTGTCAGAAATCCATCTTGATTTGTCAACATAGAATAATAGAAGGTGCTGATTTGGACAGGAGAAACATCTGAACACCCAAGGTGGTCTGAATTCCTTGAGGAAGGTCATGAGAAATGGGTGGCTACATTCATCGGTGAACCAAATCAAGGTAGGTATATAAAATCAAGGCAGATATTGGAATTGACATGTTTATCTAAGAGATCAAAACATATAAAACAATGCGTAACATAAACAACTTAAATAAAACCGTCACTCGCCACTATGATTTTACTGCGTCGCGCTCTATACTTTGCAGTGCACTGCCTTTTGAGAACTGGACAATTCCCTTTAAAGTGCAGTTTGGTAAATACTATCTTCTTCCATCTCAGCATCTGACCGTCTTCCCCCAATGGCTTCGCATTAGTAAAGGTTAACATAGTGCTATGAGTCTTCAATTTTGGCCTGATTGCAAACTGGTGTTGACCCCTGAGTTGAATGCTTTGTCCCCCTTTCCATTGATACGCCTTCAGAAGAACTGCTTGAGCTGATATACACTCTGCAGCAAAGGTACTATTGTGAAGTAACGACTGTTATTCACAGGGTTTATTTATCTGTCGGAGCAGGGTTGTTGGTTTTATTTATTTCTTTTTAGTTTTCTTTATTGGACGTTGTTATTTTCTTTTGCTGGCAAGAGATCGCCAGGTGACAATCCAATAAACTTAGAAGTACGCTGAATTCAACTGTCTAGGGAGGGTGGCTCTGAACTGGACACAACACAAATTGGATCCTGTCGAAGTACAAATCTGCGATGCGCTCCTCGGGGAGGAAGCAAGTGCGTCGTAGTCTCGGGGGTAGGCGGGGTGGGGGTGCCACTTCACGGGCTTCACAGTCACACATGAAAGCGTCCTGAACAATTCCCCTTGGCATGAGGGGCGGCGTTAATTGTCAGCATCCAAAGGTGGGAGGCCATTTGTCACCACTGGAGGTCATGTGAGTTCTTTATTCGCGGTATAGAGATCTTGGAGGTGTTGTGCTGCTTTTCCTGTTTGTCATGAACAGAAGCTATCCCATTTACATCCCCTGTGGTGTAGCAGGCAGGACAAGGGTACTATGACGCTATTAGCGGACGAATACTTATCGGTGGAACGGTACCAGGAAGAATAGTACTGACTATTGGGGGAAACTGATTCACAGTCATGCCCGAGTTGAAGACACGAGGTGCTATAGTTGATATCCTACAATGCAAAGCCATTGGGAGTCCACGGTCAATCGTCGAGGCAACGGAAGACAGTATTCAACCAAACCGCGCTGTGCTGGGAATTGACCAGTTCTCGAAAGGCGGTGCACGACAAAGCATAGAGCGCATTGTCGTAAAATCATAGTGGCGAGTGATGGCTTTTATTCACGTTGTTTGATTCACCTGTTGTTTGTTCTGTTCGTTTTGTCAAAATCATAGACAACCATCTCTTTGACTCAATCTCCCCGACAAATACCACCCATTCCTCAGATGTTCCTCAGGGACCTTGGACCACCCTGAGTGCTCAGACGTTTCTCCCGTCCAAACCAGACTCCCTTCGAATCTAAGCGCTAGGCTCGAAGACAGATTCCTGACACTATCTAAATGATTGCCAGTGATGCATCCCCAAAGTGCTTGAACCGAGGAATCTTCTATTGCAGCTGGATGATTGGGAATTTCGAATACAAATGTGCATGAACAGTTCATCATTTCAGTTTCTGCTAAGGAACCATCCTGTAAGAACAATTCGCGAAATCCACAGGCTCCAGTTTGGATCCAATGTCGAAAAAATGGGGACATTTGGAAACTCTGCTTGTATTGGGCAAACTGCACAGACACTTGGCATTAGAGATCGAACCATGGTTCTTAATTGCTGACAAGTTGTCAAAGCTATCCTTTCGCTGCAAAAGCAATTCATCTATTGGCCAAATGCTCAAGAGAGGAGAGTTCTCAGTCAGGAGAGTGAGCAGCGATGGGGATTTCTTGGGGCTGTCATTGCCATTGATGGGACTGGAGTAGTCTTTTATAAGCAACCTGAGAAAGATAGAGATGTTCACTTTTGTCAAAAAGGCTTCTACAGACATAATCTGTTGTTGGGTTGTGATATGCATCGTCATATACAATGGTTTCAAACTGGATACGTGGCTTCAATGTTTGACTCAAACATATTTTCGAAAAGCAACTTGTGGGAGCAATCTCAGCACTATTTTTCTGAAGGGGAATATGCATTAGCTGATTCCGGATTCACATTGACAGACTCAATCATCCCATACAATCATGGATGACAGCAACATGCCATCAATGAAGCCCTTAATGAGTGCCATTCTGGAGCTTGCATTTGCATTGAACACGTAAATGGGATTTTGAAGGGCCAATGGGAATTGCTCTGTGGGTTGAGGCTGCATGCAGCCACAGTACAAGATTTTGAGCATATTTCCAATTGGCAAATCTGCTGCATCATACTGCACAATATAATGATGGAACTACAAGACAATTGGACCCGCAAAGATGGTTGGGAGTTGGATGAAGAAGATGAAGAGTTTGCACAAGATGCAGCATCATATGCTCGCAAAATACAGGATTTAAGGGTGGCTCAAACTGGGTTTCAAAATGTGAGTGGATAAAACAGCATATGATTGATAGAGGGTTTTCTGGATGTAATAAGAATAAACTGTGACTGTTTAGGCACCAAATGGTACTGGTAGCATCTTTCAAAGACATCCCTGCCTGAATCAAGCTTACAATCATGACACCTTTATCACGACTCATTTCCTGATAAAGCTCCTGCTCCTTTGCAAGTCGTGCATTCTCTCTCTCCAGTTTTTGCTGTTGGAGTTCCTCTTTTCTTGCAGCTTGTGCATTTTCAATCTCCAATACTCAAAGATCCAGCTCCTCTTTTTTTAACTGCAGCTCATCTTCACGAAACTTATTTGAGGCTGCAATTTGAATCTTCATGAGATCCAGTTTCGGTACTTGTGCTGCCACATATGTTGTTGCAAAATCGGACTTTTTGGGCAAGCTTGCTTTTGTGGACAGGGTCTGGTTCCTATTGAAGTTATGAGTTGCAAGCAGAAGTACCAATTAAAAACAACTTACTCAGTATCATTTGAGGGGACACTTGCTCTATGCCTTTTTCTTCTTGTCTTCTTTGGCAAAGAAGATGTTTGGTTTTGAACTTGGGCTGATAAGTATTTATTATCTTAAGGGTGAATCACAACACATCAAAACAGCTCTCCTTATATACATTTTTGTCTCCCATAAAATCAAATTAGGCTTTCTTCCATTTCACTTCTCAGCCACCTTTTTTTCCATTTCATTTGTCATAATTGAGATTTTCAGTCAGAAAAGTCATTATGGATGTGAAATCACTCATTTGTCATTTTCCAGTTTGAAATTGCTGAAAAAGTGAGTCATTGCTCACAAATTAGTTTCAGGCTGATTCATTAATCAGAACTGGGCTGACAGCAAAGGCTTGTCAATTATAATCAATATCCCCCACAGTGGGTAAGGTTATTGATTAATTGCTTGACTGGCTTAACAGATTAGTCATACAAAAGTGGTAATAAAATACTTATCTAAGTTGATTTCTATTTCCTCTTCTTCTGCTTATTTCCCTATAAAGATCAGAAGATAGCTGCATGTAGTTGGCAGCAGTGTGGGTTGAACCAGTGACCTGTGGGTCTGTGGTCGCGAACCTTAACAGCTATGCCAGAATCATATAAATTCCATATATTTGCTTTCCAACTATGTTTATGCTTGATCAGAGCAAGAATAGTTGAAATTATGCAGTAGAATAAGCTTTCATCATCTACAAGTCTGCACCCTTTATAGAACATGAAGATTTGTGCATTCATTACTAGACGTTTACCCTACTCAATGTCATAATTCATGCCCATATGTATCGAGGTTGGTGGAATGGTGAGGTGCAGGACTCTTCTTTATCTGCAGTAGAGAATAAGAGATGAATCGGGGAGAATTAACCTTTATTGAAGTAAACAGTACTCCATCACTTGAGACTGATATTCAACAGAAGATGTAGATGCTGGATTCGACAGCTCCTAATCTTCTTCAGCTGGTTCTCCTCCTGCCTCCATCACTGTAGAACTCATTTCAACAGAACCTGACTCCATTGAACCAGGCAACTCATCAAAAGAAAAATCAACCCCAGTTTCATCATCTTCGGAAGGACTGATGCTGTTGTTACTGCTCCTGGAATCTGTGGGCACATCATTATTTTTGACCAGAATCAGTTCCCATCCCACAGAAGGCTGACTGCATGATCTGTTGATGCAAATGAAAAATACAAAATGGGAAAAAGTGTCACCCAACGACGCTTTTTGGGGCATGCAAAATGCGCATTTTGATAGGCATAAAATGCAAAATGTGTCTTTGAAAAATTTGTCCTTTTTTTCAGCTTTGAAACCCCCTATTTATTTTGTCAGTTAATGTTTTGCACCAACTGTATTGTGATATGGTATCTAACAATATCTTAATTCAAGATCAACATGACAACTGTTTTTCAATTGATACTATGGATAAAATGAAAAGAACCTTGATAGATGCTATTTGTATGATTCGGGTGAAAGGCATTTGTTTTACCAGGAACTCTGTTAAACTCATGTACAATCTCACACAAGTTAAACTCTATTTACATGATCAGTTGTCAAAATTGAAGCATTATTTTGAATTATGACTCTGACAATGAAACCATGATTGACAGCAATTCAGATTTTGTAAAGAAAAGATCAAAAAAAACAACCACAGCAACCACAATTAGAACATATTTGGGAACCTGTGCTTCCATTGGCAGAAAATGGATTTCAAACACAACCAGACCTGACCCATCGTTTGCAGCATTTACAATTACTTGACAACGTTGAAAAAGTTGACTTCCAAAAGATTAATACTGAAAAAGTTGGTGATGAAACTGCTGAAACTGCTAAAACTGACTCTGACACTGGCAGCAAAACTGACTCCAGCACTGAAACTGTCAGAAATCCATCTCAATTCGTCAACATAGAATAATAGAAGGTGCTGATTTGGACAGGAGAAACATCTGAACACCCAAGGTGGTCCGAATTCCTTGAGGAAGGTCTGAGAAATGGGTGGCTACATTTGTTGGTGAACAAAATCAAGGTAGGTATAGAAATTGACACGTTCATCTATGAGATCAAAACAAACAAAACAACGCGTCAAGTAAACAACTTAAATAAAACTGTCACTTGCCACTATGACTTAACTGTGTCGCACTCTATACTTCACAGTGTACTGCTTTTTGAGAACTGGACAATTCCCTTTAAAGCGTGGTTCAGTAAATACTATCTTCTTCCATCTTGGCATCTGACCACCTTCCCCCAATAGTTTCACATTAGTAAAGGTTAACATAGTGTTACGAGTCTTCGATTTTGGCCTGATTGCAAACCAGTGTTGCATGTGGTCGGTACTCTTCTTCCCTATACTGCTCATCCCAGCAAGTATTCGTCCTCTGCTATCTGCTACACCACAGGGGACATGAATGGGATAGAAGTTTTTGAAAGCTCCCCAGTCCTCAAGTTAAAACTCTTGGCTTCTTTTCCACCCATTGAAAACACACATAACATCTGAAAACAAACATTGGGCTTTTGTCTATTGAAATTCAGCAAACGTATCTTGAACTTGCGTCATCATTTGTGCTGCATGCAATCGCCTATGCATTTGAACTAAATATCACCAGACTCCTCCATCAAAGCAGTATTCTCGAATCTTCATTTTGATGTTCAACTCCTTGCCCCGTACGTGCTTCCTCATTTGTATTCATAAAGATCTGCTCCAATTTGTTTGGCATTGTCACCTGCCGCGGCTGACATAGCTACTTCAAAGGGGAGTCACATGAGGAAAAAGAATCGCAGTCAGGATATGAAGCGCGCAACCAATTGCAGCCATTCTCTGCAGTGAACAATAATTAGCTGTCCGCCTTAAAAAATCATACAGACACCCTTACCGAAGCCAGGATTGGAACTCCATAAGCCATGGATAGAGCCAGTGCAACAAGCACCGTAAGCAAGGAAGGGTGGATAGCTATCCGTGGACGTTGCTCTTGGAATTGCGCAGGGTTAGGGTTACTGAGTTAACCTTTTTCGACGGATCCATGATCACGCTCCAGTTCAACTGATGAATCAGAATCATGTTTGCTGTCATGGGCAAATAGATTGTCCATCAGTTTTGATGACAAATAATTGCGCTTGGAATCCGATCAAGACAGCTGCCACGATTTCGTTTTTTTACTTTATTCACTTGTCCGTAAATCAGGTGGCGCATTGGGTATAGTCTAAAATTGTCGAAAATTTTCAAGCATGATTATTATTCAAAGCAACAATTTTTAAGTGAGTCTTCCCCAATTGAATCAACATGGGTGAGTTGGTTCGTGTTTCCATCGTGGTTTGACTTCGGATTGGAGCTGTGGTTCCTGCAGTGGGGACTGAGACGGCTGTTTACCACTCACCCGAGCGTGGAGGCTGAAAGGGCCGCGAAGGCAATGAAGGAGGAGATCCCCCTTGAGACTGTCGCGTCCACTTCCAGCGTATGAACTGGCTTACAAAGTGGACTTATATTATTACTAGACGCCGACTGTGATCGTTGAGCAAATTAAAGTAAAAGCTGTCTGTGGAACAACTCGCTTTTGAACCAAGTCAAGCTCTGAGACGCGTTCGATGACAGCTTCCGAGTCGCGTGGACATCCTTCAACAAGCGCCACTCCTGATGAAAGGCGGGCATTATTGTCAGCAGTAATTTACATTTCCTCAAAAGTTCAACAAATTCGCTCTTCAATAAAACAACATAAATACTCATAACTGCAGTGCGATACATACAACGTGTTCATTACAACATGCCCACAGACTAAAGGTACTTTTCAACCATCGCCTTAATCCCAGCATCCGTGTCCGTCTCAGCAGCCTCGACAGAAGTCAGCCACTTCCAGCTCATGATCTTGGGAATAATGTGCCCTTTTCTGGCATCAAACACAGAAACAGTGATGGGGACACAAGCCGCGGATTCCGATGTCGGGGCCTCACGCGAAATGGACAGCTTAATCCAGGTCTTATTGGACCCACACGTTGTAAGGCATTGACGCAATGCGACACTTGCGGCAGGTTCTTCTTTAACAGTTTCGCTGGGCACAAAGTCCACAAGGGTGATGCAGTCTGAAATAATTCAAGAGGCAGATATAAGCAAAAGAAGGAAACCAAGCACATCATTTTCGGACACGTACAAGAGTCTTCGATAGCAAAGTTGACCGAGTCCTTCAAATCGTCAATCTCATCGAGCTTGGCTTTTTCATCGCTCGAAAGCTCCTTTTCAGTCTTGGCAGCAACGTCGGTCTTTTCAGTAACAGTTGCGCTCTTGTCGTTATCAGTGTCCGCCTCTTCTTCGGCGTCGTCAGCAGGGTCGTACACACTCTCGACGCCAAGCTCGACAAGTCTTTTGCAGGCTGGAAGCGCGTCCACAACACTCTTGAGTCGGTGCGAGGCCAGAAAGTTGCCCGCCTCAGAACCACTCACGAGCCAAGCGTAGAATTCTTCAGAGTCCGGATAGATGCTGCGGTTGGACAAGTGTGTGAGAAAAAGTCATCAAGCATTTCATTACTGAGAATGTGGTAGGAACCTGGCAGCGTCTTCTTCTTCTGCAGCAGCAGCAGTCACTGTCTCATCTATCTTGTGTCTCTTGTCCGTCTCGCTTGTTTCGTGGCTCACGGTGGATTCTGCGTCGCCGGCGGTGCCCTTGCGTTTCAGCTGCGCGGCATCGGCTGTCTGTGGAAGTGGTTGTTCGGAGTTTGCAGTCTCGGCGATGGTCATTGCAGATGGATTTGCCGTTGTTTTTTTCAGTCGGCAAGATGGGGAAGCTGGGCGCCTTTTATACGATTTTTGGCGTGTTTGTGTTTCGGACATTCCTTCTTGGCTGTGAGGGTTTGAGGCGTAAGATATGAGCAGCCAGCCACGCAGACAGGAAAAGAAATGTCCTTACGGATCCAGACAATCGTTACTTCGCCCCGGTTGATACACGCATAACAAGCGCCATCCATGCCTGACGAAAACACTCGTTTCTTCTTTTTTTTGGCGGACACCCGAGAAAAACGCTCGGCAGAAACTTCTAAATAAGAACCATGTCCTCCAAGAAGACAAAACGCACTGAACCGGAGGCTGCTCCACACACCAACAACAACGACTCCGCCGAAGACCACGAGCTGGATCACGAGGAGCCAAAGATTAAGCGCCAGAGAGTCTCAAAGAAACAGAAGGAGGCCGCTGCTGAGGCTGCCGCTGAGGCCGAGCTGGAATCTGTCGACATCTCATTGACAGCCTCGCAAGTGCTCAAGGTAATCGCGGCGTGAACTTTTACACTCATCTACTCTTGTATCGGTCATGACCAATCCATCCACTGACCCCGTTCTCTTGTCTTTTTCTTCTTGTTCGAAAACAGCTTTACAACGCCTTCACCGTCATCACAACCACCCTCGGCTCCCTCCTTCCAGCCCACATCATCCAAGAAATCCACCACAACAACGAGGATCACTCAACAGACAAGGCCAAAAAAGTCAAGAAAGTCCGTGATCCGGATGCCCCCAAACGCCCGCCCACCGGATACCAGCTGTTTCTGGCAGAATTCACAAAGACGCTCACCGAAGGCGAAAACGGAAAGTTGTCTTTGACTTGGATGACGGATGTCGGCAAGGCCTGGAATCAGCTGACGGATGCTGAGAAGCAGGTGTGTGTGTGTGTGTGTTCTTGATCGCAGTTTGAATTCTTTCAGGCCGCGTTTTTGCTGACGTGAACGAACCTAGGTCTACAATTCACGCGTAGAGCCAATGAAGCAGCGTTATGCAGATGAAATGGAAGTTCTCAAAAACAAAACCAAAGGTGCTCAAAAGGATGCTCACTCTGAAAACGAAGATTCTGATGGTGAGCCAAGCGGTCATGGCAATGATGGTTCGGATCAGCCTTTTTCATTCTCATAGGGCGCGAGTTATTTTTACTCGTCGGACTTGACTGACATTTACATTCGCTTCACATCACAGAAGAAGAGGAGGAAGAAGAGGAAGAAGAGGAAGAAGAAGAAGGTAAATCCAACAATGCATCTTTCCAATCACGCGAACACGCTAACCTCATCACGTACAAATTCACACAGCCCCACCTCCACCTCCGGTGAAAAAGTCAAAGGCTTCCGCGAAAGCTGCCGCTCAACCAATTGTCGAAGAACCCAAACAACAGAAAAAGGGAGCCGCAAAATCTGCCAAAGCGAATGTGGACCTCGCGCCCTCGTCGCCCAGTGGTAAAGAGATCACAAGCTCGCAGCCTAAAACGCCCATTTCCAACGGCTTCTTGTCAAAGTCCAACAACGCAAATGCAAGCGCTAAAAAGACTCCAAATGGCGGAACCCCGTCCTCTGCGCCACCGAGCGAGAAGAAGACCAAGACCGTCACCAAGCTCGTGAAGGTCAAGAAGGACAAGAAAAAGGCAGCGGATGAATAGACTTTTCTGGTTTTTTGAAGTTGTGGACATTTTCGGACATGTTTTTATATTCTTATTCGTATACGTCAAGTATATTCTTGGGTCTCTTTCTTGGAGTCAAGCTCCGGTCAATAAAATGTGGTTGACAAAATATCTTAAAACTCACCACTCTGTACCAAGCCACGGCGACAGATGGCCACAAAACCAAAAAACGCTGTCCATCATTCGACTAAACCCAACGAAACCATCAAGAGCAGTCTATCCTCCCAGGCATTTCAACCGGATCCTTCAGATCAAAGTTCGGACTCCTCGGACTCCTCGGACGATTCAGATGCACCCCCCCTCCCGAAGAGCAAGATATCCAAAAAACGCAATGACGGCCACACTCATCTTAAGGAGCCGCCGTCAGCGTACAATGAGGCAATTATCCGGCCTTCCGTCACACAGCCTCTTCCTGGGTGAAAAGAGCGTGGCACTCAAAATACCCGTCAGCAAAGTGGTCACATTGAGGCTGTGGGCAAACATGTCTGCAGCCGAGAAGGAGGTACGCCCAACACGATCCTTCTTCCCAAAACAATCAAATTGACCTCACCACCAAAAACACTCCAATCACGTCCAGCCATACAAAACGAAAGCCCAACCCGCGAAAGAAGCATACAAGCAAACCCTTCAAACCCTCGGAATCAAACACAAGCGCTCCGTGACAACAGGCCACGAACCAGCCAAAAGCACCGCAGAACGCATGTACACTGTTTGCGACTGCAAAGCGGGCGGAACTGGCGCAAGCCGGCGTGTCCATGAGATACAACGATGTTTGCGCATTATGGCCAAAGCTTTCGCCAGATGAGAAACATGTCCGAAAACAAGTTCTCTTTCTTTTTGTTTTGACACAAGACATTCGCTGCAGGAAGCCGCCATGTTGTTGGGTCGCATACGAGAGATTATTTATGATGCTCGTAGGCGCTCTTTGGAAGGCGCTGAAAATGGCGTTGCTGATGATCGCTAAAAAGCATGGCTGTGTTCCAAACACAGGACTTTTGTGTCGCTGATAGGTGATTGCCGCTAGTAAAGAAGAAGACTTGGTTCAAGCCATGGATGTAGGGGGCCATAGGTCAGCATTTCAAACGCGCACGTTCGCCACCTTTCTGGTGTATGAATGCGCAGTAGTTCAAACGCAGTTGTATCGAAAACGACGTACGCTCATAATGTACGGACTGTAATGGATACTCCATTGCATGGACAACCCCACCGTACCAACGAGATGCTTTGGTATACTTGCCCGTGGTTGTTGGCATCACTTTCGTGGGCGCCGCTCAAAGACAATTGGAATAGAGCGAACACGTGACTGAACGGCCCCAAACTAGTTGGACAGTTTTCAGTGCTTGGGAGATAATAACAGTGCCAAGCCGTCGGGTCTTCCATCGCTCTCACTAAGAGCGTGGGGTTGTTGCTGTCTCGGATACAGCCTCACGCCAATCCTTTCAAGTTTGCGACTTCACGCTGACTGGCGCAACCCTTCTCTGCTCGGAACAGCGACCACTTCCAAACTTACATCAGCGTTACCCCTGGCTGTAACATCACTACTCAACCGAACGAAAGCACCTCCGTCCAGCAATCAATCCAATGCACTCTCTCCAACTACCTCCCATTAACCACATCAAATCATTTGGAATCCTCAACGTGCTCCTGTTTGAATGCGGCAACCCACGAATGAGATTCGCAACACATGAACCAAACTTGCGCGACGTTAAATGCCAATTTGTTGTTCGAGGTATGGATGCCCGTTGGGTCGAATGCACTTCCTCTGCAGTCTACAACCTTCAAGTGGGGTACAACTCAAAGATCCACATACCGTTCATCTCGAAATGGGGATCCACCTCAATGGATTACAGTTGGGATCGGGAGAGTGAGTTGGGCTCTGTATTGCAACCAGCCGAACAATAACGAGCAAAACTGCGTCTCATTAGCAAGCCTTGAATTGGAAGCCGGGGGCGACTATGAATACAAGTGAATATGCCTTAATCAAATTCTGCACGCGCTTCTCAAAGTTTGACTGCAGATTTATGCCAACGAATTTAATGTTGCTGGAACCGGTCCATCCTTAAAATGAAACATAACCATCAACACAAACAGCAGAAACTTATTCTGTCTTTCCAATCGATTCCAGCCTGTTCGCAAAGAGAATAGTCAGCAAACAATCAAACAAAACAAAGCAAAACTCATTACCTCTCCACCACCGGTGGATGCGAGTAGTGGTACGCACTGTACCAAGAATCCGGAATCAAATTGCCCAAATTCTTCTTGTTCAACTTGATTAACCCACTCTTCAAGTCCTCTCCATACCCCAACTTTTTCGCATACGCATCCGCCTGAAACTCATGCACACGCGACACGTAATGCATTAAGAACGAAAAGATGGAATCCATCGGCTGGTTCAAATACGTAAACAAGACGAGCCCAATCATGACTGGCTCCGTTTCGAATCCAAACGCGCGGTACATTGGCAGAGATTTGATAAAGTGGCTGAATGTGTAAAAGATGGAAAAGAGCTGGATTTGCGAGAGCATGAGGGTGCGGAAAATGTGCGAGGACGACCAGTGGCCGAGTTCGTGTGCAAGAACTGCGCAGATTTCGTTGTTGGTCATTTGTTGTAGGAGTGTATCAAAGAGAACAATTCGCTTGTCCTGTTTTTGTTTTATCGAAAACACAGTTTAGCACTTCATTGTTCCCACGAGCAGCATCGCGTTTATCCCAACCTTAAAAAGTCCAGTGAAGTATGCGTTCGAATGCGAGCTTCTCTTGCTTCCGTCAATCACAAACACTTTGGTGAGTGGGAAATGAACGCGGGCAGCCAATTCGCCAATCATGGTCTTTAGCTTTCCCTCCTCCAACGGCGTAAACTTGTTGAAGATTGGCGCAATTACCGTCGGGTACAGCAAAATCATTGTGATTTGGAACACGAGCCTGTCAATGTCACAACCCATGTTAAAAACACATCGAATTCGAAAAGCACATTTGCCTCACATGAACATCCACACGTAAAAGAAAAAGTTATCGCCTCCCCACTTGATAATCTGCAGCATCGCAGCAACAACTGGCGCAGCAATCACAGACGTGAGTATAAACGTCTTGAACTTGTCTGACGCAAACAACGGGATGTCCATCTTGTTGAATCCGTATCGCTCCTCAATCACAAACTGCTTGTACATGGCGAATGGGATATCCACAGCAGTTCCAATAGCGCTTGAGATAATGACGAATGCAATGGATTGGAGAATCTGCATAGGTACGACGTTAGTGGCCTGATCCCATCTTTCCCACAAGCAACACACCTCTCTCTCCCCATTCATTCCGTAATGCAGCAATACCGACGCCGCCCAGGACCAGTAGAGCGGCATCCAGTCAAACACCAGGGTTGCCGTGGTGATAACCTGGCCAAACAGATTCGCCGCAAATTCAAAAGTGCTCTTGTCCCGACCATAGGCCTATATACTTCAAGAATGAGTCGATGTAAAGCGTGCATGACCGGCCTCACCTTGCTCTTGGCGTGCTCTTCATCGGTAATCTCGGTCCTCAGCAGCGCAGGGACGCCCAGAGAGGGGTCCGCGAGGCGGACATGCTGGCGATAAGCGAGGTACTGCTCAAAGCCAAAGATGGTCCAGGACAGGCCGAGAACGACTTCTTTGTACGGAAACGTCATTTTCCCAATATATTTTTATGTGTTGTGATGATTGAACAGTTTAAGTGGGGCACGCGCATCACCTCGCGTCTTTTATTGAAGCCAACAACCAACAGCCACCCGCTCCCAGGCGAGTTCACTTTGACCCAAACCACAGCCCAACCCAGAAGCAATTCGTCACAACAGCACCCACAACCCACAAGTTGAGAAGCGAGCTAACGCCATGCAGGATCGAGAACTTTCGATTCATCTCCTCAGGAACTGGCTGGTTCTTTTTGACGAGTTCTTTACGGTCCAGCATCACTTTGGTCGTCACAGGTCCCGCCCACAACAGGTTCAGCAGCGACGCGAGAGCAGCCACGCCCATCCCGGCGACTTCTTTAGCGGCGCGTGTTTTAACAGAGTTTGCAACGAACGCATCAGTGAATGAATCAAAACTGGAGAAGCCAGCCAGAGAGAAGGTGGAGTAAGTCAAAAACAGCGTTGTTGCTGCCGAGATGGCAAAATAGGGTGGAAACTGGGCATTCTGGAGGTGGCCAAAGATGGATTTGGAGAGCGTGTTGTACTGGATGAGGCTGTTGACGAAGGTGGTGTGCAAGACCTACGGACAGGGAGTGGGGTTAGCTTGAAGAGATATGGCTATAAAGCACTGCTATGCACTGGATTCACCATGCCCGTGACAGTTCCAAGTGCCAGCACGTGTCCGCCAGGGAGACCAGGCAGGAAGTTTGTGAGCGGCATTTCTTTTTGTTTTGATTCGTAATTGAAACGCGATCGCGCGTTGCTATGTGGCACATCAACAAGCTGATGTCAGTTTTTCTTTTGTTATATTGGGAACGGGGAAGATTCAAGCTTAAGGAGCTTAATTCTGGGTATAATCGGAGTGAGGGGCTGGCTGTTATCGCAGTGAGGATCAAGATGCCCGGCTAAAGAATATGCAGGACGCGACCTTGCACAGGTGATGTACTATACATCCAAGTCAGGGATCTCAAAAAAGGCCGGCAAAGGCGGGAGCGCCTTTTTCATCAGTTGGTGGCTTGGATGTCAGTCTGCGATTTCGCCAAGCACAAGAAATCAACAACCGGAAATTGGAAATGGCTGAAGACGCAAAACACGTCCACTGGTCACAGCCAGTATCAGCACCAGCTGCTGAGGTTATGGCCCAGGAAGGAGACGCAACGCTCCTTCCTACCACTTGGGCCAAGGTACTCATCTTCATCACCTCAACCAACCAATCATAGCCATGAAGCACTCACACCTCCTCCTCACCCAAAACAAGGGCGTCTCAGCAACTTCCCAGACAATCAACAGCGGCCTTTATTCGGCATCTTCCGTCTCAGATTCGCTTCTCTCGATGGCTCGCTTTGGATCCGAGGCAACTCTTAGCACCGTCAAAAACACGCTGATTTCAGTCTTGTCCACGCTGCATTCAAAGCCGCCTGGAATTTCAAAGCCACCTGAAATCGTGGTCCACGGCCCATCAGATGCGCAAGGGGAAGAGGCCGGTGGTGCTGCAGACAAGGCCCCGCAACGTCCATCTCCATCTCCACCAATCCAGGCAACCCCAACATCAACGGTTGCGTCTCTTGTTAACGGCGTCACTGGGATCGTGGATGCAGTAAGTACTTACCATCACTAGCACATATCAACTGGCACCCAATCTGACTCAAAGAACCCAGGCCTCCGACGCCGGAGTATCCACAGTCAACACAGTCTTTTCATTCGCAGAACTTCTCACATTCGGAACATTCCACATTGCATCCACCAGCATGAAACTCTCCTTCAAAGCCGCCTCAGAAACCGTCAACATTTTCAACTCGCTCTTTGGCTCCACAGAAACTTCCCGCGCACTCACACATCTCGTACACCTGGTCCACCAAGAAATCTTGCTCCACGATCCCGCATTTGCATCCCGTGGAATCTTTGGAAACGCTATTGGTGCCGTCACTCTGACAGGCGGAATCACAAAAGCCCTCGCCGCATACGCGTGTCTCCAAATCATGACCCATGAACGAACACTGGAATCCAGAAAAGTCGCCCGCCTCATTGAACAGGATTTAGAGCCCGCTAACGTGGATCCCAACTCGCTCACTGCAACGGCCAGGAAGGCTGTTGGATGGGTCGCTGGCGGCATTGCTGCTGGTGTCGGGATCCATGCTATCGATCCAGCTGTCGCTCCGCCGTTACCACCTGGAATCGTTCCAGTTTCTGCTGCAAAAATGGCTCCTCGATACCAATGGCAGCGCGCCTTTCGATCCGAAAAAGAATTTATTAAAGCCATGGAACGACTCAACATCCGCAACGAGTCTTTGTCAGCCAGTAAAACGAACGTGAACACGAAACGCTTGTCTCTTGGTAGACTCTCGATGAAACCATCTCCACTCACAGTCCGCAACGGATCTTCATCCGATGAAGAAGCAGGTCTTCATTCGGCGAAATCACTCGCAGAAGATTCCGTGGGAGGAGATTCGGACATGTTTGAAGACGCTCGGTCTTTTATTGGAAGCGCGATGGATGCACAGGAAAACTGGGCTGGATCAATCAACAAAAAGGGCGACCACCAGCTGAGCATGCACAGTATGAGCAGCAGTGCACTGGATGAGCAAAGTCTAGTTTTACCAGTTGAAAGCGACGTTGTTGATGAATACGCGGTGAAGCCGACGATTTCAAACTGGTTCTTTGACTACGTCAAAAGCTGGATCCCGCCTGGCTCAACAGAACTGTACAACAGCACTAGCATGCCGGGAAGCTTTGATGCTCCTCAAATTCTCGACGAGTTTGAAAATTACAGTCTGGAGGGGGAACACTCCATTATGGAATACTCGGCGGGTGTCTCGACACTATTTGATAAGGTACTTAACTTTCCATCCACCCATACATATTCTGGATATTAACGCGACATGCACGTTCAGGTGACGCTGTCAAAAAAACAAAAAGACGGCACAATCCGACGCACGCACCGCATCAACATCAACAGCATGAACGAACTGGACGACTTGTCTGTCCTGAACCACTCAGCCTTTGACCCACGCCGAAACTCAATGGTCTCCGACATGCTCCTCAATGATAACGCATCCAGCATTGTTTCCTTTGCATCCTCGAAAATGAGTCTGGGAATGGGTCGGCACTTTCCAATGATCAATTTGGTGGATAATCTGGCACGGTACTGTCGATACGCAACAGCATCGTACGGCAGCGAGTTTATGACTGTGTTTGATGTGGGAAATATTCGTAAACTCAAAGGCGTGAATGATCCGTCCGTTCCAATGAACCATGTGGCGTTTGCGACCCATGTCAATATTCCTGTGCTGGATATCGTCCATTCATCGTTCATGGACGAAACTGTTCCCATTCCAGAACCAGTCGATGGAGTAACTCCGAAACCCGACACCGAGGAAGGTTCAATCCAACCCGTAGTTCACTACGTGTCAATTGACCGTGAAGCCGGTGTTGTAGTTGTTACACTTCGTGGGACATTAAGCCTGAGTGACCTTTTGATTGATTTGAAGTTTGACTACGCCGAATACAAGGGCCACCGAGTGCATGCTGGCATGCTCCACACGGCTCGGCGGCTATGGACACGCGACTCTTGTCTGTTTCTTGCTGTCGAAAACGCGCTTCAAGAAAACCCTTCGTTTGGTTTGGTGCTCGTGGGTCACAGTCTTGGCGGCGGTGTAGCTACTTTGTTGGCGCTGGAATGGTCAACGCTGAGTCCAATGTCGAACCCACCTACACCATACTCTACCTCCCCATCAAGCGGCCTGCCCGCATTCCGGCCCATGCACGTTTACTCGTTCGGAACACCATGCGTAGTTGACCACACATGCAGCACATCTCTCAAAGGCCTCGCAACAACTCTCATCCACGGAGACGACATGATCCCAACAATGAGTGTCGGCCTCATCCGCGACTTGAAAACAGTCACATTCCACCTCCTCGACCCAATCAACCGCGGCCTCAGCGAAAAAATAATGGCCCGCACTCTGGCACTTCAAGCAACACAGCGCACCGCGAGCACCGAAGAACAAGACTTTTTCTTCAACGTGATTTCACAGCTTCGTGGAAGTATGCAGAATGACCGATTGTATCCAAGCGGAACAGTGTACTGGGTGAGTCATCAGCAAGGTGTGCGTGGAGACGGCAGTGTTTCGTCGCAGGTGATTTTGCGGCGGTGTGAGGAAGTGAAGGAGATTTGCCATGAGCCCGTGTTTTCGGCAAAGATGATGAGCGATCATATTCCCAAGAATTATGAAGATTGTATGGAGGCGTTGTTGGCTGCGATTGCGATTCGGAAGGAGGAGTGATGATGTGGGGTGGTGAGTTAGGGGTTAGTTGATATATGAAGGCATTTTTATTGGTATGATGATTGTAGGTAATGTATGTATTTGCGTGTGTTTGTGGGGCGTGTTGAATGAAGCGCGTGTTTGAAACCAGTGATTTTTAAATTCCGATGGAAATAGGAATTGCTGGCACTTTCAGGCGGTTGAGCACTGGGGAGAGTTTTTCGACACCCAACGAAGCCATTCATGAACAGCATTGACAGCATTGGAAGCCCCTATCACACCGACGCGCTGTATCGATGTGGTCCACTTCATGTCCAAAAATCGCAGCGCACAATTCATACCACAACCAACCACAACATGACTGCCGATCAATACAATAACATGTACTGGATAACCGGCCATTCTCAAGCAATGAGTGCTACGATCAGGCAGCAGAAGAAGAAGAAATGATCCCGATCGTTGGACGGCCCAGGTCAGTCCACTGATTTACCGGACAAATAAAAGATAAGCACTTTCTGACGAGTCAGTCTGACACGAGGTTCTGTGCAAAGTCCTGCAGTGAGAATTTGAGATTTTAAACTCGGCTAAAAAACAGCAGAACGAGCAAGATGCAAACAAAGGACTCCAGGACCGTCAACGGAACACCAAGATGGGGTCAGTCTTCCTCCTTCTCGAAGAGCAACGCAACAACTTGCCTCATCAGCCGCCCACCCCCACCACCACCGCAGGGTCTCTCTCTCGTCTCTTCCGTGCGAAGTGCTCAATCTCGTTTTGCTCCACCATCCGATCGACTCTTTTCTTCATAATGCGGCTCTGTGTTTTCCTGGATTTGCGCGGACGCTTGTCGAAAACCAACACTTCGCACACACGCACATCACAACAAACATCCACGCAGACCCATGCGGATTTAATGCATTCAAAACAAAAACAATGCCTGTTCTACGGAAAGTGCCTCTGACATACTTGATAAGCGTCTTCCAGCATTTTCTTGAGTATATCAACACGAGCCAGCCCCAAAATCATCAACATTTTGTACTTGCTTAGCGCCGACACCCGATTTAACCCCTTTGATGCGGAGGATGATATGGAATCATTTCTTGATACTGTGACAGAGTTTACAGCTTCCCCTTTCGCAAAGTTACTCCGAACCAACCATCGGTTTTTTGCAACCGACTTTCTTTGGCGACTGGCTGACACGGCGTTCGAGAATGGGGATAAAGGCGCCATAAGGATGCTGCTTTTCGTTCCTGGCCTCGAATCATTCCATCAGTCACACGTGTTGATTGAACTGTTTGACTTGGATCCCAAAATTTCGTTGGAAGATGCGCTACACTGCCTGCTGCATCATCAAACCTTTTGTGAGGCCGTGTTTCAAACGATGCTATTCAAACCGCACTGCTGTTGCGCAAAGGCTCAAATCTGCTTCAGCCAAATTAAATCATGGTCTCACAGAAGCTGCGAAACAACGCACTGTGAAAACTTGGAGCGCGATTCTCAATTTCATTCTCTCAGATGAGCCAATGTCAAGCGCGTTTCAAGATGAATATCCTTCTTTGACTGAGTGCTGTGGAATTCTGAGCGCGTTGGTTGAATTCCCAGATGGCCCACCATCGTTTGCAAAGATTGCTAAGTTGCACAGTTGGTGTCACAGCCATAATTACTTTTCCACCTTGAATTTAGTGGTTGAGGGTCCCGTGCAAAAGCCGCAGTCTGTACTATGCAGCGCTGGATTGCGGATGGCAAAAGGGAGCTCGACATGACGATGCATCGGTTGGACTCGTTTTATTCAAGCTACTGGTGCGCGCTTCGGAATTATCCTGAGGAGGAATAAATAAAGACTTTACTTTCATCTGTCCAAAATTAGAAACTCGTTCCAAAAAAAAAAAAAACATGCGCGATCTGAAGCCAGTCACTGCCACCAACGGACTCATCTCATCAGCTACCCTCGACGCAGCCACAACCCCAGGAAATGCTCCACGTAAACAACTCAGCCCATCCCTCCTCTCCAAAATCTCCGCCTACGAAGCCAAAGCACTACCAAGCCCCAAACACTCCACACTCCAAGGCCCTTCTCCACGCCGCCCATCCCACACAGCTGCAACCCACACAACAGCTCATCAAAGACCATCCCACCCAACCGGTACCGACCAAATGACACCCGAAAGGCTTTCCCGTCGCTCGTCAACAGCATCTCACCGAGAAAGCGCGTTACGTGATAAATTTGAAGACTCACTTCCATCGGCACACGCGTCCATGGAATCACTGGGCCCCAAAATCAATGAAGCCATCGAGAACCTGCGTGACGCCGTCCTTGTCAAGAACCCAATGTCACCCGTCTACGTCCCCCCATCGGATCTCATCCGCCCCGCAATTATAAGCGCCCAAAACAAGTGCGAAAAGTGCAACAAGACCGTGTACGCCATGGAAGAACTTACATACGACGATAAAGTGTTCCACAAGAGTTGTTTAAAGTGTAAACACTGCAGCTCAACTTTGAAACTGGGAAATGTCGCGTGTCTTGAGGGCGAGTTTTATTGTAAGCCGCATTTTCGGCAGTTGTTTGCGTTGAAAGGGAATTATTCGGAAGGATTCGGAAAGATGGATCCCAAGAAGGACTGGGTTGCGAAGCAGGCATCTTGATATGTATTCTTTATGCGCAGTGGTGTTTGCGTTAAATAATATGGGCAGTTTAATGGTTGGTATGCGGTGGTTTGAAAACAAGTGCGCATTCTCCACTATCGATTGAGATCAGAAGTGGCACAGCAATGTCTGCCAAACAAATTAATAAATTCAAATAAATGCTGCCATGTCAACTACGAGAGAGGCCCGGGAACTCCGAATGAAGAGCCCATTTTTTTCGTCAAGAGCATGCTGAATAATTTACTATGTCAGTTTGTCAGTGATCAATCGTAAATCTTGCACGGTTCGTCTTCTTTCGCGAATGCCAGAAGCCTTCTCCAAAGCCAACCTGTTGAATGAATACATCCGCGGCTTTGACGCCGGCGTGGTTTGTACTCTCCCCCATCCAACGAAACCACAGTCACTGACTGCGAGACTCGTTCACAATTAGTGCTGCTCCGCTGGAATCATGCTCGCCTTCTTTTACCGCTCAATCCCGGCCAAAACAGCCATCGCAGCATCGCTGATATACATATTCCTTCTCGCAATCGCAATCGGAACCTTCCTCGCCGACTACTTGCTCACAACAAACTGCTACCTGCGCGTCAAACTAATCAACACATTCGTGCTTCTGAACAACGTGGCATTCTGGGTATTCCAAGCCGATTTGACACATACAGTCACTGCTGGAATATTAGCATCAGTACCAGGAACACCGTACATTATTATTGCCGCGTTTCTCTTTCAATGCAGCGAAGCCTGCTATATACTCTACTGCTACGAAGCAAAGATGGATCCAAACGGGGTCTGCCAGCTAACTCTGGACCCGAAACTATTCATGCTTGACAAAGTGAGCGAGGTTACCTTTTCATTGGTTGTGGCTGTTTTGTTTTTGTACCCGCTATTTCTCGGCGCGCGTGAGCTGGACACTCTGGCGCCAAGCAACCAACATAAGGATGTACATAAGGACTCTATCGTGACTCGACACGCGCAATCCCGTCCCAACACAAACGCAGGCTACTTGCAACCGTGGGTCGCCGCCAAACTACGGCTAATTAAAGTCATGCGCCACCGCGGCTTCATTCTTGTGCTTAGCATGCTTGCAAAAGTTATCCACATTGCATGCGTTCTCACGAGCGAGAATCCAACGATCCTGACAACTTGGAACGTCTTTTTTGTCTCAGAGAACACGCTGCTGATGGCCCTCCACATTTGCTCTACATTGGAACTTTCGGTCGTGAAGCTCAATGCTGTTGTCACCAGCACGTGCAAAAGCATGTCTCATAGTTTGGTGCAGACTTCGAAAAGCTCTGCGCTTAGTATACCCGTGGATGACTTTGCCGTTCCGTGTTCGGGTTCGCGCCCAATTTCACACGTCGCAGTCAGCCCGGGGGTAGTGGCTTCCCTTAATCGGCGGTTTGACGGGGACAGACACGGCGCATTCGATGTCCTGAAGGGATGAACATCTGAGGAAATAAATAAAAAGAGGTCAAGCACCATTCTGATTGGCTGGCTCCTCCCGTCCAATCTGAATTGACCGCTGAAACAAATGGGCACCATCACCGAAGTCGAGGAAATCAAAGAGGTGAACAGCACAGCAACAGCACACATGCATCTGTAAGACATGTCAGACGGCACTGACGTAGCATCTACAGTTCCATTTCCATCTGTACTGGCTCTCGACATCGAGACGCGGGCTGAACGACGCCGAGACACTCCTCGACCTCATCGAGAAGAAGAATGCAGAGGGTTTCTTTGTCGCCAAGCCATTGCGCGTGAACCCAACTCCAGTCGGGGTAAGTGCCTGGACACCGCGGCAACTCTCTTGCTTTCTGACCCCAAACTCCCACTCTACCCGCAACCACATACACGCAGCCACACCCCATGTCCAGCTGCGAAGTCTGGGTGCCCATCGAATATTTTGGAAAGGTCCGTAGATCCCTCGTTCTCATCTGGCACTCACACCCACCTTACACAAAAATACTTCCCAGTTCTACGGCTGGGTTGCGCAGATGCGTCCATCAACAGTCTCGCTCATGATTCACCCACTCAGTCGCCACCAGCTGCTCGACCACACAGACAGGGTCGCCTTCATGGGTCCTTCAGCGCCGCTCAACGTTGAAACGCTGCAACCTCCCGTCACGGAACACAGTCCCGCGCAATACCCCGAACTCGGGCTCGGATACTCGGCGAAATCTTGAACTATTCTGCAAGTTGGATTGATGGCACGCGAATAAAATAAAAAACAGAGGTCGCATACAATCCTAATCTCAACTTTTTACTGCATACACACTTTACAGCAAACGCAACAACGCAAAGAGACAAATCACATATATCACTCGCCAGCAATATGATGCAACAACAGCAGCCCAAACACGCAACCAAACTTTTCCGACTTCTTGACAATGTTCGAAATGTAGTAGTTTGCAACCGCTTGCCCCAACACCTCCTTTTCACTCTTTCCCTTCTTCATCAGCGCCTCCGTCTTGATCAAAAGTACAGTAAATTGTTCCCGTACCCATCCTCCAAGTTAAATAACTCACGGAACGTTTTCCGATTCTCAAGCAACACGTACCCGGTCCACAACTCAAGTTCAGTCAACTTGGGTCGCGTGTAGTTGGCAATTCGTTCCATCTCGTTTTCAAACGTGAATTGGTACTTCGTCGCATCCTCGAGGTAAGATTCCCAATCGCTCGGGCGAGTTTTCATTCGCCGCCAGAGGGGGTCCGCATCAGACAAGATTCGTTCCTTCTGTCCTTCACTATACGTCCGATCAATCATTGAATTCAACTCCTCGTCCCGATACATCAACCCCATCGCGCGCGAACTTTTATAAAACCCTTCCTTAATAGGATCATTCGGCGGCCTATACATGAAATCAGGACGCCCCCTCGGCTTCGGTGCATGCGCCATAGAAGCAGGTTTCCCCGATTTGGCGAAATCAACAGCCTGGTTATGCAGCTCCGAACACACAAGACAGTCCGGATGCGTGGATCCACCGTCCCGTTGATCCGCAAGAGCCAAGTGCCGTCTCGCAATCCTTCCAACACGGTCGTTTACCATGAAAAAGATGAATTCGGAAATGTCGTCCATTGTCACTGGACGGTCCATTGCATCCGGTTTCGTGACGGCGTAATCTGCTGCAACGCGGAATTCACTTCTTTTTGGGAAGATCGGGTGCGGTTTTGAATGATGGAAAACATGTCTCCGTCCAAATCGCCTCCTCCAAGCTGTGAAGGCAAGTCTCGCTTTCCATGTTGCGAAAACACAATCACATGGTGCAAATGGCGGAATTGTGGAATGTCGACGGCAACAACAGGCTGAATGTCTCCAGGATGAATCACAGGGCTTCGATAAATAATGTGCGGGCCAGTGAGGACCTTTGTTTCTTGCGGAGACCGGATCTGGACAAAGACTTGTCCTGCCAGTTTCATCCAACACTCCAAACATGTGCCACCCTCCCGGAACCTTGAAGCGTGCGCGATACTTGATTTCCTTCAACAGGTACGCACGAATATGTTCAAAAGAAGCTCGCACAAACTCGTTCGTCAACCATTCTGAAAGTTGCACAGTTTCCCAAAGACGCGCAAAATTTCCAAACGCGCCATCTTTTCCCGCAAGCTCAATCAATTTGGTCTTGTCGCCCCACATGCTCGCAAACTCCCTCACAGCGTTTCTTTGAAGTTCCAAAAAGACTTGCTTCGGGACTCCCAAATCTTCCAAGATAAGAATAATCTGCCTGTTAAAGTACGCATCACGCGCGACAGAGCTGTAATCCGCCACCTCAATTATGCTCAAATTCTTGGCCTCAAACTTGATCATACTCTGCCGAATATTCATTTTGCGGCCTGGCAATGAAGGATCCACAGACACCAGGCCTTTCGCGCCTCCAAATCGAATCTGAAACGCGCTAGGGACTGCATCCACAATATCCGAAAATCCAGACGCAAGCTTCGCTGCAAGCAGTTTATCCTGCTTCTTCAACGTGTCCCACATTTCACTCGCAATTTCCTCACTGACGGTTCCAATACCATCACTAAAGTTGTAATTGTTTCGCTCAACGTCGGGAAAGTACATGTTGACTTCGCTTGGGAGAACTTTGACAGTCGACGCCGTGCTCGTGAACGCTTGCCCCATTCTCGCAGCATACCGAGCCGGCAACTTGATTTTCGAAAAATCTCCCATCCACGCATACTCTCCACCGTTACTCCACTGCCATCACTGGGCTCATGGAAAAACAAAACTCGCTCTTCTTTCAAAGAACTGTTGCTGAACGCCAAGAATTTAAATAGCCGCCCAGCGACACGAATACCTTCCTTCAACATTGTACAAAACCGCTCCTCGTAAATGATATCATGCGGGATTTCGGATAAATTGCTGCGTCTAAACATGGCTCCATCCTCATCCACAAACGCAACGTGCAAGAAATGCGCCGAATACTCTTTATACTGCCGAATCACGCGGTTGCTCGTTTCCAAAAAGGGCCCATCAATGTACATGCCAGTGAGTGTGACATATAACCGGTACGTTGTGTTATACTTTCCCTTGTCATAGTCGTCAGGAACAAAGTGGAACTTTGTCACGATCGTTTCAAACCGTTTACAAAAATTAGGCCGGTTCCCACGGATCTGAGCGCGCAAGGGTATTCTGAATCTGCGCAATTTCCTGCTCCGAACGCGTCGCCAACATTGGAACCACGCATTTCTTCACAAACTCCACCAATTCCGTCGGAAACATGACGTTCCACGTGAGAAGAATCGAGAGTTGGTATACAATACGGATAGGCAGATTTGTGAGCATTTTTTTGAGAGATTCTTGGTGTTTGCGGGCGTAGACGCCAGACGTGCCTGGGGCAATGACCACAGGACTTTGAGCTGAAGGAGAGACGCGAGAAAAGATGCTGGCGACTTGGTCTATTCTGGATGGGTTGAATGAAATGCGGCAGACAAGGCAGTTGAAGACAAAGAAGGAGTGTTGGGGGTTGACCTGCACGGGTTAACAAAGAATACTGGGTTCAAATAATCGCACAAAACCAAAGTGCAAATCGCAGTTACCTGATACAGACGTGAGAATGTGGCTTTTTTTCACATCTGCATATGACAGAGACAGTGTTTGCGACGTGTCTGCAATGATTGGCGGGTGCGCCAAAGTAATAAAAACATTGCATTCATCCGTCTTATGATGCAAAACGACAGATTTAATATCCTTAATTACCAGCAAGAGGTCAGTAAAAGCGCGCATGGATCCAGTGAGAGCAAACGAAAATAAAAAAACTATTTTTACATATTTGAAGAACTGAATCTACATTTCCGCCGACAGCTTCAACTTGAACAAGTGCCCGTCAATTTCAAAATACGGATGATCAAAAGAATTCGTGCCGACAATTTGCGAGGCCTTCCATTCGGGTGAAAAGGTTGGTTTCCCACGCTCTTGAGGAGTCAAAAGATCAAACGGATTGAACCCAGAGTTGTGCGACGCGGGTAATAGAGTTGAGTGTCGCGTCACTCGTTGTTGGGGTCGGGTAAATGCTGCGTGGCTTCGTTGCCGACCCAGACTCCAAACCAAATTTCGCGCACAGGAAGTGACACTTCAGTTTCGTCAAGAAGGTCCTGCTCGGGTGCTTCAGGCATATTCGTGGACCAGTTTGATGAGTACGAGGACTGCGAAGCGCCATCGGAATCATCCCAAGCATGGTCGAGCTTTTAAGTTTTTGAGCAAGAGAAATAAAAGGGAACACGTCAATGTCATGAGAATATTTTCAAGGTGTGTTCGGAAATTGTACCTGCTCTCCCAGAAGCTGCTCAATATCCTTCTGTCCGCCACCGTCTTTCTTTGCAATTGTTTTGTGAGTGGGTTGGCTGTGAAGGAGAGACTTGATCACATTCGGATCAGGACGCCGGCCGGATTTCCTCTGGAATTAAAGCGCATCAACAAGCTGCTGTGAAGAGAGGAGATAAAAAGATGAGGGTATGACTAACTGGCTTGATTTCAGTCAGTCCAACAAGGACGTGGCACCATTTCCCGGCCATGATGATGAAGATGCCCGCCTGTTCATTGGGCGCTGTCTGTTTTTGCATGCATGGAGCCAGTTAGATCGTGAGACATGGGACTGGACAGAATTCAAGGGCACGGCACCAGGAACCCGTTCGTCTCGTTCTTCCGCTTGAACAGCTTGAAGCGCGTATCGCGCAAGACGTCGCTCTCTGCGAATGCGAGCTCGATGGCCCGCTCGACGCTCTTTTTGTTGGTAACATAGAGTGGGATCTCGACCACCAACTCCATGTTACTTTTCTTTATTTTTTTATCGCTTACGATGTGTGATCAAACGAAAGGAGATCAAACTGCCAACGATGACAGCTGCTGCTTGCACGAAAAGAGAGTCGCCAGGTCCGCTTCAAGCAAGCGAAGCAGACTCGGATACGACCCAAACTCTTTTAGAATGTGAATTGCGTGCGTGATTGAGGATAGCGCGTGTCCGAGACATTGAAGCAGTGCTGGTATTGCTGGTGCTTTTCCCGCTTGCTGGATATAAGGAGGAGATGGTGTGTCGCGTTGTTGGCGGATCATACTGGCCTGCACAGCTCTCGCGTTTCTCTCCTGAACAAGAAGCTGCCGGCCTTCGTTTAACTGGTCCACAACTGCCTTCATGTTCTCTCTAAGGGTGGTATTGTTGGTTTCGAGTTCTTTGATGGTGAGAAATGCGGCAGCAAGACTTGCTTGAGTTGAATGGCAAGTTTCAGAAAGAGCGTTGATCTGATCGCGAGAAGCATCCAGCTCAGCTTGCGTGCATCTGTATGCTTCAGAGAGAGCTTCCAGCTGGCCAAACATGGTTTTCTTTTCCTGGGCCCATTTGCTTGCCGCTGCCTTGTTTTCGCTCACAGCTGATTTGGTTTCGCTCAAAGATAACTTGGTTTCGCTTAAAGCTGACCTGGCTTCAGCAAGCTGCGCGTCAAGAGCCTTCATTTCAGCTCTGTGTGCGAGCCGCATTTTGGCCATTGAATCAACGAGTTTTTGGCGAGTCGCGTTTGCTGTATTAGTTATAACTTCTAGATCCTTTTTGAGTACGTTGACTGTAGACTCGTCATGTTTGGCGTTTTCGCGGCGCAGATTTTCGAGTTCGTTCGCATGCGCTTGGCGCGTGCTGTTGAGCACCGCAGCGACACTCGCGTGTTTTGCAGCACACTTTGCGTGTTCTGCCGTCACGCGTTCCACTCGTTTCTCGGAAGAAGCCAGCGCCTTCTTGACCGCTTCAAGCTCCTCCGTCTGAGGTCCAAGTTTCCTTTTCAAACCAGCAACTTCACTCTTCAGATCCCCAATTTGAAGCCGCGCCGCAGCAATGTCTTTGTTTCCATCCGCGACTCGTTCCTTGGCTTTTGCAAGTTCCGCTTGCGTTTCAGTAAGACGCTTGTTTGCAGTGTTGATTTGACCCATCGCCTCCTTGAGTGAGGCGTTAAGCTCAGCGAATTCCACGCGCGCATCTTCAAGCCGAGCGTGGTATCTTTCTCGTATAAGTGCTTGGCTAGACTGCATGGTTTTGCGCATGTTGTTGGCATGATCCAGATCGCTCGTCAGCGTGCTGATCTTGTCATTGGCGGCGTCGAGGCCCGCGGTAAGGCTCGAAATTTCGCGTTGATACGCTTTGATCATTTGTTGGGCGATGCTGGTCGCTTGGCCGTTCATTGTTGTTTTTTTTGTCGGAGATGAGTGTTCCAATTTATTTTTTGTTGACAAAAATTTGTCACTTTAACGCAAGTAGCGCGCTATTATTACTTTTTATTAATTTTTTTCTACTGTTCAAGTTCTCGTGGTGTAGTGGTTATCACACAAGTCTAACACACTTGTGGTCCCCGGTTCGATCCCGGGCGAGAACATGTTTTGCATCATTTCCCTTTATCCTCTAAAGCAAGCCGCGGAAAAAAAAAAACGACAATTCCCTCCCATCCATCTGCATCCACATCGATTCGAACGAATGACAGTGCACAGCCAGCGACATCAGCCTCAGCCATCCAATCCACTAACAGCACCGCCAGCATCTTTTCTCATCTCTGCACACAAAATGTCATCCCTGCATCTACACGCAGAACAGCCGGCATCTCCAGTCGATAAAACCGCCAACCAATCAAGCAGAAGATCCACAGCGTCCTCCAATTTCAGCACTACACGAAAAAAGTAAAATCACCTGTTCAGAACATTCCCACCATCACACTCCAAGCCAACCAACCAACCAAAAAAAAAAAAAAATCAGAACCATCTCCGAAGTCGAACGTCTCGAAATCGAAAACCGCAAAATGGAAGATCGGTTAATTGCTCTAAAAGAAAATCTGTCCAAACAAAAGGAGAAGAGAGGGTACAAAAAAACGCGTGCTTTTGGGAATAAATGCCGCTGAAAGACAAAACAGGCAAACGGAATCCATTTGGAAGGGCGGTGATCAGCAGCGAGGTTCGCTTAAAACGTATGCTGACGATGTGCTGATTGCGAAACGGATGGCAAAGGTGGCAAAATTCATGGCCGTGAAATCAATGTCCGCTAACTCTTAACGCGCAGAAGAAGCAAACAACTACGCCGCCATCAAACTTGAAAGCAAGTTCCATATACGCTGGAATTGCAGATGAAGGTTTCTTGTTTCGTTGCGTCACTTTCATTCTTCACAAGTACTCAACATGCACACAACAGCAAACGCGCAACTACAATCATTTGAAGGTCAGATGGAAACGCGACTCCAGCAACTCGACAGTCTCCACAGCCAGTATAAAGGCGACTCTGGCCTCACCGAATCTGCTGCCTCCAAAACCAAGTCGTTTGAAAAGACTGATCCTGTCGTAGCCGCAACGGACGCATCTGTCTCTTCGAATACCCACATTCAGAGACAGCAAGAACATCAAACTGAACCAATCCAACCGACTCCGCCAACACAACCCATTTCCTTACACATGGTACAAACCCACAAATTTACTCAACAAAAATCACTAACACCTGCCAAACCGCGTCCAGTGGCAAATCCCTTCCCACCCAACAACACCCCATCCCACCACTCTCGAAGACCCACAACCGCCTCCCCCCAAATCCTTCCTATCCGCCCTCGAAACATGGACATCCGCCGCAACAGCCTCCGCAGCAGAAATCCCATCCTCAAAATCACTACCACAAGGTACAACACCGTTCCGAATCCGTCGAAGCAGGTTACGCTTGAAATCTCCGCCACCGGTTTCATCATCATCATCAGAACCTATCGTTCAGCAACCAGCATCCATCTCAAATAATGCAGAATTCAATGAACAAGAATCGCATAATTCTTTTATAGAAGCATTGAATGAATGGCGAAAGGGGGCACCCGAGAAACCTGAACCTGTAAAAGCGGGTCTTGTCAATGGACAATTTGATGAACAAAAGTCGCGCGATTCATTCTTGGAAGCGCTGAAAGAATGGAGAAGTGGTACCGATGCTCCTTCTCCAACCACCAAGACTCATGCGCCAAAGGAAGACGGTAACACACCATCTCAAGTAACCCCCTTCATTTACTCACAACTAAACCCTCCGCTCACAGACACGGTCGGAACAAGCACAACCGCCAGCTTCGATAATAACTTGACAATGTCTCAAAGAGTTGCTTCAGCGTTGGAAAGTATCGCGCAGTCAAGCTCGCTCTCGTATCTCGATAAACTGCTTCTTGCGCGTCTGCGCCAAAACGACGCAACGACTTTCGAGAAACGGATGAGTCCCACAAAATCAACCTACGACATAGAAGACAGCGACAGCGAAGACTTTTCCGCGTCTGTATTCTGGCCGGCGAGTCATGAAATGCAGCAGACCCAGGTTCAAAACAAGCCATCCGGACAGGAACGTCCGGAAATCGAACTTGAATTTGAAGTTCTCTCCAACACCTCAGAAAGCGGATCCATGACGCAATGCCTAATCGAAGAGCCCGAGGACGATGACATTGCATAAAAAAGCCGTGAACTCTTGGGGTTTTTAATGTTTCAAACTTTTTGCAACATGATAAAGAATCCATGCATCTCCAACCACACTGTCACAGAACACCTTATCCCTCATCTTCCCCATTTCCTTGTTTCAGCTTAAACTTGGCCGCAAGCAGAAACCCGCATTTCACGACCGAGCATAAACTGCCGAGTGACTTTCTCTCCAGCATGGGAAAGAATTCCAAACCGGTACTCCGCTCAATGGCTGCATTCTCAGAGTCAGCTGCACTTTCTGCAATTCCAAAAAAAACGCGTGGAGTATATACCTGACACGGGCAACATGAATGATTCCAATGGAGAATCATGGCTCGCTCCTTCATTCGGCAACACAAAAGAGCCAAGATAATTCTTTCCATTCTTGACACCCAGAATCACTAGCAAACAGACATGCGTCAGCAAACCCAACATATCCACACACGAACCCAAAGCAAACCTTTATAAAAATGCGTAGGCACCGCAACATTTTTTTCCCTCCCAATCACTTCATACCGCACATAAAACTTTCCATCCCCTTCATCCACTTTCGGCAAATACAGCGGGCCCGTGACAACATACACTTCATCAAACGACCGCACAAGCCCCCTCACATACCTCTCAAACGACGCCCAAATCCCCCGATTAAACGCAGGCACTTGCGGACTCATGTTGGACATGTAAAAAGTTTCATCAATGGCCTTTTGTGATTCCGTCACATCGGCGGCGGGTGCGAGGTGGCCGCGGTCGTAGCCCGAGTTGCTGTAGTCGATGGGTTTCACGCGGAATTCGGGTGGTACTGTCGGGTCTTCGGTGAATTTGGAATGTTTTCGGTCGGGTTTGTTTGTGTCCGAGTCGTCTTCAATCAGCAGCTTTTCGAGCGATTCTCTTTTAGAAGATGTCGTAATCAGAATATATCGATACATGCACAAGAATTACTTTGTCAGCCTCTCTGCCACCCAGTGCGCATTCCGTCGTCCCCTGTCGTAAGCAGCCGAGTACGCAAGTCTGTACAGATTATCCGCCTTGGGTCCATGAAAGCCATGCCGCACAATTGATCGCGCACGCGTGAGAGGGTCATCTGCTACTGCGACGCCGCCGTTAGACACGATGGTGCTTGGCGGGCCTGCCAGTTGCGGGTTGATTTGTGGCAAGAAGGAGGAAACAGCAACAGGGTGCAAACTGTTCTGCTGGGTCTGAAAGTATCCGAAAAGTCCAACGCCAATCGCTGCGAGACCGATGCCAACTCCAACTCCCAGTCCGAAACTGGGTTTTGGTGTGGGCTCTTTTGCACGCATACGGCGAATATATTTTTACAGGGATTGTTTTTATTGACCCATTTTCGGTCAAATATCGAACAACGTTTTCTCGCTGCGAATACTCTGCATGCAGATTGCCCATCAACTCATACGCATCCGTCAACATTTTGCAGTGTCCCTACTTCAGAATTTCAATAAACCGCAACTGCTGCCGAGCCATCCCGCCTTCTTGTTGGATGCCCACTTCCTCAACTCCACAAGACCCAATAACACAGTCCAAACGCGGAGCAACAACACATCCAGCAGCGAATACCTAGAAAACATTTCCAAAACTCCTCACTCTCGTTTTAGTTTTTATCGTTCAAGATTACCAACAACCAAAAAAGAGTCCCCCATTACGCATATACACCAACAACACCAACAACAACATACGAATAAGGATACGCCTTCTTTAAACTCACTTACTCACTCACTCACTCACTCCTCATCGCTCAAATACTCTCCTAAAGCTGCCCGCTCCGCAATCGCATCCACATCCAACCCACTCAGACAAATATCATAATACAACTTTGCAAGTTCCACCCCAACCGTCAACTTCAAATCCTGAAACCCACCCATACTCAAAACCACCGCCGGCGACGACTGACTCCGTCCACTCACTTCAAGACTCTCAGCCGCAGGAATCGAAACAGTCGAAGAACCAAGCCGTTCCAGAGTTAACCGCGGATCCATCGTCGCAAGACCGTTCCCAGCGCGGTACTGCGCAGCAGCAGCAGCTGCAGCTGCAACAGCGTGATTTCGTTTCATGACACTCCCTGGCGAGAGATTTGAATTTTTAATCCCAGAATCTGTCGCCGTCCCTCGATCCATACTCGCATTCTGACTCCCCCCATCCACAGAAGACGCGTAATAATCCCGTAAACTGCCACACCCACATCCTCCAGTGGCACATGAAGAACTCGCATTACTCGGCCGTAACAAGGAACTATGATAACTGGCACAAAGAAGATTCTCATTTTTCGAAAGCACAGAAGCGTAGAGACATTCTGGTTTCAATTGGTTGGATGTGCACAACAGTTTCCACGTGATGCGGCCGCGGTCAAGGCTTTCCATGGTTTCAGTGCTCACAATGGGGCTTGTAGTATCGACTATGGATTTGAGACGCGCTTGATCGCGGGATTCAAAGTCAATAGAGCTGAAGGGAGATTTTTTACGCGGTGTTGTTATTGATTGCGGTTGTGTTGTTTTTGCAGAAGATTTGTTGGAGTCTTTTTTGGAAGAGCTTTTTGTCGATGCGGATGGTTTTGAATCAGACGATAGTGAAAGCGCAGAATTGGTGCAAACGTTTGAATCGGGTTTCGATTCAAGAACAACAACAGTTGCTTCCTTCTTTTGAGTTTTGCTGCTGCTGCTGCTAGATCGAAAAAACGCGGCCGTCTTTTTCAGAAATCGTTTAAACCCTTTCGGCGTCTTTTCTTCCGCCGCCTTTTCTTCCGAAGCTTCCACAAGTCTATCCACCAAAACCCCTCGATTCAACAGAGTCGCATTCAATGAATTCAACGTAGACGCACTCTCTCTAGACCCAATCGTATCCTTTCGCAATACCGTCCTTTTTTTAAACATGCGTTTCCAAGTTGAATATTTTTCACCATTCTCCTCAGATTCCATCTTCACCAATGATTCATCAGATAATAGACGAGCATTGTGGCTTATTGGGCTGTTTCGATTGTTTCCACCCTTTGAAAGAGTTTGTAAGGAATCTCGATGTTGGATGGTTTTGTTTGGTGTCGGTTGGAGTGGCTGCCCGGAATATATGGGTGAGGATAGTGAGAGCCGCGGTTCGTGAAAAAGAGTTTCTGTGGACACTGTGGATATACGCTCTTGTGTCGGAAAACCTGTACACACACACACACACACACACACACACACACAAAAAAAAACCGATGCAACGCGTTTCAAACACAAAAAGGACACACAAGCACTCACCACCACCACCACCACCACCACCACCACCCGACAACGGAGCATACGGAGACATTATCGGAGACGTTACAGGCGACGGAGAAATAACGTTGAAAAAAAAGCTATTGTGGGAGTGATTGTTTGGCGCAACAGCTGCAGACGACGGAGGCGCAGAACCAACCCAGAACTGCGTCAAATCCAAATCGTGTTTCATGTCGTCTTTGAGAGAGAAAAGTTCCTCATGCAGTGTCTCCATTGGTTGAACAAGCGGGAGGATGGACGGGAAGGGACGCTTGTCAACGTCATCAAGATGCAGCCGTTGTAAGCAAGTGACATCCATCTGACAGCTGTCGTTACTACTGACGGAGCTTGTTTCACTGAGCATGTTGATGAGGTAGGACGATGGATGGGCCGCAGAGTAGACGGGGTAGGTGTAGGTGGGACGTAAGGTGGACAGTTGGGGTAGAGGACTGCTTGCCATGGGCCATTCTTTGTCGTTTGGCGGTGGTTCTGAAGACCACATTGTGCGGTTGGGTGAGTGTGGGTGTGAATTGGTTGGGGTGCTTCCAGAAGATGTCAATCGAAAAAAAATTGTTCTGGCTCGTGGTTTCAATTTTTCCGCTTTCGGACCACTTCTTTTGATATTCCGGACACGGCTCTGGACACAACCACCAGCAATGACTAGCCTTTGTTCCAGATACAGCGCAGAACCTCAAAATTCCTCGAAACTAAAAAACGACAGACAGAGCAAAAAGTAGTTGACACTTTTTTATCGCATGATTCCCCAGTGAGAAAAAATGAACTCCATATGGGTGTGTGTGTGTCAAGGAAGACAAGAAAAAGGGGAGGTATCCGACTGTCCATGTTCATGCGGGAAGGGAGAGGTGTCTGCTGTTTCATTCGCACGAATCGAAACGCAGCATGCGACATCGACTCATTGACTCATCTGCAGATGCCCGCACCAATGAAGCGTGCCATTCACATTCATGCGCATGAATGCTTTGCGGCAACAAAGGAGATGAACAGCTTTGCAAATACTTCAAGACCAGTGAGTGGATTATGAACCCACGAGTGTGTATGCTCAATCCATGATGAGGAAACTAGGAGGAAACTACTAACGTCCGTCGGCATGCCCGGTAAGAGGGAAAGCGCGTCAGTCAGTCAGTCACTCTGGGTCTCTGTGTCTGGATCAACCAAGCATCCATCCCAAGCATCCCAAGCATCCATCCCAAGCATTCCATCCCATTCCATTCCATTCCAAGCATGCAAGCATGCAAGTTGATTTTATTTCTCAACATTTTGAATTTTGAATAATCTGAATATCTGAAAATTGCTATATTTTAATCAAATAGATAACTGTTCTCAATTGTGTGCGGGAGGGAGGGGAGGGGGGAGTGGCAAACAAACACAAAGATAACAATTTAATAATAGAATATGTCCGTTTCTTGAATTTATGCCAATTGATTAAAAGAGATAAGGATAGATAGAATCATTGGATTAAAAACAGCGATAACGCAACTTCCCTTTCCCAATCTTCATCTCCATCCAACAAACATCCAATCAACAAACATAAACACGAATGAATATATTTTATATTTATGAATATACTCGCATCTAAATAAAATATAAAATAAGAGAATATTTCACTGCACTCTCTTTCTCTTTCTCTTTCTCTTTCTCTTTCTCTTTCTCTTTCTCTTTCTCTCTCTCTCTCTTTCTCGCCCTCTCGCTCTCTCTCTCTACTCCCCCCCTCTACCCCCTCTACCACCCCCCCCCCTCCACCAATCCCTTTCCGCCTCTCCGACAACACAACGATACAAACAATTTCTGGCTGGATAGCGCCATCCACCAAAAAATCACAAAACAAGCCCCAACAAAAATCTGCAAAATCACACAATTTATCGAGCCTTCCAAATTTCTTCCCATCTCTCACCCTCACCCACGCGTTTCCCCCATATAAATACCCCCCCCCTCTCCCCACCCAACCACCTCCCATCAAGCACAACAAACAAACTCATCATGAGCAGTGTCAACTACAACTGGCTAGTCTCCTTTGCCGCTGGTATCGGTGGTCTCCTCTTTGGTTACGAGATCGGTGTCATTGGGTATGTCCATTGCCTCACCCCATCCCAATAACCCCCCCCACCCCACCCCACTCTCAACTGATCCATCACCCTCACTTCCTACAACAGACAAGTCCTCGGTATGGAAATCTTCCAGACCGACTTCGGAATGGTCAATGTCGTCAAAGGTGTCCGCGTCGACGCCGAAAACAGACCCTCCATCGATGGTTGGATCACAACCACTTTCTTGCTCGGATGCATCGCCGGTGCCGCTGCCTGCTCCATTCTCGCTGACCGCATCGGTCGTAAATACTCCATCATCACTTCCGGTGGTTTCTTTGCCGTCGGTGGTGCCCTTCAAGCCGCCGCTGGTTCTTTGGCAATCCTCCTCACCGGTCGTGTCTTTTCCGGTCTCGCCATCGGAATCGCTTCCATGGTCGTTCCATTGTACATTGCCGAAACCGCTCCAGCTAGCACCCGTGGTGCTTTGACCACAATCTACCAACTCATGATCACCTTTGGTATCTTTGTCGCCACAGCCGTCAACTGTATCATCATCAAAACCGTCGACAACACAAGCTCCCTCGAATGGAGACTCGCCCTCGGTATGCAAATCATCCCTGCTGTCCTCCTCGTCGGCCTCGTCTCCTTGATTCCATTCTCTCCAAGATGGCTCGCCGAAAAGGGCCGCCACGATGAAGGCCTCGAAGTCATTGCAAAACTGCGTGGCCTCACTTCCAGCGACCAAGCCGCCATTGATGAATACAACTTGATCCGCGCCGGTTCCGACGCCGACAAAGCAATCGGTGATGCAAGCTGGGGTGAACTCTTCCGTGGCCCCAACGGCCGCCGCATGATCATCGCCATCGTCAACCAATCTCTTCAACAACTCACCGGAATCAACGTCATCCTCTACTACTCTGCCGACATTTTCAAAGCCATGGGTTTCGCTTCCGCCGACACCATCATTGCGTTCCCACTCGCAAACTCGTTTGTCAACTTCTTGGCTACTTTCCCGGGTATGTGGGCCGTTGACCGTTTCGGTCGTAAACCCCTTCTCGTTTGGGGCGGTCTCGGTATGGCCATCGGTCACGCTGGTGTCTACACGTTCCTTACTCTCTCCAAATCCGGTCCACAATCTCTTGCGTGGGGTGCAATCATTTCCGTCTACATTTTCTTGGTCTGCTTCGCTTCCACGTGGGGTCCAGTCGTTTGGTCCTACCAAGCTGAAATCTTCCCTCTGCGTCTTCGTGCAAGAGGTACAGGTATCGCTACAATGACCAACTGGACTTGGAACGCCATCATTGCCTACGCGTTCCCACAAGTCTTTTCCGCCTTGAACAAGGAACCGACCGTGTACTGGATCTTTTTCTCCTTCTGTATGATCATGTTTGGTTGGGCCTGGGCGTTTGTTCCAGAGACCAAGGGAAAGACTCTTGAGGAGATTAGTGAAGTGTTTGGTGACAAACCAGCTGCCGACTCGGAGAACGTGACTGTTGTAAAGAAGTAGATTGTTCGAGTAGTCGTTTTTTTGTCTGTTTTCCTTTCTCTTGCCTGCTTCCGGATCTTTCAGATATTATAACATAAATACAGTGTGAAATTTTTGGCCTCTTCTTTATACATTCTTTCCCACTGCTTTCTCTTGTTTGTTAGGATCTAGCGATTATTCATCGGCAAATTCAAAAATTCCTTTCATTGAAGAAGTATTTTTCGCTCTCCACTCAAAAGGCGGAAAGCGAAAAAACAAGTACGCCCAACGTGGGGGTCGAACCCACAGCCTTCAGATTAAGAGTCTGACGCTCTACCGATTGAGCTAGCCAGGCGATACTTTGCAGAAATTTGTATACGTAATCAATTAAAGTTGTAACGGTGTATGTACACCCGAGATTTATGTTCCATTCAACTCTTGAATAAGATATGGACTCCAATTCTATGCCAGCAAGTATACCTGCCACGACATTGGCCTTTTTCCAGAGGTGATGGGTGGAAGCAGGTGAGAACGGATGAGTAATGTCAGACCTCTAGCATGGCGCAACATACCTCTGAGCTTTGTTTTTTGCCAACCCTCAGGAGCCAGCGCGCGACTTTTGCTGCCCCAACTCTCTGCAGCATATTCTCCACAGTTTGGGTGAGTTGGTAAACTGTAACTCAAATCAACAACATATGCAACCTTATCCCCTTCCTCCGTTCTCTCCCCTTGCCACTGCTCCCGTCACTGCAGTTCCACCCATCATCTCTTCTTCCTTGAAACCTTGACCACCGCCAACACCAAATCTTGCACCTTCAATTGCCCACGACACACACAATGAAGTGCCTCGCTTTTCAAATGTCAACAACAAATGAATACTGAGGTTTTCGTTGGTATGTCTGCCCACGAGGTCACGGATTTTATGTTCAAGATGGTTTCAGATTGAATTGTATGAAACCCTGTGGTCGTAGTTTGGATCGGCAATCCAGTCAAAGACGGTCGGAGAAAGGGCTGGACACCTTGACATCAAAGTATTCGTCCGCTTCTGGATAGAATGGGCTCCAAACGGTCGTTTGAGATGATGTAGAACTTGGACTCCAAGCCTCTTCGAACTGTTCTCGCTGTAACAGTCAAAAAAACAGCATCACGACGTTGGGGTTATAAAATGGGAAACCGATGGCATCCAACGTTCCAGCTAGCTTATAAAAGTTGATTGAAGAGAATATTGGTAAATATTACTGAGTTATCATAGCGACATTTTTTTTCAGAAAAACTGCTCGGGGACCAGCAGAACTGCTTCAAATGCTCTGTTTGTTCAAAGGCCAGTTTCTGAATATCAACTTGGTGCGGGTGGTCTCCAGTTTGATACATGAATGATATTCAAAGAGAAACACTACTGCTGATACAACATAGCAAGAAGCTGAATAACCCCGCACCATCATAGCGATGCAAGAAGAGAAAAAACGAACACACCAAAAGAAGTGGAATTTCCTAATCCATCTGCTCCGCCAGCAACACTTCAACAACCCGATCCAAATCCCCACCAAAATGTACAACAAGTTCTTGAACGCGACTTCTTGGAATACCTTCACTAATGCCCATCTCCAATACGCGGTCTACTTGCTCATCAATTTGGCTGCGATTCGAATCGTTTGGATGGTCAATACGAGTAAATTCATGACTTGCATCATGACCGTTGGAGCGACTCTGATTAGCAGGTTCACCATCTCCAGCTTTTCTCAGAGGTACTTCATCTTCCTCGCTCTTCTTCTGCAACGCCGTAAAGTAACAAACTCCACACAAGTCATAATCACGACAAACGGAACACTTGAACCGTGGACCCGTGAACCCTTTCAAACCACACACATCACAAGTAGTATAAGTCCAGCGTGGCGCGACATCCGCAGGGCTCGTTCTCCCAGCTTCACGAGAAGCCGAAACTTGTCGCCCAACACTCTGCAACACACCACCCACAGCACTCAACGCCGTCTGAATGGCTGTTCCAATCTGTTGCTGAGTTTCAGTTGCCGCAGCACGTGCAGTGGATGCAGTCTGTGCACGTGTGGCGGCGGCTTGGACGCGGCTGGCTTCGATAGCGTTGCGAAGAGTTTCAGCTGTGCTGTTCGCGGCTTGGCGGATAGTTTCTGTGGCGGTTGTTGAGGATTCTGTGTTGTGCAAGTGTCGGCATTTGTCATTGATTCCAGTGCAAATGTGGATAACAGGGTTCCAAGGGTTGCGAGTTGAATCAGGGGCAGATTGTGGGTCACGCGATGAGGATGCTTGGCCTTCTTGGAAAATGATTGTGTATCCCCGTGGTGCACCCGTGCTGGTGGATCCATCCGAATTGAAGTGTTTACTGAGCATTTCGTTAAAGAGTTTGAAGAGTTCTTCGAAGTGGTGTTTACTTGCATCGGCAAACTGTTGATTGAATGTAGGTTCAGCGAATGAGACAAAAGATTCAAAAAAAAAAAAACCGTCGCGACTCACCTCATGCAGTTTGTCGACAGCAGTGTTCATAAACTGCGGGTCACGCGTGACAGACTCCACAAGCGCCTTAATCTTCTCCACCAACTCACTCATGTCGAAAATGACCGTCTTTTTTGGTGGCGTCTGCTCGCTTTCGGTCTGCGCATGTTCCTGCGAGGAGGATGGACCGGATGGGAAACCGCCAGGAATGTCGTGATTATCTTTGCAGTCTTTGGAATCTTGGGATTCAAAGTTGCGTTGTGTTTCTTGGGGAGGAGAGTCCGCGACAGACTCCGTAGGTGCGACAGATTCGACATCATGCATGCGGATGTGTGAGTCATCGTTGTACTCTGAGATCGTAGGATAGACGGATTTCTGGGATGGCAATGCCGGGTATTCGATGGCCGTCACGTTCTCGGCATCCACCGAGCCGCTAACTAACCCGCCCACCGAAACCTCGCTCTCACTCTCGACTTGGTTCGAATCCAGGAACGGGTTCTCATTGTTGTAACGCGGCACAGTCGCACCGCCACTCTGCACGCTCAACACGCTCAATACGAGCTTGGGCATTTTGGGAAGGCGCAAAAGATCGCGAATCTCTTCATCTGAATCAACAGCGATCGTGTCGCCGTCTTCGTCTTTGTAACTCACAGTGACCGTGTCCGAGGGAGACAGTTTGAAGCACTGCCTTGCCTGTGTCCATGCATTGAAAGTGAGTATACAGTTCAATACATCCACTTCTGATGTTCATGCATACCTTCTCTGCGAATTGGGTAAAATGAATGGGCGAGTCGTCGAGGACAATCTGCCTGACGGTGCCGCTGTACTCGACCTTGAAGCGTGAAATGTCTTCCCAGCCACCAGCTGAGATGGAGGAGGAATGGATCGATTGGGTGGTCATGCGGATGGATGCTTGGGATGGGGGGTGAATGTGTGGTTGGCTGAAGGAAAGGTTTTTATAAAGACACTGCCACCCCACGATAAAAACAGATAAAATAAACCCCACGATTCTTGCACACAAAATTCCAAATTCAAGCATGCAGTCGTGCCAAACATATGCAAGTGACGTGGACATGCGTGTGTGTGTGTGACAGAATACTTGAATGACCCATACAAAGTTGGGCGAACGGTGGGTTTCCCCAATGAAACGGAAAGCAATCATTTTCTGGTTCGGACATTTGGAGAGCACTTGACCGTTACAGTTTGAAATATTCAGACCGCCAAGATACTGAAGGGTTTGCAGACGTGGGAGAGCGTTGTACACTCCTAAGGGAACTCTTACCGAATTCGAATCAGTGCGATCCAGCCGTTGCGCGTTGACTTTTGGGGCTCGCGGTCTGGCCAGAACATGAAGGCGACGGTGGTGAAGCCAAGGCACATGTCCAGAATCGTTGTCAGGGCCTGGAACCTATGTGTGTTCCGAATGAGTTTAGGATTCTATAAACAACGCGTTTTCATCAACAGCGAGGGCATACCATCTGGAAATGTACAACTGGTGCAGGGCGTGGTCTGCCTGTTGACAGAATTCATTGTCCTCCAGTCCAGGAGGGCAACCCCAAGTCTTGAAGGTAGCGACATACTCTCCGATGGTTTGACAAGTGTATGGATGGGTTGCGTTGGGGTTTGCGACGATGGAACGGTTGGAGGGGACATAGAGGAAGTCCTGGGTGCCGCAGACTTAGAAGAGACCACCGGTGTGGTATCTGTCGCCACGCCAGTTTGGAAGCGCAAAGGCAACCTAATGCGAGGAAAGTTTGGTTTTTTAGCAACGGGGCGGGGGGGGGGGGGGGGCATGTGTGGTGAGTGGGAGAATGTGTGGCGCACAAATTGAGCAGTCCAACTGCAGGTTAGAATCAGAAGCACAATGGGGTCGGCCTTGATGATGGTCTTGTTGCGAGTGAGTGAGTTTACCCGTGACTTCTTAGCCTAAGGAGAGGGTGGGGGTTGAGGGTCAAGGGTGAAGGGTCAGGGGGGTTGTCAGATACAGGACATGCAGCAGTTGCCTTCTTTGGTATACAGGATGGCTGGGTCTCGCTCCTCCTCAGACACAAACACGGGCTCGGGACCCTTGGTCCGTCCAGTTGGAGAATGCTCCCATTTCTTTTTTGCTGAGTTTGTAAATTTCCCCTTTTTTCTTTTCATTTTTAAACGGCGCTTTTTATTGATTATTAGGGTTTCAAGCTTGGCTGTTGGCCGCAAACACACCCACATTTATCCATATCTCCGTTGAGAGGCAGAGGGAGGCAGCGAGAGAGACGGAGAGAAGAGACGGAGAGACGGAGAGACGGAGGGATGTGAGAGAGAGGGACAGACAGGCAGACAGACAGACAGACAGACTGACAGAGGTGGACACTGGCGAGAGAGCATGCTGTATTCAAGATGCTGCTGGGATGCATTGTGCAGATGTCGTAAAGGATCAGGCACCCCACGAGAGACATGCAAGTGGGTCAGTGGATATGATAAAAAGCGGCAAGTCCGTGCAACGCACTCTATCACACACCAATGCAAATTTCTCTTATTTCAAGCTGTACAAGCCGCTTTGCATGTCGCAAACACCCGTCGTCCCACCACACAAACAACAAACACACTCTTTGTCACCGTCGACCGAATCTCGGCATCAAAAAACCACACAAGCACTGGATTCACTGCCCCCCACACCACAATCATAAACACACTGAAGAAATCAAACACGGGCGGCGCCGCACTTCCAGTCGCAGCCTCAAAAAGAAGGAGTACAAAATACGGTGTCCATCCCATCAAATATGCCAACACAATCAGTATGCTTTGAGTCCACACTACTTTTTGCCGGTTCGCGTTTTCAGCAACGACACCGGCTTCCGTCTTTCTGTCTGAAAGAAATGATGGTTTCTGGGATGCAAAACTCTTGATGCGTTCGATTGATGTTTTGCGGGGTCGTTCCTGCGTGTTGTTGGACTCAAGAGATGGGTTCAACGAAATTCGTACAATGCTTGGCCCCTGTGACCCAAACCCAGCGATGGACGCTACAGGGCTTGTGATTTGGGCTGGAACCGGTGGCAGTATGAGGGATGAATGGGAGAAGGACGCTTCTTGCGCAATGGACACAAGACTCTTTGCTTGAAAACTACTGTGAGTTAAGTTCTCGGCGACAGACACCAGGGATAAGTTCAAACTTTTAAAACTCTTTGTCCTATCTACTTGAAGAGTAGCCTCTTGCGCGCAGACAGATTGGGACTCAGCTTCCCGATGCTGATCCGGCGAGTTCTCTGCTGGACTCTGAAACTCGCGCGGCTTTGGTATTTCTTGATGGTTACGTTCCGTATGCAGCGAATGTAGAGATTGCGGACTGGTGTTGGCCTTGTCGATGGTGATGACGCTTTCTTTCGACACTAAAAAGTCAATCTTGACCAAACGCGGCGGGCACGAATACATCAAAGCCGCACTGCGATTCAACGAAGCCCTTCCTCCTTCTCCTCCTCCTCCTTCCCTCGTCTCCTTCAATTCTGGAAGCTGTGCAGTCGCCGAAATCTGTGCACTCATCCTTCTTCTCCTCTCAAAACTCGGTCTTCCCGCGTACCCAGAATTCGATAGAGACCGCCGCCTTTGCAAACTCGGAAAATTCTCTTTCGTTGCCGCCCCAAACGTGTCAACACAACAAGTTTCCGTCCCAACTCCAGGCGGCATCTTCCCCAACATACTCTGCCGCCTTACCAAACCGTGTCCTCCACGCGATGACGAGTAATGTATCGATTCTCGCCGAATAAGGTCCGGTTGAAATACACCCGACTCGTTTGTTTGAATCACGTGGCTTTGGGTCAAATCCAGTTGAGAAAACGTGGCCGTGACAATGTTACAAATGCGTACGTATGCGTATGGGATCCAGAATAGCGCCGTGATAAATAGTAGTTCCGATGGAATCATAAACATCAATTGTTCTGGCGAATGGATCCGCCAATCAAGCGTACAAAACGCGTTACTCGGACGCAGAATTAACATGTCTGAATCCTTGTTAAAAACCCCAACAGGAATTACAATCACCACAAGCGATAAAACTACCGCAAGAATAATAAACCGAATCGCCCATGAAACCGTCACTTTTTGTTTCTTGACGAGAATCTGGAACCGTACATACGCCAGCCCGATACTACTGATTTGCTGAAATAGAATCCCAAACAGAATGAACGCGGCTTGAGTTATACACGCTGTATGGTCTTGCTGAACTATTTGTGCCACGAGAGCGGGTACAGCAAACAGGAGGTTTGCGGTGACAAGACTCATTGTGACCAAAGTTTTTGCCGTTAGATTCTTTGCACCGCACGAGAAGGACACGATCGTTATAAGGTTCAGCAGTGTGGATAGCGCGGCAATGATGCAAAGTGGCTGGCTGTACGCGGAGATTCCCATTCTTGCGACTAAAACTCTGTCATTTGTAAATCTCCGTTTGTTTCCCGGAAATTTTCACTCGGGTATGAATAAAACTGCTGCAGATACTGTCTGTGCAGCGGGTATCGCTCAATCTTTTAGGAGACATCTTGATAACTTGTGAACAATTTCTAGGAGATGCGTCAACCGAACCCTTTGCAACAGAACAGCAATTTTTGAGGAAACCTCTTGACCGGGTTAAATACGCGTTATCGATCTTTTCAAGACGCATCATTGCATTACGTGAACCCAACAGGCAGTCTGCGAACGCAAGGGGTCAAGGGAACCAGGGGCTCTCGCAAGGAACACGGGAGCAAATGATCAGGGAACAAAATCCACGCACAGTGACAAAAAAAAACCGCAGCTCAGAACCAAGTTTGACGATGATGAGACGCGTTCCAGATTCCTTTTTTATTTACAGCAATTTTGGTTTTGGAAAATTAATGAGCATTTGTTTTGGTAACATGCACCCCGCACATCACGACCGTCGTTTCCTGCCCAGAGCCAAGAGCGAAGAAACAGCCATCCCAGCAACTGCACCAACAAAAAATGCAACCGACACGGAACTAGACGGCCACATGGTGTCCATCCAAGTTTGCTCCTCATCATCAACATTCGCACTCCTTGCAGGAACAGATTTGCCCTCCAACAAACAAATCACATCATCAATATTGATTTCTTTTGAATGGAAACTTTCGAGTAACCGTAGTTCTTTGCTGTCAGCGACGGTAGCGAGGGCAACTCCGCGTGCGTGTTGCTTTGAGGAATCGCCGTGTCGCAGCAGTTCGTCCATTGCTGAAAATTGCATACTTTCCAATATCCCGACGGCAGATTCGCGGCGCATTAACAGTGAGTTGGAGTCAGGATCCTTTAGTTTGAAAAAATGTTGGTCAAATCACCCAGGCTCGAAACAAAAACACACACAAACTCACCATAATCGACTCATGCGCCTCCAAATCGTCATCCATAACAACCGTCCGCGGGGAATCATCATCGCCCAATAAACTCTCATCGGACATCATCATCCCATTCTCCCTCCTCACATTTCCCATTTTCCCGGGCCGGAGAAATCCGGAAACCTCATCATCAAAAGCATCCCCACCACTCTCATCGTACAAACAAACAGCGCCAAGACATTCGGCAGTCCGCATTTCTTCCAGTTCCATCGTCAGGATGGATTGAAAGTCTGTTTCGCTGCTTGCGCTTTGGAGGAAGCATTCTAGCGACATTTTGGGAATCCTGGATGAGATGGAGAGCCGTGGACGTGAGGGTTGGCGCTGCAGTTCTTGATGGTGGAAGTATGTGGTGGTAGGATGGCCGAAAGGGTCGCTGTGGGTGTACGGATCGAGTGCAGTGGGTGAGATGGGTGGAGTGTCGTTGGTGTGGCTGGTGCGAGATGGGGTTCGATGGGTCATGATATCGTATACACCCTTTGTTGGGGATATGGATCCGGGGCGTGATGCGAGACCCATGACGAGACGGTTGTTGTGGACAAATTGAGGCGTGGAGTGCATCGTGTGAGGGGCGGTTTGGCGGTGGGAGAAAATAGGGTAAAAATTGAGAGAAACCGCGACCAAGCATTTTGCAAAAACTTTTCCAATTTAAGATTTTATTTTTATTTTTGGATCTGCGTAAATATTATTCACGCTTGGAACTGCGCTGATCGGTGTGCATCACGGGAAGGCTGTGTGGGTAACCGCTGTTGCAGCGTGAAAACTCGCTCAAAAATGCACGAAAACAGTGAAATAACCGTCGAAGAAAACGCGTCAGTTCAGTTCTTATTCCTTCAGTGCATCATTTCCTCAGAGCGCGTTTTTCGGAAGCTTAGATCTTGATGTTTTGAACGATTGTTGTAAAGTACATCTGGGCAAAGGAGACTCCTGGTACTTGCAAACGAACTCTGCGAAATTTCTCTGCTCTGTCAATCGCATTTTCATTTCAGCTACGTCAGTGCCTTGATATCGACGTTTTTCTACAGATTCTGGCGTATCGTAGGAATCAGAAAACTCTTGTCACATTGTTGTATATTTCTCTTACTTATTCAGAAGAGACTTTACACCTTGAAACTGGTCGATATCATTGACCTGAGTGGCAGTGAGGTGTTGTGGAATCACTGCTTCCATTCATGTTGGTCCAGCTGGGTCGGAATCTGAAGACGTTGAGCTTGTTGGACTCTGTTGAATGTGTGGATTTCTTGGGGATCGTTCAAGTGATTGTGTTGGAGATGGTAGACGGCTTCTTGTAGCTGGCACCACTCAAGTACCATCATCGCCTCCATCATTGTCTTGCTCTTGTTCTGGTAGAGCATTGACCTCTCTGAGGATAGTCTTTATCAAGCTCAATCTGATACGTTGCAAGTCTTCATGGAACTCTTGCTGAGGCTTCTGTAGCTCTCCTCTCATCCGCTTGGCAAAGGCATCGCGACTGGTGTCTCGAAATGTGTTTATTTCTAGAACCAAAAAAGTTCAGCTGGCTGGACTTTTTATTTGCGGAGACAACTTTTACTTGACGCGAAACGTACGAAAAATAATATATAAAAACAATAATATAAAGAACAGTCCTTCCTCAATGAAATAGTCCACACTTGATTCTGTCAATCCAAACCGAAAACTCCTCTACTGATAACGAATTGCGCGCAGCGTTAATACACGAGAGTTCTAATTGCAAATTTCGACGTGAGTGCAGCCACTTGATTTTTTTTCCGTCCGCGTCGAATGTCGTTGAAAGCTTGCGGTCATAGCCAAGCTTGAAAATGTCTTTTCCGACTGTAAATTTGCCCTCAATTCCACCTATTTCATTGGTTGGTTAGCTACCAAAGTTAAATATGAATGCTATCACTCACTATGCATCCCAATACAGCCGGCCGTCCTCGCAATCGCAATCAATTCATCCGAAGTCGCAGTAGTATTTGCAGTCGCAGAAATCGTCCAATTATTGCGCGTGACCGTCTTTACAATTTCACAGTCTTCTTTCGCGTAGTTGTCCCTTCTCATTGGCCTGTTCTCCTTGTCCCAGTTTTTCTTTCCGAATTCCGTGAGTTTTACGCCAAGACAATCATCTGGCGCGGCTAGTTTTGACGATTAAAAGTTTGTCCGAAAGTAAAAAAAACTTTCCACCCGTCCTTCGCCAACCTCCTCATGATGCGAGCTTTTGATGTGGACTGGGCGTGCGTTTTCTGAATTGATGAGCGTGTTGGATTCAGTTCCGCCCACGACAGCAAGAGGCAGTCTCCGAGGACCAGAGGGAACTGATTGCTGTTTTGTTTGAGGGATATTACTCGACCGACGAGCGAAGAAGCTAGTGATTGACTTCTGATGCTCGGCCCCCCCAAGCTGAAGCACAATATAAAAAGCATAATTCACATTCGCGATTTATCGACAAAAACGACTTCCCAAAACAGCAAACACTGACACTTCACATAATGACAAAAACACACAAATCATCTTTACATGAATGGTCGGTCAATCGATTCCATCACGCTTGAATTACGAAGAACTTCCACTTTTTCTGTCCGAATATTCAGTACAAAAATAAGAATATATCCCCAAACAAACAAACAAACCAGCAATGATGTCCGTATACGTTCTCCCAGACTCTTCATCAACCCTGTGTTTCAAACGACCTTCCACCATCACAAGCGCTCCTTTTCCCGCTGCACCGCACACGTACATCCATTTCTTCGAGTTTGAGAAATCCTTGATTCGATGCCATTCAGTTTCTTTGACCCATTCTCCATCGCTTTTCTTGAAATTGCGGGTCGTGGCAACACTGAAAGTCCACAATCTGTTTTTTGCTTTTGGTCATGAAAGTAAAAATATTCGAACATGGGGGTCAAGTAGTCTCACCCTCGATCCCTGAGTTCTTCGATTTGCGTTTCGGGTTTTTTGTTCGCGTATGGATTTGTGGATACGGGTGGTTTGCCATTCATGGGTGCCGTAGGAGTTGGGGGCATCTTTCCCTCGAAAGAACGGAATTCCGGGTTTTTGCCCACATTTCCCACAAGAATGACTCTGTTGAAGGAGCTTGAATATCCTGTTATTCATATCGCTTTCGTTTTTAGGTTCGAGTTGGGCCGTGGCGTATGTGTGATTTCTTACTCTGCAGCAAAGGTAGAAGGGGAACAACGAATTTAGGAGATTACTCTCGGGGACTTCAACTCACAAGACTCAGGAAATACCTTGGATGCAGCTGCAGCGACTGAGAATATAGCACTTGAACTCGCGCGAAGGGATGATGAGAACATGCTTTTACGTATGTGGGAAAAATATTTATGGATTTATTTAAGATTTTAGTGCGAAAATTGGTACCCCCTTCTTTGTGCGTGCAGCCATTCTGTACGTTTATTGCAAAAAGTGTGAAATTATCGCCTTGCAGCGTCTGTTCCGCCTCCACGAAATCTTCCAGCAACTGCAGCCGCACGCGTAGACCGTCGGGCTGTTGAATTTGAAATATCCGTTGCTTGCGATGATAAACTTGCATGAGATGGATTTAGCAGTGACGTTGAAGAAGCAGACGCACGAACGCCGCGAATTCTTTCGGAAATGGAAAGCGTGGATCGGACCGCGTTTGTCGCTTCAATTTGGTCCATGCCTCGGACAAATGCCGGCGCTCCATTTGCTGCAGAAAGATCTTGGATCACGGCATTTGTATCGCTCGCATCCACATTGACTCTTTTTCTTGACTCGGGAGAAGCTGTGAGAGTGGACACAATACAATTCAATAAGACCCCAAAATAAAGTCAAACATAGCCCAAGAACAAAATCGCACCACTATTCTGCAAATGCCGCTTGTTTACAGCGACCCAGCTTCGTTGTTCCGAGCGTGCATGCGATGCGGCTGAGTCCGGCTCGCTGAACCATGCCAGCACCTCGTGCTCTCCCTCACACAACTCATCATCGGTGTGTGAATGCGTATTTGATGCCTGAATGGGCTCCTGAAAGCGTCGCACGTCGTCGATTGTCAGTGTAAGCAGAGTTGGTGCCTGCCGGAGCATTGAAATAAATATAAAATGTTTCCGCTGAAACTTTAAGTCCAAAATCGCTCGCGTTGGTTCGCTCCGTAGTTGACTTTTTGAAAAGGGTTGCTGTGGAAGTTATTTAATAAGCAGCATTGTCAAAGATTGCCATAGATAGTTTTAAATTCACCAACTTCGCAACACCATGAGCAGCGAGCTGACGGGTCTCCCTCTTGCCGCCCTCGTGTTTGGGCTCTGCATCGACTCCAGCTTCAAAGGCCTGATCACCTCAGGTTGTTGTCCATGCAGTGACTGGCCCTAAAATTATTTACTGACACTGCAAACCAACAGTACCCAGATTCATAACTGCCCTCCGACGACGAGAACCAGTCTTCCTAATGGGCACTTTAGTCTTTTTCAACGCGTTTGCACTCGCAAACTTTTTCCTATTCCTCCCCACATACTCTCCAACCCACTCAAACTGTGTTGTGGGCAACTACTTTGGCTCCGTCACATATCACGCGTTCATGATCATCTTTGACATGTTTATCCTCAAAAAATCATACATCACAGCGAGACACAACAAAATCTTTCTTGTGCTGGCAGTGTTATGTATTGCGAATCGGGTTGGCTGGTCCGTGGCGGATGTTTTCTTGCTGCAAATCTCTTGGGACGAGGAAGGCGGGTTCTGCAATTACCAAGGCAGCGCGTTGACTGGGTTCTATTATAACTTGGCGGACACGATTTGTGATGCGTTTGCTACGGGTGCGAGTATAGTTGTTTTGTGCATGAACGGGTTTCCGTTTCACTATGGTTTGGACCTTTTTACGAAAATCGCGATTGAGAACGGTTGGGACTCCTCATCCATTTTTTTCCCATTTCTTGTATAACTCTGAATATCTTTTTTCCGAAACAGCTGTTCGGTCGTTGCTGGCTCTGATCATCAATGTGGTGGTCATGTATATCGTCTACAGTCACGAGTACGCGATCGATCGGCTCATTGTTGCTTGGGGCTTCCAGGACTACATTTACGTAAACTTGATGAACATGGAACTGTTTTACAGTTGCGCATTATCTTTTTTTTCCCCCATCATTTCGTTTATTTGACGCGTTATTGTTTTTCGCAGAGGAGATTCGGGCCGCAACACCGTCCAACATTATTTGCTCAATGGAACTTCGAAGAGATTCACAGTTCCCAGTCACGAGCGGTGGGAACGCCAGTTTGAGGGATTCCCAGGCTGGCAAGGAGACGGTTGTCGCCGCCCAGACTGGCAGGCGAAGTATGGGTGTCATGAGTGGCAGGAGTTGAGATGGCAAATAAATAAATAAAAATTATTCATTTGGGATGCATGGCGGTCATGCGCGAGTGGTTAAAAGTATGCCTTTTATTTTATCTGCAGCAACAGCCACACAACAAACTACTCACTAAACTCTCACCGCCGATCCACACTCGCAAAATTGGGATTCGGATCAAAAAAGTTCCACACAAAACCGGCATACATGTTGTTATCACTCGTATAAACCGGCTGCTTCAAGTAACACTTTCCCTGATGAAACGTGGCCATGGCACACGTGGCGCTATTCGCAATACACCAATCCTGACACGCAGAAATCGATCCAACAATCCTTGGCGCCATAAACACGTCATCCGCGTCATAAAAGTCATACGCGTCGTTAAAGTCCAAATCAAATGTTCCCCAAATAACACTGTTCCTGAACGGGACAGTCATACCAGCACCGGGTAAGGAAGTTGGGTTCTTGAGCGTACATGTTTTTGTGATGGCGTTGTATGTGAAGAAGGATTTTTGGTTTGTTGTGGCAGTTTCGGCGCATGTTTGGAGAGTTGGAGTGAAGGAGGTGGTGTAGTCGAATGAGGGCCAGTCGTGGTTTTGGTAGGCGCGGTAGCGGGTGTTGGGTTTGATTGTGGGGCCGTCATTGCCGGAAATGGCTTGGAAGGGGGTGTTGTGGAGGGTTACTGCGTTGATGGATGATGCCAGGAGGGTGATGGACATCAGAATGAGGTGTAGCATCTGTCTTGTTGTCCGTCTAGTCTTGCGAAGGGTGTACTGAGGTCTAATTGCTTTTGCTTTTGTTTTGTGCCCTTGTGTAGGGTGTTTTATAGGAGGTGATCGTTTAAAAGACACCTCGAATGAAATTTCGCGTGGTTGACCAAACTTGGCGTGCCACTTGCAAGGACGGCATACCACCACCTCGGCGATACAATTACCACCGGTAAATAACCCATGGATCATACGCAAGTACTCGGCTGCTGCCCAGAATGCGAGACTTGCTGGGTGCGGGAAACAAGGGATAAGAATGAAGGGGAAATTTCATTGCAGGGATTGGATCATCTCCACCTCATTCACTCCAACCCGCATCGAATGCTTTTCTATTTTTCAACCTTAATTTATTTCATCTCATCAGATGCTGATATCGCAGCAGCCGCCGCATCCAAATCCCGTTTCCGAAACCCTTCCCAAAACTCATCCGGATATCCTTCCACAGTCCCATCATTCCACGGCCCAACATCTGCCCTTTCACAACCTCCTGGACATTCACACGTCCCACCAAAAAACTTGGGAACATTTTCAGCGTCGATAAGGTTGAGCAGCGTTTCTTGATAATCCGAGCCCAGGATATTGCATTTCGCGGCGGTTTCGGCGGGGATAATGTTGACAATGAGTTTCCAGATTGCTTTGAAAATGAAGGGCGCGTTGATGATGAGCACTTGGCCGAGGGTTTCGGGGTGGTAATCTGGGAATCGAAAATGCCAAGCAAGAAAGGGAAGATTATAAGACATGCACTAGACAGTGATCTATCGATAGACACAGCAAAAACACTACTCAACTGGAATTATTCTCAGCTATCTTTCCCAACACGGCCTGAATCCGATAAAACTGCATGAAAGGAAACCCTGCTACATCCAACACCAACACAACTTTATCCACATTCCTTCCAGCCTTCTTCGTAAGCGCCGGAAACCGGTATTTCTCCAGTTTTTCCGATTCGCGAATTTCATATGTCAGCATACGTTCTGGAGTCGTGATTTGAAAGATTTTGGAGACATCGAGTTTGCCGAATTGGTTGTACACGACCATGCGGCCTTGTTTGTCGGTTTTGTGTTGGAAGCGGGGATAGATTTCGCGGAGGGCGGGGAGTTCTGGGAATGTGAATGTTTGCAGAATGTCATCTGTTTGCATTGCAGGCGAAGGAGGGGCATGATCAGTCATACGAACGGATGCATGTCTGGTTGTGACGGCACCTACTCGCTCTTGGACATACCACTCGCGCCACTTGATGAACATGGCTGTGGCCAACGGAACATCAAAGCTGCGCGCTTTGAGGAAGCGTCCGAGCAGGATGTCCGAGTGCTGCGATGGATCGTAGTCGGATCCAAGCGACTCTTTGAAGGTGGGCAGGGCGTCGCTCAGATGCAAAGATGACATTTTTGATCGAATTTTATTCCGCATCCACAAACACGTCTTCTTCTTCAATGGACTCAGTGACGCTCTTTCTTGATGTGCCATTGTTTCCTTCGACAGTTGGAATTGGCCCGGCCAAGCTTCCTTTTCTTGAGAAGCGCTCTTTGAGACTTGCGATGCTGCCCCGCTTGGCAGCAGCCGGCTTTACCACATCGGCTTCGGCAATTTTGGCAGCAAGAACTGCCGCTTGTGCATCCATATCTCGCTGAGCGAATCCCTCCCAGAACGTGTCTGGATACCCTTCCACAGTTCCATCGTTCCATGGCCCCACATCCGCGTAATTGCAGCCTCCGGGACACTCGCAAGTTCCTCCATACATGGCGGGTAGATTCTCAGGGCTAATAATCTCAAGCAGTGCCGCTTGATAGTCCGAACCCAGGATCCTACATTTCGACGCAGTGTCTGCAGGGATAATATTGACAATAACAGACCACACCGCAGAAAACAGATACGGTGCGTTAATAACAAGCACTTGACCCAGCGTCTCTGGATGGTAGTTTGAATTAATGTTTGCAATTATTGAAATGAGTCCCTGGATGCGGTAAAACTGCATGAACGGGTAATCTTTCACGTCCATGACCACAACGACTTTGTCCACGACTTTTCCAGCGGCTTTGGAACAAGCTGCGAAGCGGTAGAGTTCAAGTTTCTCGGCCTCGCGGATTTCAAGCTTTGAGATGCGGTCCAGGGTTGTGATTTGGAAAAACTCTGTGGCATCCAGTTTGCCAAATTGTTCGAATAAAAGAAGGCGGCCCTGTTTGTCTGTTTTGTGGGCAGACTTGGGGTAGATTTTGCGAAGGTCTGCGTGCTCGTGGAAGGCGAAATTGGCCACGATATCATCTGAGGGAACAGTTGTTGAGTCTGTTCATGCCAGCAGTCAGAAGACTACTTACCTACACCCTCTCGAGCATACCACTCTCGCCAGTTTATGAACATTGTTTTTGCAAGTTCAACGTTACAGTTACGGGCTTTGAGGAAGCGAACGAGAAGCGCGTCTGAGTGAGACGCGGGGTTAAAATGGGCCCCCAACGCGTCTTTAAAAAATGAGAGCTGCGCGTCGTTCAAAGATGGGTCGGTGCTGGACATGGCGATTTTGTTTTGTTCTTTCTTCTGGAACTGGGAAGCTTTCAAGCTTTCTTGAGCCAGTGTTCAAATTTTAACAGAAAGTAAATCCATAAAATGCGAACAGAGGCAGAGTTGGACAAAGGAGCACGATGACAACAGCGCAGACAATGAATCCACCGAATCCAGCGAAGACTAAGACGACGATGATGATGACTCTGACGACGACGAAGGGCCCATGCTCAAATACCAGCTGTGTACATATGCTGGACCTCACTGGCAATGCCGTCAAGCGCTTCAGCTCGCATGCTGCATCCGTCACTTGCGTTGCGATAGACTCGTGCGCAGAGTTTGTTGCGTCAGCGAGCGATGACGGCAAGGTGTGTTTTCCTTCTTACTTCCTTCTTCCTTATGAATTCATTCGAATTCATGCATTTCAGGTCGCTGTATATGCTCTTTACTCATCTGACGTGTCAATAACATTGTCAGGACGACATCTGCGACCTTTAAAAGCGCTTGCTTTGGAACACGATCACGCTCGAAAACCCACAAAAGCTATTGCGTCAGGTGGTCTTGCAGGCGACCTTGTCATTACTGCAAAGGGTTGGTTTGCGCCGTTTGATACTGTGATTGGCAGTGGCGAGGGGCCCCTTGGTGCTATTGCCTGGAAGGGAAATTATGTTGCTTGGGCAAATGATGCAGTGAGTGACTTGTTGCGATCAATGAGAATGTATCCTCACAAACGAGAAACCAGGAAGTCAAAATCTACGATGTTGCCACTCAGCAAAAATTCGCATACATTGATCGCCCCGTCGGAAGCGCATTTATTCCGATGCAATCTCTGCTGGAAAGACGAAAACACGCTCATGATTGGATGGGCCGACTCGGTTAAAATCGGGATCGTCAAAGACCGTGTCAGCAACAACCCGATTCTCTCCCCACAACAACCAGTACCCGCAACAACTCTCTCGATTCCTTCGAAATATGTCGAAATTATTTGCGACTTTCAAATGATTTTATTGTGGCTGGGATTGCACCGCTTTTGGATCAGATTGTTCTTTTTAAGCTTTATTGTTGATTTGGATCGAGTGCGGAACGTTGATGTGTTACCGACGGAGGAAAACGCGCGAATCGCCAAACGACTTGTCTCGCAGCAACCTGAAGTACATGTCGTGGATATGAGTGGCGTGCATGTTGCGAACGATGTTTTGAATGTCTTTGGATACGAGCATTGCCGCGCAAATGATTATCAGTTGGGTCAGTCCCTGTGTGAATGTTTGCACAGCAAGGGCTGAGCCTTCTTCCTGTTTGTGTGACAGCTTATTTGGCGACAGCTGGAGATACCACGTTTTACATTGTTTCACCGAAAGACATCATCGTAGCCCGGCCAAGAAACACGGACGACCGCATCAAGTGGTTGACTGATAATTCTCGATTCGAAGAAGCGCTGCATTTGGCGGAGAAGGTGATGGATAACCGTCGAGAAGCTGATGGCAGTCTGTATGAAGGTGCGATGCAAGGCGAAGATGAGATCCGGATTGGTCTTGGGTACGTGAAGAGTCTCATGGATGAAGGTGCGCTTGGAATATTTCAACTTGGCGATATAACACCATATCGAACAACTGAAATTGCGCGTTTGCAGGAAACTACGTCAAGGCTGCGTCCATGTCTCCCAAAGTTCTTCGAAATGATGCCAAGCTATGGGAAGAATGGGTCTATTTGTTTATTGGAGTCGATAAACTTGCCGAGATTCTCCCTTTTATTCCCTACAAGCCCGAAACGGCACAGTTAAGCAAGACGGCCTATGAAATGAACCTGTCGCGATTTTTGGAAACGGACAAGAAGGTTAGTTTTGCTCAGTCAAAGCAGAAACCTTCAAAAATTTGAACTTACACTTTTGCAGATGTTTGTGCACCTCATCAAAACATGGCCGACTGATTTATACAGTCTCAAAGTAGTGACAGACGCCGTTGAATACCTGCTCGAAAACCAGCCAACTGATACCCATCTGCTGGACGCAGGAATCACCCTCACCCTTGCCACGCAACGATTCGAAAAGGCGCTTCTATACGGCTTGAAACAGCACCGTCCAGAATAATGAAACTCGTCATTGCTCAAAACCTGTTTCAAACCATGCAAGCGCATGTCGACCTTGTCATGGCATACGATTTTAAAACGCGGAAATGAAGGAAGAAAGTGTGGATGCGAGTCGACATTGGACTGGACGAGAGGAAGGGTTTCTGGGCGGTCCTGTTGGAGATTCGGTGGATATTGGCGGGACGGCGAGAGTTTCAAGGAGGGCGGGATTTGAAGAAGGTGTTGGCTTGCTGGTGGCAAATACAGATCGCGCACCGGTACGTTGTTTCGCAGCTTTTTGATCGAATCACGCGTCAGTTTCCATCTTATGTGTTCATTTTTATCAGTTTTCAAGCATCGTTAAACTGCTGTCGGGGAAAAAGAAGCACGTGCACGTCTATCTTGATGCCTTGTTTCGACATGATCCAGCGGAAGGTGTCGAATTCCATTCGATGCAGGTAACGCATTACGGTCGTGTGTTGTGAGTTAACTTCTATTGGGGCAGGTGGAACTGTACGCAGATTTCGACCCAACCCCCCTTCTTGATTTCCTCCGCTCGTCAGCAACGTATAAAGTCCAGTCTGCTTACAATCTATGTGTAATCCGAGATTTGGTCCCTGAAATGGTGTATCTGTTGGGGAAAATGGGGGATAATCGGAGGGCTTTAAAGCTTGTAAGTGATCGGTACGAGGTTACTTTTTTCCGGATTCAAAAGGTTCTTTTTTCTCAAAATCATTGTGGCATTGAAATAGGCTGGGTGATGTGAGTGAAGCAAGCAATCGAATTCGCCAAAGAGCAGAATGATGATCAAATTGATCAGGTACTCCATGGATAAACCACGTCAGTAGCAGTCGCAACTCCTTCCTAAACGCAGCACCTCTAACTTTAATTAACACCGGCAGCATTCATCATTGGCCTCCTTGAAAACCTGGGCTCCCACATTGACCCGGTTAAACTGATGCAGCAGATCCCGAACAGTGATGCTGTGGAGTTGATGGAGAATTTTCATTCTGCGCAGAGAATGGCGCTTGCGTAGAATTTACATTCTCCACAGAGAATGGCGCTTGCGTTTTCAGGTTTGGAATGCAAGAACTGGATCAAGTTTTGGCCCTCTTATTATCCTGAAACAAAAACAAAAACTAAACAGGAGGAGATCGAATGCAATCTCTGCGGCTCCAAAATTCTGTTTGATGGTAATCATTTCCCACTTTCCTGTAAATCAACCACAAAGCTGACAATTTTCAACAATAAAAACAGACCCTGACAAAAACATTGTCAGTTACTTTTGCAAACACATGTACCACAAATCATGCCTGCTCTCAAAATCAATGGCTCTGGAACGCAGTATGGCTGATTCTCCAATTCATCGACCCACAACCGCGCCAGCCCACCTCTCCGCCGTCCCACCGGCAATTCCTGCAGCAACTGCGCGAACAATTGCCGAAATTTACAACGCATCTTCAGCGTCTTTTGTGTATGAAGGGGCCCGACTATCTACTATGACTCGATTTTCTGTGGAAAGCGGCAACGAGGGTGCTGGTGGCTTGGTTGGGGTGGTGGATACCACTGTACCGAATGTAGAAGCTGGGCGAGAGCTTGTTACCGATTTGGATCGGTTGATGGAGTTGAAGGAGATTCGAGGTGGTTTAGTTGTTGGCGTTGCCAAAGGTGGTGTGGGGGATGTGCCGTGTCCCCCTTGTCGGGTTTGATTGCCGCGATTATTCGAGGATTGAACTTGTGGGCAGTTTTTTTGCATGCTATCTATTTTGTTTTTTTACATAGGTTTTTAAGATGCTGGATATCCTTTTTTTTTTTTTTTTTTTTTTTTTTGCGATTCGAGATGTACGGTCAAGAATACCGGAACAGTTTTATCAAATCGTCAACGAAGGGTTGAATGCAAATGCGGGAATAAGAGTTTTATTTCCTGGCGGTTTTGTCAGTGTTGCAGTCCCTTCGGCATCTAGCAATGCCAGCTACTCCTGGCTTCCTTGAGTCCCGCCGCCTTTCAGAGAGACAACATCACTTTTTCGACGCCTTCCTACATCTGTCCGAACAGTACCGCACCTCATCCCACACTACATCACTCGCCCACTTCTTCCGTCTCGTCATTGGCAACTGACACTGCACACACAACTTGAACTGCTTCATAACGCCGCGGTCGAGCATCATCGCGTAGCTTGCTTTAGAGACAGCGGAAGCAGCAGCAGCAACGGAGGTTGGTTTTGGTGGCATGTTTTGAGGGAGTCCTCCCGATCTGGATCGTGTTTGGAATTTGATTTCATTCGATGTTGTTGACGTAGAGTTCGTGACAAGAATCAGATGCGACTGGCTTTAAACAGGCGGGCACTTCATGCTCTCAGGTTAGCGCATCTCTTGACAACAACAGCGCTGACTACGTAATTTTCTGGCTGATTCATACCTCCCGCTCAAGTCTTTATGAACTGGTAGCATCAACGCGTCATGCTTTCCAAACCTTTTAAATCGCTCGCTCTTTATTATGGGCGCAGTTAAAGACTGGAATTCCGTCTCGGATTCGCCTGGTTTGTCCGTGAGAATGATCACCAATACATGAACACCAGTTTCGTGGGTGGATGCATTGTAGAAGGTTTGTATGTTGAGACCCCACTTGCGTTTACTGTGTGTGTTTACAAGTGTTAACGGCTGTTTGCAGTTCAGACGGCATCAATCAATCCATTCATCTCCCTCACCAGACAAGTAATGGCGAACCCCTGTTATATAAGTTGCCTTGTTGACGCAGCAACCGCGAGATCTCCGCAATTTGGAGCGAAACGCTTCGGCGCACTTCGTTCATGGTGATCTTGGTTGCAGATTCGTTCAGTATTCTTTGCAGACGAAATCTCGCACCCAAGGTATTCTTAGACCATTGGCAATACTGTCGGCTTCAACCCCAGCCATTTTGAACGGAGCAATCTTCGGTTAATCGCAGAAAGCATAAAAACATTGAGGGTTTTAAAAACAAGAACGCCCAACGTGGGGGTCGAACCCACAGCCTTCAGATTAAGAGTCTGACGCTCTACCGATTGAGCTAGCCAGGCGCACAATTATTGAAAAGTTTAACGCATATATTTTTCTATAATGTGACGTAATGCCCATCGTTCATTTGGATATAATTTGGTAGCGTTCTGGGATCGCATGTATATAAATGGCAAAACAGTCAGTCTCCAAAAGAACAAAGGGGAAGCATCAAGTTCAGTTGAAGCCTTGGATTGGCACGCCAGAAATTATCCCTTCATGACCAGATCATGTGCGCTATTTTAAAACCAGTGTCATCTGTCAAGCGCACATTTTGGACCACATCTTTGGAACAGGGAAACCAACACACGGTAATAATGATGAGAATGATTCTTTAATAACCGGCCGGTAAAATCCGAAGGAAAACAAGAGTGCTCCGTGTTTGCTTTAGGAACTCAGTATATTTTTGTCAAGCCGGTACAAGAGTCACCAGAAAGCACTTCCCTTGAGCAAGGAATACGAGCAAGCGAGGACCGGTCATGACATGTCCGAATATGCGTCAAGGTATACCTTCCGCGCATCCAAGCGCAACAGACTCTGCGCCATACACTTGCATGAGTGCATCCGCTTCAACATACATGTCCTTGGTCCTTCGCAAGACGGTGGACACAGGCAATGTGTTGAAAGCAGAGCCAGCTCCTAACAGCCACTCGGTCGGGTTCAAGTCTGAGTAGCGTCCCACTAAATAAATGAGAGGAAGTAAATAAACACGATAAAAAATGGCCGACTTTGCAGACGATGACGAATTCGCAGACGAGATTGTTGGATACGTAGAGCGAGGGGAGGCGCATCTGAACAGCCTGATTCAGGAGCGATCGAATTTCGTGCGCGGCGCAATTTCACGGTATGCATCAAGTGCTATTTGATTTTGACCCATCCAGCTGAGGGCGGCTTGTAACTCTAGCGGTGCATTCGTCGATGCAGTGAGCAAAGCACTGGAGGACCCGGCTGTGGGGAAGGACCCTCAGAACTGCAAGGTACCTGCTTGTGCTTGAACTTGGTTGCAGTGGATTAATCTTCGCGCCATGCTTGTCCACCACATATTCATCCTTCTCGACCAACAGGATCTCAACTTGCAAGTTGTGATGGAGGCCTTGTCCGCCCCGCGTGCGAATGAAGTGTCTTTGGTTGTGCAGCAGCTTGCGCCGTTCCAGCTGGACACTCTGATCAAGTTTGTGTATAGGGGCATGGCGCATCCGGATCTGTACAGTGCATCGATGCTGCTCGGCTGGCACGAGAAGGTGACTTACTTGCACGATGTGTAAAGTTCCATTTATTCACACGGCAAACTCGATATTGCAGGTCACGGAAGTCACCGGTCTCGGAAGCATTGTGCGCGTCATGACTGATCGACAGACTGTTTAAGCAAAATGGGAGGCGCTGTTCGATCCAATAAACCTGTGGGCATACAATATTAACAATACAGTCAAAATCTGTCTCGCAACTCATCACGCACATGTGCAACTCGCTTCCACCAGCGCATGTCGGAATAGACCCCTCTGAATGCGACGCTGCAAGTGAGGCCTGTCGACAGATGCGAACAAGAACGCCTTGATCCAAATCTTGCAGGACCCAGCGTGCTCTGTTGCCTACATTGCTGTTCATCCTGCGACTAAAGGTGCACACTTGATTGCATGTATTGCATCGATAATAAATGCTGTTGCTCTCAATAGATTACTCGGCCCATTTGGACCTCTACTACCTCCTGGACACTGTCTCAGCTCGCTCGCAATCTTCAAACGCTCTCCGTTCATTGATGCGTCACGCCACCTTCACTCGCAATTGCAGGTCGTGACGTTGCCTGGCTGGTACCAGTCCGACGCTTCACAGGACTCGCCGTCAAATGCGAACGTGTTCGAGGCCCTGCATTCCGTCATTCACAACGCTGTCTCGCCCCTTCTTTGACGCATGCGTGTTAGCAAGCAAGGACAATATTGCTGGTAAATTTAGGCACATGCGTTTGCCCCCTTAACTTTTCTATGATCTGACCGGCGCGGCGGGAACTTTTTACAGCAATCCCAAAAACTTTAAAAAAAAGTTTGCCAAGCTTCATCTCTCGCTCCTCATTTACAGCAAAACGTGGAGATTCCCGAAATCCATCAAACCCAATCATCCAACGCACCATTGCGAAATGCCGAGAAACCTCGTCTCGTGTTACAGTCGAGCCAGGCCGTCGGCGACATCAGTGATGACTCCACCTTCCTCAACAAACTTCAAAGCGGCGTGAACGGATGGATCAAAGAATCCAAAAAGTAACGGGTCTCTCGCGGGACCCAGAGCAACTCTCTGGCACAGCCCCCGCCGAAATCAGTTTCTGGATCAAACATGGACAATGCACCCGCGCATGATCGAAGAGCAGTTCAAGGACGAAGCAAGTGGTGCTTACTTTGGACGTCTTGAAGCATGCGAAAACGGTTCCATGCGACCGTCTCGTTTCGTGCCGGCACAGGTTTAAATCAAGCGTTGGATAAAGTCTCGAAATACAATCAGCTCATGAAAGATCTTCTGTTGAATGCGTTGTTGAGTCCTCCGGATGTGGAACGTACTGCACATGCTGTGCACGCTTGTCTTTGGGCATATGTACAAGAAAATACGCATCTCGCTATACCCAATTGAACGGTGCATAAAACTCGTTGAGGCAATTTCGCGCGACTCTAAATGATCAACTTTCCAAGTTTGTTGGAGGACGCCGACTCATGTTGATGCCCTTTGCTGAATGTGACAAGGCAGCGGGTGGACTTTATTTGGAGACATTCAGCAAAAGCAGCGGTGTTGCGAGTTTCTTGGACTCTTCTAAAGGCGGGGGCGCAGTTCGAACTGGAACAGTGGATTCGGCAATTGGCAGACCCAGACTCTGTCACAACAATTAATGACAGAGTGACGAAGGAGAACTTGAGTGTGCGTTTTGGAGTGGAAGGCGCCTTTCGTGTGCGGGATGATAGCGGTGGAAAGAGTTTACCAATGTTGCGAGCGAGCAGACGAGAAAACGCAATGAGCAGTTTATGGTCATCAAAATCCACGGAGCCCATTCAGAATTGAAGGAGAGAATTGCGCTGATTCGTGTATTCCGATTTCAAGCATGAGCAGCTTTGCAACACGATTCAGCCTGGTAAAATGAATGACGTTGTCTCGGATTCGGCAGACAAGTTTGCGGCGCTTTCAGATGAAAATGCCATTGAAGATGTCAACTTGGCGTATGATTTTGTCAAGAACATTGATGTTTTTTATGTTTCTGCTGGTGAGTCGTTCATTGAAATCTTTGACTTTAAAATCTCACAATGGTGCAACCAAATGTTTCTTCAAAGGGAAAAGACGCCTGGATTTTGGCCGTCAACAAATACAACGACCTGATTTCCCGCGTCGAAAACCAAATCATTGCACGCCTGCGCTATCGCCTTGGAACTGTCAAAAACGCCAACGAAATGTTTCGCGTGTTTTCCAAATTCAACGATCTATTCATCATCCGTGGCGCCATTCAAGAGTACCAGACTCAGTTGATTGAGAATGTTAAAAAAGACACTGCAACCAGCGTTGTGAGTATCATTTCGAAAGACTTGTTTACTGTGACTTACACAAGAGCGGCAAAGTCGCTTTTGCATGACGATCAAGTAATCTTCCGTGTCCTTCTCACATACATCAACGTGAGAAACACAGAAGGTTTCTCGCTTGCAGAAAGCGCGATTCCATCAGCCACAAACTTCGAAAACTATGTCCTTCTGAAAACCGTCCACTTGGCACCCACTTGGCTTGGCCTGTTAGAAAAGAGGCTTCACACTCTCAAGTCCCACAAATCGTTCCGACTGTTTTTGGCGACGGAACCGTTCCGACCTGTCTGCTCAGAATGTCGCGAACGCTCATGTTTGAGCCACCTCCGGGTATCAAAGCCAATCTACTGGAAACACTTTCAGGCATTTCGAAAGCACGCGCGCTTAGAAGGTCCAGCTGAGCGCGTGAGACTTTACTTCTTGGTTGCATGGCTGCATGCTGTGGTTCAGGAACGACTTCGTTACACGCCCCTTGGATGGACCAAGCAGTATGAATTCAACGACTCGGATTACGAAATGTGTTTGGTTCTTATTGACAACTGGCTCGAAGACGCTGTCTCTCAACGAGCCAGCAGTGCAAGAGAAAAGATTAAATGGGGCGCCATTAAAACTCTCATCAAGCAGACAGTGTACGCTGTGAAAATTGACAACAGCCACGATCAAAGCGCTTTTGGACTCGTTCGTGAACTCACTTTAAGCCGAACGCGTATGATGCCACATTTGCGCTTGTTTCTGCAAGTGCTGCGACGGGTGAACAAGACTCTAAAGGACAAGCACTTTTGATTCCGGATGAAACGAAGCTGGAGAAGGTTCTGGACTGGGTCAACAAAGTGCCGGATCAACAGCCACCAATCTGGCCTGGCTTGGCGAGTTGTCTGTGTGAATTGGTGCCCAGAGGCATTTGTGACAGCAACCATGCAAGACGTTGCCCAGCACGAAAAATGGTCGCTTGAAGCGTTGTCAATGATTATCGGCGAAGATGCGGCGGCTTTGACCCTGACAGGTGAGTTGAAAACTATCGACAACGGCACATTTCAATCTTGATGAACCCTGCTTTCTCTCCCAGGTTTGCGGATCGAGGGTGGTCAGTACGCAAAATGCGCCGGACTCGCGTTGTCAAGTGACATGTCGACAAAGCTGGAAAAAGTGACATTGGTGTGGAAGCGGAACGATGTTAAGTCTGGAAAAGGATCGAAAGATGCGCTGGTGCATTTGGGTGTGCCTGTGTACCTGAACAGTGACAGGAGGTTCTCTTTGTCGTCGAAAGGAGCGTTAAAAAACAATATTGTGACGCAGAGTGTTGGTCAGCAGGGAGTTGCTTTGGTGTCTTCTTGATGGGACTTGTGGTTGATAGGTTTCGAGTAATAAAAACTGATCAAGTTTTATGAGCGAGCTACAAAAATTCCGGTATAAGGTACCAACACTTTTTCCAAATGGAAGGGACCAACTTGGCGGCCACAAATATTCATCATTTGAATGGGTGCACTTGCTTGGCCGTATAAATTCTTGCCAAACGGCTGCTTCAGAGTTGTTTGCTCGCTCTGCTCCGTCGGTGAGTTTTCTACTTCACGCTCTTTCTTCCACGGCCATCCCCTTCACCGCGAAACTGATCACAATTCTTAGTTTAATGCCATCACATGCCACACCGTCAACATATGTTTCGCCATGATCGCCCTTCTCGCTGACTTCTTCAATTGAACACTTTCCATTTCAGAAACACAAATTCGAAACCCACCCACAAACAAAAGATGAGGTGAACTCCCCTTCACCACTTGAACCCAACCCCAGCACATCGCCGCAGCTTCTAAAACCAATCGTTTTCCTGAATGATACCCCATCCTGAAAAAACAACGTCCACAGTACCACAGCAAAGCGCCGTCTCATGCGTGACTTCAAGAAGCTCAGCACGGATCCCCCGGAAGGTGTCTCGGGAGCGCCTTGCCCTGACAATGTGTAAGATCCACCCTTTCTCTTACAACTATCTATATGTCGCTGTACTTATTGGGTGTCTGTCTGACTTGATGCCATTGCAAACTTGGCCACCCACCTACTCTCTATCTCTCTCTCCAACCAAAAAATTAAAAAAAAACAGGCTCCTTTGGAACGCTGTCATTTTTGGACCCGAGGAAACGCCGTTTGAAGACGGGACTTTCAAACTGATTCTCACCTTTGACGAGTCGTATCCAACGAAACCACCCCACGTCAAATTTGTTTCGAAAATGTTCCATCCTAACGTATATGCAAATGGGGACCTGTGTCTGGATATTCTGCAGAATCGATGGTGAGCGTTTGCTTTGGTTTGGGAAATGCTGCGGTGTGTGTGGCTTGTCAGCAATCCTCAATCTCTTGTCACTTGGTTCGCAGGAGTCCCACGTATGATACCGCGGCGATCCTCACATCGATTCAGTCGCTGCTGCATGATCCAAATCCAAACTCTCCCGCAAATACCGAAGCTGCCAGACTATTCACCGTACGTTTTTTTCGAAGAAAAGGGCGGGTTCCTTCTCATCACACTTACTGCTTCAATTTTTCTCGGCAGGAGGACCGCAAAGCATACAATAGGCGAGTTCGAGAGACGGTCGAAGAGTCGTGGGCCGAGTAAATGGATTGATGAAGGGGGGGAACAACGATGAAAACAAGCGCGAAAACAAAATACGAAACTGAAAAATAAACGAAAATAAATGAACACCAATTGAAGCTGTACTTTTTACAAAAGTGAAGGGTTCGGTGTATTTCCTGCTTGCAATGTCGTGCAGCTTCCATTTCAAACGTCAGTTCCACATGCGCCAACAAACCCAAATTCGAACACACACTCGCCCACATATCCCAACTTCAAAAAGGAAACAAACAACCGGGGCCCGCTTCATTCGTTCTTAATCTTAAATCTCAATTTCACGAATGCCGTCCTTGTCCGTAATCTTGACAACAAAGTTTGGCAAGTTCCCAATGAAACGGACCTTCAACTCTGCCAGACATTTCTTGAGCAAACTGATGGCTTCTTCAACGCTCAATTCGGGCTTCCAGTATCGATCCATAGTACTCATGCAAAAGTAGGACGCGTATCCGTGCGCCGCGTAGTTGAGTTTCACGCATGAACTGAGGTAGTCGAGCCAGTACAACTCGGGAGTTCCAGTTTTCGGGTCAACCCCGCCAATGAGCAGGTTTACAGTGTATGGGTGCTATGTGTGTGCGAGAATGGGCATCATCAGTTTTTTCTCGGATGAACTTCTGCTAAAGGGAATGAACGCACTCTGCTTCTTAACGATGTGGCCAGCTCTTTGCGTACATAGCTGGACACTGCGCGCGTGCTCAGATCCATTCCGTTTCGGATGCGATACAGCTGCAAAACATTCCAACACAGCAAAGTTGGATAAATAAACTCATTGAACACCAAAATCAAGATCCAACAAAAGCAAACCTGCGTGTTGCATTGGATATACTCTGCAAATTGCGTCGTGTCACCAGCCTCGCCAGTAAACAGCATCAAATTGTTCTTGTTCAAAGCCCGGGACTTGTCCTCTCCGCGCTTCTGCACAACGATTCCTCGTGCGCAAGTGTCGTCACTTGCTGTGAGGACAAAGTCTTTGCCAGTGATTCCGAGGAGTACTTCCTAGATTGTTTTTGGGTGGTGTTGATGTTTTAGTCTCCAGCCGACGGAGCATTCCTGAGCGATTTCGAGTGCATGGCAATATTCGAAGAGGCGGGGGAAGTCCGATTGCGAGTGTGCGTATGCTTATGTTGTGTCAGTGGAGGAGGGAGGTTGGCCTCTTTTACCATTTTTTATTTACACATTTGATAAACGCGTCGCCTTTGCAAAAACAGTCACAAGCAAACAACCAGCCAGGACATCACATGAACTTGTGTTCCTCACAGACAGGAGCTGATGGATGTGGGAAATGGATTCTTGCCGCTCACTGCCAATTGAAGGTCATGAATTGATTCGAAAAAAAAAGGAATCAAATATAAAAACCATGCTCCGTACAGGGATCTAACCTGTGACCTTGGCGTTATTAGCACCACGCTCTAAACCAACTGAGCTAACGGAGCTGATGATTTTTGCAATTTTAACCATATTATTATTTTATTTTTCCGCGTCTGTTAACTCGCTCCGTATCAAGGAGGATAGCGGTGTCAACGAATCTGTTTCCTCAGGAACTGAAAACGAAATCATGCGCACAACAACGAAACAGAAGGCGATTCAGGGAGCAGATAGAGACTTCTCTTCAACCCGTTCTTTCTCTAAATGAGCCAGCCGCAGAATACTTTCCCCGCCACCCTTCCACACGCATTATTCAGGCAAAGCAATGTCAACACCAGTGAAAACGCGAGGGGAGGGCGTCCTGCAAAGAATGCCACTGTCGCCAGCATAAATGGAATCCCGTTCAAGTTGAGAAATGTTCTGCAGTGATCTTGTTTTTGATGCATGTCTGCTATGCATTTATTTCTCACATTTTCAATTGGCGCGAATGGGTGGTTCAGAGTTTGTTTGTTTTGTTTTATTTTGAAAGGGAAAGAAACTCTTTTTCGTTTTACACCAGCAGAGCAGCAGCAGCAGCGGCAATGTCTCAGCCGCCCCACCTGTCTCACACCGCATCGTTCACAAGCAACGACGCAAAAGTCATGCTGACTGCAACAGCGCAGGAAATTCAAGAGGCCGACGACCTTGCCAACCTTGCCGAAGTGTCTGTTGGGGCTCCTGCAACAACTGAAATGATCAAGCAGGTTGTCGAAAATACCTGGTCACAAATCGGGTACATCAAGGAGGAAAAACATGTGGATGTCATGCACAAAGGAAAATGTCTCATCTTTGAAGTGTCCACAAAAACCACAAGCGACTTCCACTCAGAGCTGCATCGAAAGTTTCATCTGAATGCAGCTGTTCGTGGTCTTTTCCGTGTGGAATCGGATGGAAGCAGGGCCTTTGCAGCAGGAGTTGGTGAACTGCAACACGGAATGAAATCACTGTAAATGACAAGGATGGCGGTATGTATGGTATTCTTTTTGCTAAATTCTCGTCAATTTGGAATGATGACAAGATGATGCGCCCAAGTTCAGTCCTGAAATGGACAAGTTCTTTGCAACTTTGAAGGACGAGTACGAGCTTGATCCGTGTGACATTGAAAATATTCGGGCCGTATTCGCGGCTCAAAGGATCAAGTTTAAGCAGCTCATGGCAGTGGGCGAGTTTGCAATCACTGATGAGAAGTTGGAAAAGGTTTGTGCGATAGATTTGCTTGCTTGCTCCTCTGGCTGAATTTGTCCGTCAATGTCCAGTTTGGCATCAAAGAGTACGGACTGAGAACAGACCTTTGTGAAATCAAATCACATTCAATGAATAGCTTAACGGTGTGAGGGATTGCAGTATTGCTGGGAATATCGCTATATAATGCTGGTGTATAAGTCAATAGCAATAGTGAGTGGACATAGAGCTGTAGTATAAGTCCAATCGGTTACAAGGTTACATCATAGTCAGCCTCCCATGCAGATTGGTAGAGCCAATAAAAGAATCTGATCGATCCATCACAAAAAACTGGAATCTGTGACTTGACCGCGCGTGTGCTGAGTATGCTTGTGGCGGGTGTTGCCCGCCCAGACTCAGTCGCAGCATGCAACGACAGAGCTTAAAAACGAAGCAGTTTTGAAATATGTTTTGTGTATCATGCGTCTTGTTTATTGTGACAGCCAAGCTGGAAAAGGTAAAAATGAATGCAAATGGGCAGGATGCGAAGGAACCCCTCAGATGAACTTGTTTCCAACAAACAACGCCCTTGCGGTCAGGGACTGTTGTGTGCTGGTGCTGGTTGTTGACTTGATGGACTCGGGTGCAATGCTACGAGTGGCAACGGACTTTGTGTCTCCTTGCACTGACAAGGCGGGCTTGGCGGATGAAGCCATGGAGAGCGACTTTGCCTGTGGGAACATGGACTTGGCAGCAGCTGGGCTGGTAGTAGTAGGTGCGGTGGCAGGCATTGTTGTTTGGATTGGAGGTGTTGTTTTGGATGCAAGAGAGCGAGCGCCGGATGCCTTCCTTTTCAAGTCAACGTGGAGAAGCCGGAACCGGAATAATAAATAGAAAATTAGGGTAAAGGCAATGTTAATCAAAAACGCCCATTCAAATTTACAGGACCAAAAGTGACAAACCCTCATTTTTTAGAATACGCTGTTCTCATTGGTGGGATTGAAGCCACGCACGCACGCATCAACACGTGGAAACTGTGCTGTTTGCTTCTTCTTCTTTACATGTCCTCCTTCTTCATGTCCGAAATATTCCTGTTCCTCTGTGTCCGACATTGTCCTTCCATGTCCGAAATAGTCAATCCTCAACCGCTGAACATTAACAAAAGCAAAGAATCGGTAGTATGAATTGATCGAGTTTTATTTGAAAACAGTAAAATGTATGGTAAATGGTATGCAGAATGTTTTGGTCCTAGACCCTCTCAGATAAACTTGTTGCCAACAAACAAAGCCTTGGCAGTCAGAGACTGCTGGCTCTTGGCGCTGGAAAATGACTTGATGGACTCGGGTGCAATGCTCTGCGAGGATGCAGAGGCGTCTGCCTGGGCGGAAGGTGCACTTGGTGCAGATTTAGCCGAAGACATGGCAAGGGACTTTGCTTGTGGGAACATGGACTTGGCGGAAGGAGAGGCGGTGGCGGCAGTGGCAGGCATATTTGCTTTTGGATGGAGTTTTGGCTGAGAAAGCTTTTTGTTTTGATGGGAAAGAAGAAAGCGCCTCTCGCTTTTTGAACACGTTGTGGTTGAGCAGATTTCCACGAAACCGGGTGCCCGAAATCCAATCAAAACCACAAAAAAAACGTGGATGCGCCCACGGATAGACACGCCCGGAGCAAAACCCCCGTTTTTATAATTGATTTTCGGAAGCTGCCATGGGTCATTTTTTTATTCGTGACACGCACGCTTATCCGAATAGAATCCCGAGTCTTCGCAAAACAATGTACAGTATGCCTCCCCCAAGCATGAGAATAACAGTATCGATGCGGCGTAAACGCGAGTGGTATTCTTGCCATTCTGGACTCAGCTGCGGTAGTATGGCTGCTTGTGCTTGTGGCGCCGTGTCCACGGGTAAAGGAGCAACTTGCGCTGCTGCTGCTGCTGCTGCGGGTAGCTGTTCTTCCACAGTGTGAATACGATTCGGAGCACCCGTTGCTGCTGATGCTGCAGACCCGCGATTTCTGAGTCCCTCATTTGCTAGTGAAGGATCGATAGGTCTCGCTGGTGAAGGTTCCCTGGCAGCTGAAGAAACTTCCGTGACTGTTTTGATTGAAGAAACATTTCAGATCCACAGCTGACAAAACAACCCCCCAGTCGCAATTTTTAAAACACACCTTCGTGCACTTCCGAAACATTTGGCGTTGCAGTTGAAGAATCGATATTTTCTGTCGAAGCCTTGACTGTAAACTTGATTTCATCCGCGCCGTCCACTTTCTTGCGCTCAAGACCCGATTCCAGCAATGCATCCGTCAGAAGGTCACGCATTTTAACTCCTTCGCAGCGTTCGCAGATTCCTGTCCAAATTTTGTGGTGAGCCACTTCAAATCTGTGCCGAGTCAAGTCGAAATGGCAAAACCTGTGCACACCCAATCGAGACTCTTTTTCGCATACACGGCGCGTTCGTCCGAAGTCCAATCTAAAGCTCCAATGGCGCCATTTCCTTCGGTGGGGAAAAATGAAATCAAGGCCGTCAGAGCGGAACGAATTCCCCTGTCATGAGACAAAAAAAGTTAGATGGAATGATTGCATAAAAAAACGCATTTTGCAGAATGGATGGAATCTTTTGAGGTCAAGGATTTAGATCGAAACAAGAGACAACACACACCATGCAGGTCTCCAAGTTTCAGCATGAAAGCCAGTGATGGAAAGACAAATCTTTTTGTTGAGTTCGAATCGGCCGTTTGGAGTCAGGAAGTACATGTCTGGAGGCTGAAGCGTGTGTGTGTGTGTGTGTGTGCAATCAGAATGCGCCACACGTCCAAAATACATTTAACTTGGTACGCACCTTGAATGGATAATCGGCAGGAAATACGATGCGTCCATGATACTTTCCGCCAGTGAATCCGCATTCGTTGGGTCCTCGTAGTGTGAAATGCCTGTTGCAAGTGAGAGAGGCTTAAACAGGAATTGAGTCTTGGGTCGCTTACCATTCAAACACATTCGAGTCGCTGATTGGGTAAGCGACAAAATCGGGTGATGGGTCCGCCTCGAGGTCTGCGAATTCTTTCATGAGCCGTTTGACGGCGGCACTGCGGGACATGGTTTTTTTAGTTAAATTTATTTATTTACTTGACCCAGTTCCTTCAATTCGCAACAGCATACCGCATTCATACTCCGTGTTCTGCGCATGGTCCGGATCCAGGGTACGAGTGGAAGAACGGCAGTCAAGACGCAAGTTTTCGCCAATTTCTTTTTTTTGTTCACATCAAGAAACGTCGCGTCGCCATTCGTAATGACGCAAAGTGACAGTAACACGTATAAAAGTGGACACTGTAGCAGGACAAATGACAATAATAATCAGCATTCATCTCCAGTAGTTGAAAGCTCTTGTCTCCTGACAACCCCCTCCCCCTCCCCCCAACTCCTTAGTACGCATTTTCTCGTGGTATTTACAGTGTTTATACTCCGTGTATGTATTACAACTTGTACTTGTCGTTTGTGTTGTAATACACGCAGTATTACCACTGTAAATACCAACAATGCCGCGCGTATGTAAAACAGTTTCTTGAGTCTGCCGTCCTAACTCGTCTTAGTAAGGAAATGAACGACGGGAGGCGGCCAAATTAATACAGTCTCTTTTCATGACTGCGCTTCGCTTCCTTCATTAGGGTTTCCAAGAATAACAGAAATTTCTCATTTGGCAAAAACAGCTCATTAGGGTTTCCAAGAATAACAGAAATTTCTCATTTGGCAAAAACAGCTCAAAAGCAAGCAAAAATACCTCACTCCCCAAAACTAAAACCGCAAAAACCCCTCACTCGCACCCACCTCGCTCTACTCGAATGCCGCTCACTCCCTCTAAACTGGCGCTTGGCCTCGTCTCGCTTGCCACCTTCCCAGCCGCTTGGGTCTTTGTCCACTTCCTCATGGCCAACAAGCAATGGTGCTTCTCCGACTTTTGCGTCGAGAGCATGGGGTCCAGACGGATACCCGTCCGCAGCTCACTGGTGGTTTTCTACTGCTTCCTCTTGTTCACGGCCCTCGTCGCCATTGCCTCCAAGCACCTCGCCGGGTTCCGTTTCCTGCTTGCAAGAAGGGTCCACTCCCGTTACACCCTCACTGTTGGTGAAGTCTCCTGGTTTGCGCTTGTTCTGCTTGTGAGTCTTGTAGCCGTGCCAGCCATGATTTGGAACCCATACTGGAACATGTGGGCATCCATGGTCGCCAACATGTCCAGCGGCTCAAGCAGTTCCGGCCACAACCACGGTGCCATGCAAGCAACAAACTGGCCATGGATCCGCATCGTGCACCAGAACTTGATCCTTGTGTCTGGAGACTCTTTGTGCCTCTTGCTTGGTTTCGTCATTCTGCCGGTTTCCAAAAACTCGTTCCTGGCTGACCTTCTTGACCTTCCTTACAATTCTACTATGAGAATGCACATGTGGCTTGGGTTCACGATTTTCTGGTGGTCCATGTTTCACCTGGTCGTGACCATGCTTGCATACTCTGTTGAAGCGACGCCCATGCTGGAGTTGTTTTTCAAGTGGCCCGCCAATGCCGCATGGGGTAAGATGAGTTTTCTGTACATCACCGGCGTTGTCAGCCTTGTCTTCCTCTCGGTGGTAGTTGTTACCTCGCTGTCATATGTGCGCAGAAAGGCATACAACCTGTTTTACCTCACGCATTTCTTGATTTTTGTGTTCATCTTGTTTGCCTACTTTCACGCATCCATGTGCATCTTTTACATGATTCCTGGTGAGTTTCTTTCGTTTCCCGCAAGACACACGTTGTACCTTTCTTAGCTTATTCCAAACAGGACTCTGCATGTACGCCATTGACGGCACCATGCGCCTCGCTTACCGCTTCTCCCCATCATACATCCAAGCCGTCACTGTCGAAGAATGTGGACTCCTCAGCGTCACAGTCTCCACAAAATTCGCCGCCACTGCCCGTCCAGGTCAATTCATGCGCATCAACGTTCCCAGCGTGTCCAAACTTGAGTTTCACCCGTGGTCCATTGTCAAGTCCAGTAATGACACGGTATCGTTCCTGTTTGCGCCGCACTCGAGCAGCGAGAAAGAGTGGAGCAGTCGCGTTGCCGCGGCTGTCAAAGACGTGACTGCCTTGAACACAGTTGTCCACCTGCAAGGTCCATTTGGCAAAGAAATGGCGCTGTTGAAGGATGCAGATGGAATGGATGCGGTCGTGTTTTATGTTGCGGGTACGGGTATTGCTGCGTGCATTGCCGCGGTTGATGAGCTGCTGGAGGCGGCGACTTCCTCCGTGCCAGCGATTCACGTGTTCTGGTCTACACGCAATACCAACATGAGCAGTTTATCTTGGGTACAGAAATGGTCAGCCGAAAAGGCTTCCAAAAACGTCAACGTTGTCATGTTCCAGACTTGCGATGAGCAGGCATGGCTGATGGCCGATACCGAGTCAACCGCATTGAACCACCGCCCGGATCTCAAGTCGCTGTTGAGCAAGCATGTCGCGCTGCAAGAGTTTGGAAGTATGGAAGTGGGCGTGTTTGTGTGTGGGCCTGAACGGTTTGTTCGAGACGCGTTGGAGAGTGTGGATACTTTTACGCGGCATCGTAAAGGTGTGCGTGTCACTGTGGAAGTGGAATCATATGATTTATAACCCCCTCAGGGCCCTGTCTTTATCAATTGTAGTTATTGGATACGCGAACACATGATTATTTTGAACATTACTATTTTGGAATACAAGCTTGGGCAAAACTTTCTTCCGATCAACTGTTCCCTTCTCTTCATTTACTTTGGCGTCTTCTTCAGCATTTCAAAACAGCGATTGAAGAAAGTCAATTTGCTCATGTATTAGATTGAGCGTAGCATATAGCTATAATGCAGCTAAAATTTTGTAAAACATGTGCCTGGCTAGCTCAATCGGTAGAGCGTCAGACTCTTAATCTGAAGGCTGTGGGTTCGACCCCCACGTTGGGCGCATCTTTTTTTTTTTGCGCCGGTTTGGTGTTCATTGGTGAATGAAAGGTGCTCTTGACATTCTCAGGCACAGTCTTCGGGCTTAGTGATGAAAACTGCAAGCCTTGTCAGATGCAACACTGCAGCGAGTGCTCCTTGTTCAATCAGATGCGCTGGATAAATAAAGTGATTTTAAGTTGTTCACGCTTTCGGACATATCGATAATTCTGCACGCCGCAAAGACAATGCTGAAGGCCATTCGAGATGCGCTTGTTTCTTGTTCGGTCCCACGGGCATCAACTAACAGGACTGCGCTGCAGCTGGAATGTGATGGTGAGTGGACAGCATGTGAATAAGCACGCACACTGACGCTGCGCCAAACTGAACCAGGAGCCCGCTTTGACGTCACTGTCCAGTGCCTGTCAAGTGGAGCATTGACGCAACTTGCGACGCTGCGCAATCTTGAGAGAGACGCTTTCAAGTTTATTCTCGTCACAGCAAACACCAACAATCCCAACGAGATGAACGGCCGTTCGCCCATCTCAATTCCTCTCGTGGCTGTGAGAATCGAAGTCTCTTCTCTCGTCTCGCTCCAACGTTGACGTCCTTTCTTCGCAGAACTTTGTCGCAAACCAAACCGTGTCATTCAATCAACCTGAATCAAGCGAAACTCTCTCACCGCTTTCGAAACAACATGCCAGGTCTTTACGAAGTGAATGTCATTTGGTTGTTGTGCTGACTGTTTTCTGCGTAAACAGATACTTCCTCTCGTTATGCGCCGAAACGTTGGACCTTCCGAAAACAACACGATTCACAACTCCAATTCTGCCAATATATGTTCTTTGCCGAAATGAAATCACGGGAGTCCTCTCTTACATGGGCATGACTCTTCCAAACAACCAGATGCAGGTGCAAAACCGTTTACCGCTCCTTGCAAATATTGATGATTGTGGTAAGCTGCAAAAGGGACTCAAATGTGCATGCACTAAAACAGTTAATCAGGCATGAGCTCCAAGGAAAATGGAATTCCTTTCTCTGCATCATCAATTGTGCAAAACTTCATTGATGACGACATGTCATTTTCAAAGATCAAGGCAAAACATATATTCTATCCATGCTTTTGTTTGAACTCATTTTGTAACTAGGCTTCACCTCTGACCAAAGCCCATGCAGTTTATAGCATCTTGGACTCTGTAGGCTTCATTTGATGTTTTCCAAGCCACCTATCAAATTCTAAATACAATATGTTTAGGAGGGGCTTGGCAATGGTGGATTACCAACATCTTCCAGGATACTGCTTGAGGTGGACTGGAGCACTGTTACAAAGCTGCTTTCCCCTCCAGCATGCCCAGATGCAATCACTTTGGTATGCCCAATCTCCTCTCTTGTTTGAGCAGGTTTATCTGATACATTTTGACAGGTGGTTGATTATGTACCAGGCCATTTGGACCCAGAAAACCATTTCTGCACACTTTCCTTGAGACGACAGTTGGAACTGCTGAGCCAATTAGAAACTTTGGTGTCCTGCAGTGGCACAGTGGAGGATTGGCTTGCACCTGTATCTAGCAGCAAAAATGCAGAGGAAGGGAGCTGTGAATCAGCAATCATTGATGCCCAAAAAGTGCTGGAAAACTTTCTTGAGGGTATGTGAATGTTGTAACAAATCCATGTGGAAGGCTCACTGACAAACATTATACAGAACTGTGTTTTGGTGATGCCAATGATGAAACTTCAAACTTTAAGACATCAGCTGGAGCTCAAAATGCTGTTGGTGGAATGGCTGGCAGCAATTTACTTGCAACTTCTGAAACACTGCTGCCTTTGCGAGAAGATCTGGACTTCACTGAAAAACTTTGGAATCTCTGTTGTGGTAATATCTGTTTTTGGTGCTTTGTGTTGTCATCTCTCAGCTGTTATTTGTTGGATTACAGAATTAGGCAAGGGCTCTGATATCAAGATTGTTTTCTCAAGAATAGCAGAAGAACTGAAATCAGGAGCTTTGCAGCCAATGGTAGTGTTTCTTGTTCATTTTGATACTGTTCTCACCTTCTCCACCTCAGATTTCCAAAAACAACACAACATGTCTTGCTATTATGATTCGTGAATGCCTCAAACTTGCTCGCACAAACACATCAGTGGATTTTACAACCCGCCAGCAAGCTGTGTTTGCATCTGTTGATGAGTTCCTTGCTGACCCTCTGAACTGGCTGCTTGAGATTGGTGTTTGGAAAATGAGGCGTGATTATAACTTTCATCTCACAAGTTGAGTCAAGTCTTTGCATTTCCTTTGGACAGTGATGAATGGATCATCTTACTCACACCATCTCTTTTGTGAGCAGATGTAAATCTGGCCAACTGGAAGCAACTGGTATGACTGATCTATTTATTCCTTCATCAAGAAAATATATATTGAATCATTGTATCAGGACCCCTTCATTGGAGCCAGTGTTCCAGCTCAATCACAAATCACTCAACTCAAACAGCTCCATAATGTTGTTGAAATTTGGTCGCTCCTGCACATGCATGTCCCAGGTGGTCTCCCACAAACTAGTGCACGAGCACTTGTTGCTGCTCTCTTGGATCGCTACAATGAAGGAACAATGAATGAGGACTCTCTGGAAGAAATGCCTCCTGTTGATGGGCAAGTCCATGTGATGCTTTCCATGCCACAGTTTCAGGCTGAGTCACATACTATGATGGAAGCAGTGTGTCATAGGTTTGCTTGTAAATTTTCTGCTGTGGTGTGTACTCAACAATTGTTTGTTCCAGTCAAGATCCCATTCTTTGGAAACTCTTGCTCCACTCTGAAAAGTTTCATGGATTTCAGCAAGACTCCTCAAACTTGCAAGTAGCTTCACCCAGACTAGTGCATGTGGTACAATTCAGCAGAGAGAACTTACTGTTTGCAGGAATCAAAGAAGGTGCCCAAAACTTTTTTGCTTTTATAGACTTCAAAACTAAATATCCTGTTTTCAGAAACCACATGTGAGGAGGATGGCCAATACCTTATTGTCCGAGCATCTTTTGAAGCTTAAAAGGATGATAATAAACAGCTGCTCCTGCTCAGTATCTTTTTGCACCATCCAAACAGTGCTCAACACTGAAGCACTGATCTTCAAGTTCCAATGTTGTATATCATTACATGTATACATTAAAACTCTTAAAAGTATGTGCCTGGCTAGCTCAATCGGTAGAGCGTCAGACTCTTAATCTGAAGGCTGTGGGTTCGACCCCCACGTTGGGCGCATTCTTTTTCTGGATCATTGTGCTTCTGAGAAGAACAGAGCAGCAACTTTAGCGCCACCTGCTTTACTGCAGGTTATCTTCTCAGAAGTTATGTGGACTCTTGAAAAGCGGTCCTCCATGAATTTATTATTGTGTGCAACGAACGGCAATCAATCAAGGCTTGGCAATCAGTTTAACACTGGACACCTTTCCATCCATCTGGTCCTTTTGCGCAGCGACAATGGCGTCCAATCCGCCAATGACTTTGGTAGCCTGGGGGACCAACTTTCCACTCTCCAACAGCTGCGTAACATACTTCCAAAAGGGCACAGCCAAGTCCATGTTTGCATAACTGCTTCCAAGCAACGAAATAATTTTCCTGTTTGCAAACGCGCTTTGGTTCGATACATGATCAGCTGCGTTGATGACAGCAAGGACTGAAGGCTCGGTGGTGCTCAACGAGTCAAAGGAGGGTTGCGATCCCGGGCCGGTGGTGTCGTACGCGTGGGTGAGGGTGCCCTTGGTGATGGTTTTGATTTGTTGGACAACGTCTGTGGCGCGGTAGTCGACAGTGTGTGTAGCGCCGAGGGTTTTCAACGCGGCGTGGTATTGGGGAGATGCCGTCACAATGACAGTCAGGCCAGCAAGGCTTGCAAGTTGGACGGCTGTGTTGATGAATTAGAACGAACAGTTTTGAAGAATTGATGAGGGGGGGGGGGGGTGGGGGAAACATACCCAAATGTCCAACAGAGGTGGATCCTCCCCAGATGAGGACTTGCTTTCCTTTGTTGGCTTCAGTCGCACCGGCAACCCATGGCGCCGCAAATCCGAGGGTGGTGAACAGACCAACTGCAGACGTGATTCCAGCAACACCCAGAGTGGCGCCTTGTTCAAAGGTGGTGTTGTCTGGCAAATGTGCAGCGAGAGTTGCCTTCACAGCGGCAAACTGATGGGGCGGAATGAGTTAAAATCAAATGATTACTTCTCAGTACATGAATCCAAAAAACAAAAACCTGCTGGAACGTGGAAGTTTTGACATTTCCAATCTGAGCCTGGAAAAAGACGCGATCGCCGACTTTGTGCGAGCTGACGGCTTTGCCGACTTGCGTGACAACTCCGGCGCCGTCGCTGCCAAGAACCGTTGGGAAGGTGTTCACAAACACGCCGTACTTTGTAATCTTCCAGTCAACGGGGTTCAACCCGGCGCTGTCGATGCGCACAAGGACTTCATCGTCGCTGATGGCAGGCACGGGGAACACGGTGCTGGACACGGTCTGAGGGCCCTGCTTCTCCAGCTGGACGAGGGCGGCGTTGGTGGTGCTCATTGGATCTTGGCTTTTGGTTGAGTGATTGGTTGATGATTGTTGAGAACAGCCGGCTCCTTTTTATGCAATTTTGACAGAAATTCTGCTTATAAACGACCCACAGCCACACCCATTCCCCGATTCGAAATGTAGGGCAATTACGCAATTGGCGGCACCCATTTTGAAGTCATTCCAAGGCCGTGTCTCGCATAACAAACCAAGGAAACACGCGCCAGAAGCAAACATTTTTTTTATTCTATTTTCGCGGCAGAGTCCATGAAGCGCTCCTCTCTCCTCCACCGCCGCGTCGCAAAACAGTCCCCGCCGTGATCAGTTGTTTCCAAATGCACATCCGCAGCAATCACTCCAGGAAACAAAAGCAACCGCTGCTTGACACTCTTTGCCACATCCACAGCCTCCAAGAACGACAATGAATTCACCTGATCCAGCACAATTTCAGCGTCCAACTCCATGCCCCCATTCAGAAAATGGACTTTCAGATGCGACACGCGTTTCAAAACTCCCGGTGGAAACCCGTCCAAAGCAAATGCAACAATTTCTTCCTCAAGAGCGCTTGTCGGAATGTCTGTGGCGACTGGAATGGCGCCGTGGTCGTGTCTTTCGACGTCGACATGGATCAGAACTTCACTGACATCGCTGACTTGAGTGCAGATTGCGTGCCGAGCATTCTCGGCAATCTGATGACTATGAATAACATTTGGTCGCATAAGGGTATGCATGAATACAACATTATAAATTAAATCTTACGCGAGGCTGACGCTGATTCGTGGCTTCACGCGCAATTGCAAGTCCACAAGGGTTTCGGGCCCCATTTTTCGCGCACGGATGGAGTGGAATCCTGTAATGTTGTGATCTTGCTGCTGGAATTCTTGAAGCAACTTCTGAACCTGGTTGATGACCTGTGTATCGGCTGTATCCCGCAGTTCGCCGATTGCCGGCACAGCCATCTGTATGCCCTGATCAACATCCTGTGCTAAAGCCAATAAACCAAACACGAAAACTTCACCTTCCAAGCAGATTGAACAATAAGTCCAGAGACAAGGATTCCGCCCACAGGATCTAACCACGCAACACCCGCCCACGCACCCGCCACGCCACACAGCGCCACAAACCCACTCGCAGAGTCCGCGCGATGATGCCACGCGTTCGCAACCAACACCGACGAATTCTGTTTCTGCCCCACATGCAGCGTCCAATGAAACAGCAGCTCTTTTATAGCAATCGACGAGACTGCGAGTGTGAGCGCAATCGCGGCTGTTGCCGGGTCCGACAGAAGATGAGAAGTTTCAGGCGAAGCTGCAGCATCGATGCTGAGCGATACTTTGGATGTGTCTGATAGCATTGATTGCAGCAGGTGGATGGAGTGGTATCCCGTGCCCAGTCCTGCCCCAAAGAGAAGTGCGCTGATGGAAAGAGATCCGAGAGGTTCTAGTTTGCCGTGGCCCTGAAAAGTAATGCCGGGTGTTGGTATGGATCCATGGCGGAAAAACGAATTTAACGGTTTTACATATGGATAGGTTGTATTTCGCTCAGCGCGTGCGTTTCGATACGTGAAAAGTGTGACAAAGTCGCCGACCAAGTCCGAGAGAGAATGCACCGCATCGGCCAAAAGAGAAGCTGTCCTTGTTCGAGGAAGTCGTTAAAAACTTGGTTTGATCTCGTCCAGCGTTGGAATAACAAGCAAATACCACTGCCCCACATGATCCCGCCAACGCCCTTTCCGGCAGTCAGCGCCACATTCGAAGCCAGGCCCAGTAGAGTGATACGAGTGCCTTCGTCCGCGGCTGTTGACCCCATGCGCCGCACTCTGACCATGAGAAGTGCGCTGCAAGGTCCCTGTATTCCGAGTGTGTGCATGGCGGGCGAGCGAATACGCAGCGGTTGACGATGCCTCAGCGCAAGCCGGGATATTGACAGCATCGGTATCATTTTTTATTTGAAAATGATTTTTACGAGTCAGCTCCCTTGTTTTTCCCAATGAAACAGCGCAGACGGAAACGAGAGAGTAAAGAAATCAGAAAAGAACTCAGTTTTTGTGGGGATTCTGCAACCCCAAAATGGCAGCCATCACATCCGACTGCGAAACAACGCCCACTGGACGCAGCATTGTGTCAAGAATCCACAGCCGGTGCACGTTACGCTCCACCAGCAACTGCACAGCGTCCTTCAACGTGTCTTCCGCAGACACTGATGATGTCGCGTCTTTGCCGATATTCGTGTTCTGATAAATGCAAGACGAAATAAATACCACAGAAAAACTGTCTCAACATCATCCACTCACCATTTTGCCTAAAAACTCAAGAACATTCAGTCCAACATACGGAAGCGTTTCTTTCGACAACCCTCTCAAATCCGACGCACTTAGTGTCGCAACCACCAGTCCAGCATTGTCCACCACAGGAAGCGCAAGAATCTTTGCGGAAGCCATGCGATTATACCCTTCAAGAGCTGTTTCGGAGGTGGACATGGTCTTCACCTTGTTTGTAATCAGACCCAACTGCGCCAGTGTGCGCGACATGGGTTCGTGGAGCTGAAGCGAGGCGGCGTTCTTGTGAATATACGCCGTGATATCGGACTATGATTTATCGCACGTATGTAAATGGTCATGTTTGAATGAGATCTCCCGATAGGAGCAGGTTGCCAGAATCAGCAAAATATCACCTGAGTGAGCACCATGGCCGGCTTGGCATTCAAAGCATCCGTTATCAATACTCTGTGAAGTCCGCGTGCAAATCCAACCATAGTCGATTCGACAGTATCTCTGTAGTCGCGTTCAAAAACGCGGTACGACTCCATTTCGGCATCCTGTGGGATGTTAGAAAAAAGGTCAACCCCGCCCTTAACCAGTCGCTTTCAAACTACTCACCATCGTCATTGCGCTTTCGACAGTAACCCCTGACCCAAACCAGATATTGCTAAGTCAGCCCCCAAACCCAACTTCATTTTAATTCCCAAACGCCACAATTCTCACCAAGATCCAGATGCGCCCCGCCCTTCTCGCGAGCCACGACATACATGAGAATATCGAGTGTCGATAGAATGTACACAAACTTGCTTGGAAAAGCGCGTGACGTGATTGGCAGCGTGAGTACGTTGTTTTCAGCCTTTATTTTTGGTGGTGGTGGTTTAGTTTTGGCCATTTCGAGCAGATGAAAGGGCGGGCGTAGGGCAGCGTACCATGGTTTTGAGCGCTGTTTCAATGGTGCATTGCGGAGGGATCGAGATGACTTTTGGCTTTACGAGGCCGAGATCGGAGAATGTTTTGGATGTGAGCGTGGACATTGCAATATTTTTACAGTTTTATTTGATGTCCACCAACACCGACTTTATTGACTCACGACGACACAAAACTGACCTTTCTATAACGCGTATGTTGCGCGCACCAACCGCGTTCACAAAACTGGTCCGAGAGTGATGTAAAGCTGTCGCTTACTTCGCCCAGCTTCTCGCTATACGGCTTCATCACATCCACTTTCCGCACGCGCAATCCTTTCAAGTTCTCCATGAACCGATCCACTTGTGCATGTGTGGTAGAGGGGTCCTTCAAGCGAATCTCTGGCAAATCTTGGCATTGCGCGAGCAAGATACCGTTACAGTCCTTTGGGGAGGCAAGTTGCAGCATGGAAAAGCTTTGGAATATGATGAATAATGCGCTGAATTTCCGGCGGGATAGAATCCATGGCGGCAATTGTGTTGACACGAACAGTTTGCAAAAGATTTGCCATTCCTTCCAAGAAATTTGCATCCATCATTCGATCGCAAACAAAATGGAGCTTATTAATGCTTCTCTTGGAGTCCGAAATCTTGGCCAGCAGTATGGCAAGTCGATTCCATGAAATACTTCCAACTTTCACTTCAAGCATTTCAGGTAGAGCGTCAAACACCGTTTCATTGACTTCCCAGGTTTCAACCTCCGCATACCCGCCATGCTTTGAAAGAATTCGCGAATAGGTTCCAATTACGTGGAGGCAAGAAACAGGGAACACTGATCTGTCTGGTCGACCATGCAATCGAACCCTTTCGTGCCAAATTAAACACTGGCCAAAAGACGACTGACATCACCCGGACTGTTTTCATCTTGCATGACCTCAAACATGGCACTGAAAAGGTACTTGTAGTAACGGACCGCGTGGCTTAGCTCCCAAACCGTCTCGCCGTCCGTGTGCGCGGCGATACGATCTGTGAAATGGCCATAGATTCCAGCGTTGCCACTGCTGATACGGTGGGTGTGAAAAAGAGAGAAGCGGATGAAGAACTTTTTGCGGTGCAAGATGCTTCGTCTCCCGACTGGGGCGCCGAGAAGGTTTCAATGCGCGGCAGTGGGCTCAGTTGAAGGAGTCTGCGGTAATATTTGATTTCGTCCAGGGCATGGCGGTGGAGGGATGCAGTTCGCTGGTTGTGCATCTGGCAGCACTTGCACGCTTCTGATCGCCAGCACTCCTTTTTTTTTTTTTTTTTTTTAGGTGAGTCTGTTGTTCGTTCACTAAATCAGTCTGTCTCAAACTACTTGAGAACAAAGTTCGGACAAGTGAAAATGATTACTTTGGTTTTTAATAAATTACACTGCTTCACGCGGAAGCTTAAATCCCATCCGCCCAAGAATATTCGAAGCTGGCCCCGGAAGCCCTTGCTGCGCTTGGAACGAGTCCAAAAGATTCTTGACAAGGTTCGCATCCACATCCAATGCGTCTTCGTCATCATCATCTCCATCATTCTCATCATCACTGTCGATATCGATGCCTTCCTCCTCCATGCGGTTGAGCTTCCATTTAGGTCTTTGCTGCTTCTCGCTGTCATCAATATCCATTTCATCATCGGCTTCCCCAAACATGCCCTTCTTTGCTTTTGCCCCGACGCGTCCGACTTTACTCTTGGAGAGCTCTTTGTCCATTGCAGCCATGTACTCTTCCAATTTCATGTCTTCAATATCGCTCTCATCGCCGTCACTTGCAGAATCTTCATCCATCCCAACTCCATCACTTTGTTTCCTTCCAACTTCGATCGCCCTCTCAATTTTCTCCAACTGCTTCAAAAAAGCGCGATCCCATTTCCCAGACATCAACATTTCATCTTCACTATCCTCCTCCTCTTCCTGAAGACCCCGCCGGTTGCCTACAATTCCAACACCTCTCGCTCCACTCAAATCTTGCGCGTCATCATCACTGCTGTCGAGTGTCACGAGCGGTGTTTTTTGGGTCGGCGTAGGGCGTAGAAGCAGGCTTGTGGGGTCGAAAGATTGTGGCGGGGCAGTGGGGAGGTTTGATTTCTTTTTGGATTTCACTGGGGCAGTTGAAGTTTTGGAGTTGTGAAGGATTGTGTTGTCGATACCTGTTTAAGTTCTATTAGGGTGTTGAAGAGCATTTAAAAAATACATCACGAAACTGAGAATGCGCATCAACGATTCCATAAACTTTTCGTTGTCAATGTGAATAGGATTTTGGTCATGGTCCATGAGAGATTCGTCGTCGCTTGATTCATCCGATATGGCGTCGTCCGAAATGGCCTCCAAAACAGCATCCTCGTTGCTGTCAAGATCACTCTCCCCTTCGCTGATCACAAAAAATCATAATGTTAAATTCAAAAGAGAAGCACTGCTACGTTACTTACCCTGGAAACAAGACACCATCCACCGTGCTTTCTTTTTCGACAAACGCACCAAACCCAGCAACCACCTTTTCCAAGTTTTTCACTTGTTTTTTTTCCGCGCGTCTTTCCAGTTTTTTTTGTTGATCCGTTTCGCCATCTTCGCCCTCATCATCATCCATGTCAGAATCTTCTCCATCCGTTTCGATATCTTCCTCTTTCAACCCTCTCGAAAACCGGCCCTCCAAAACAGCATCCAACTCTTCCGGGTCTAACCGTATCCACGCATCATCCGCCTCAGCCGCTTGATTTACAATCTCTTCATCAGGCACAGTTTCAGGTACTCGCGCCAGAGCCCGATGCAATCTCGCAACAATATCAGAATCAGCAGAATCTTCTTTCTGCAAATCTTGCAGGACTTCGTCCTCGTTGTCGGTGAATGTTTGAGTTTTTGCAGATTCGAGTGCGGATAAATGCGATTCTTTTGCGACACGGTTCAGCGTTTTATAAAGTGCGCTGCCTGCGAGCTCGCCTTTATAGTAACCAAGCTTGATGAGACGCTCGTGGAATGTTCGCCACCGCGGATCAGCATCAAACGAATGTGTCTGTTGAATATGCGATGAGTTCATGTTAATTTTTCAAAAGGAGAGGGCTCACCTCGACAGATTTGCGCGCCGGAGTTTCTCCGCTTTCTCCGTTTCTATCCGCCGCCACGGCCAAGATTTCAAAGCCAAGCGCAACTTTCATTCCCAAATCATGGGCCTTGAAATCCGACGCATCTTGCGAAGGAAGTCGAAACGATTTTGGTGGAATGGGAAATTCTTGCGACACCAGTTGCGCGTACAAAGTTCGCGTGAATCGAATCGATGTTTGAATGTTTGTGCTGGGATGGAAATGCGACATGTTTTGACATTCCTTAAAAAAACCCAACAATTTTCGAGAATGAGCACAACACAAGGTTGACAAAACTTGTGGAAAAGGATTTACCTTCAATTGCAATGGATCTCGTAAATAAAATGCTTCAACAGCCGCTGCAATCAAAGATTCGTCCGCCTTCAGAATCCGCGCAATATTCCTGGGCACCCAACACTTTGCCCACTGGTATCCATTCACGCATAATTTTGCAGGGAAATCAATCAATTTTTCGAACGCAGCTTGTTGAATATCGGTATTCGCTTGAGTGAGTTGCGGATGTGTTCGAACAACATGCAGCGCACGATCTAATGGGACATGCGCCCCAGATGGAATGAATGTAATTTCGGAGGGTGTTTTTGGTTGCGGAATAATATGCAAGTCGCCGTTTACGATAAAGATTCGGTTTGCTGAGTTGGATGGATTTAGCCATTGCGGGAGATGGTCTGCGGCTTCGATGAGCAGAAATTGGCCATCGTTGTCAGTGACGCTGCGCATTGCAAAAGAGAAGAGAGTGAGTCGTCCCATCGATCTGGCCAAAAAACAACACAGTCCTACCTTGCAACAAGTCCGTCAAACTTCCGTGTAATTTCTCGCAGAAGGAATACGACCAGCCACTCATCGTCAATGCAGTCTCCAAAGCGACAGTTGCCATGCAGAAACGGGTCTTGCACACCACCTGGATATGGATGAGTCACCTCGACAGAAGCGAGAACAACAGAATGACCGCATACCGTTCCCACGCAATTCGACCGCAAGATTGAAGCTGTCCTTGTGCCAGATGTGGTCTTGTACGGTCTCTGCCACGTATGCTCGCACAAGCGCCAAAAGATCAACCATGCCTTCCATTGAGGTACCCGGGGCAGCGTGGATGCGGTAAGACACTTTGTCAGTTGATAGCGTGTGTTTGGTGGTATTCATGACCGCCTCAGCGGCAGGCATCGTCCGGCTTCGCTTCGTTCGTGATGTGCTTGGCATGTGCCGTCTGGTGAATTCGGAACAAAAAAGAATCAAACAGATGATATCCGCGCAAGTGACGATATTCCTGCTCGGCATCCACCACGCCCAATCCCGTAGCAGTCTCACGATCCTTCAGCGCTGCGAAGATGTTGTCCGATTGATCATCGATTACACGAAACCCGACGTCCTGAAGGCCCTGCGTCCTATCCTCGGCAACGCGAGCCACCTTGACCTCAACAATGATCTTTTGGCACGATTGACAATTTGGAAAGGAGGCAAGGAGGCATTATGCAAACTGTATCCCAAGGCAGGCCAGCTTCTTTACCAGCTGTATGTAAATAATACAACGACAAGACTGCCAGACGAAGCGCCAAACTGGCGATGGCTGCTGGAGCGAATGTATGCAATCAGTTGGTTGGGACACGGTGCTCCTGGATCTTCTCTCGAGCGTGACGGAGACGGCTATGTTTTCACACAAGACCAAATGCAAGGACTGCGGTTCCTCACAGAGTCGCCCAATGAAGGCGTAGAAGATTGCTTTGTTCGGCACTTTGGCCATGCCAAAACAGACGCGCAACTTTTATCGGAGATGGGCGTGTTGTTTGGCGAGCCATCGCTGCAATGGTTCTTGAATATGTTTGAAAACATTCGAGACGCCTATCGCTGGAAACGCCGGTTCAAGGATCACTTGGTGATGGGGGACATGATGGAAGAATTTAGTAAGTATGACCGGCGGACTAGGAGTATCATCATGACAGGCTTGGGTGCTTCCTGCAATCGATGACAACTTCTAATGTCTTGAATGGAACGGGGGTCATGTCCGAAAATTGCCCAGAATTCGGACCTTTCTGTTGGCATTCATCATCTCTGAGGATCCCACTGGGCGTTGACAGATCTTGGTCATACCCGCTTGTTTCCTGCGAATTGCCCGTTTTAACCCTGTACAAGTCTTTATTAAACTCGGTAGACACAACCAAGGTGAATCAGTCCCAGCGTTCCACTGTTCTGACATAGCGTTCGATGGGATGGACCATAATTTTCGAGAATGAGCGGGAAGATGGAAACAGCAGAAAAGCCAATGCCAATGATTACCTTCAGTTGCATCTCATAAATCTACGTCACCTGTCAGCTGAGACTGTGTGTTTGGTGGTATTCACGACCGCCTCAGCGGCAGGCATGGTCCCGGCTTCGCTTTGTTCGCGCTGTGCTTGGCATAAAAGATTTGGAAAAAGATGATATCCCCACAAGTGACGATATTCCTGCTCGGGATCCACCACGCACAATCCCAAAGCAGCCTCACAATCCTTCAGCGCTGCGAAGATGTTGTTCGAATAATCGTCGATTACACGAAAGCCGATGTCCTGAAGGCACTGCGCCCTTTCCTCGTCAACGTGCACAAACTCAAACCATACGATCCTCAGTTGCAGCGGGTGTTAACTTGGAAGGGAGGCAAGGAAGCCTTGTCCAAAGTGTACCCCAGGACAGGATGGCCTCTTTGGATGCGGTTGACAAAGAGCATCCACGCAACGCTGCCAGATGAAGCGCCCAACTGGCGATGGCTGCTAGAGCGACTGTATGCAATCAGTTGGCTGGGACACGGTGCTCCTAGATCTTCTCTCGTGCGCGAAGGAGACGCTTACGTGTTCACACAAGACCAAATCCAAGGACTACGGTTTCTCGCTGATCGAGAACAAGATTGCTTTTTTCGACACTTTGGTCAAGCGAAATCAGACGCACAACTTTTGTCGGAGATGGGAGTGTTGTTTCGCGAGCCATCGCTGCAATGGTACTTGAATATGTTTGAAAACATTCGAGATGTCTATCGCTGGGAAGACCGGTTCAAGGAGCATATGGTAATGGGCGATATGATGGAAGATATAGGAAAATACAATGAGCGGACAAGGGGCGTTATTGAGACGGGATTAAGTCTTCCTTTCAATCGATGACACGGACCTTCCCAAAATTGCCCCAAAGAATTCGAATATTTCCCTCCTTACTGAGTTTTGGTTGAATACAGCTTAGTTGGGTCACTCCTAAAGTTCCTCTGTTCATGCACACATGGCGTTCGATGGGATGGAAATGCGACATGCTTTGACAGATGGAAACGGCGAGAAAGGCTGTGGAAAATGAACACCTTCAACTACAATAGATCCCTTGCATGTAATGCACTTTGCCAGTTGTGACTGTGTGTTTAGTCGTATTCAGCGGCACCTTGGCATGTGAAAAACATTGGAAAAAAAATAATGTCCGCGCAAGTGACGATATTCCTGCTCGGCATCTATCACCCCAAATCCCGAAGCAGTCTCACAATCCTTCAGCGCTGCGAAGATGTCGTTCGAATGATCATCGATTATACCCAAGCCGATGTACTGAAAGCCCTGCGTCTTTTCCTCGTCAACGTGCGCAAACTAAAAGGCAACGACCCTCTTTTGAAACGATTGATGAGCTGGAAAGGAGGCAAAGAAGCCTTGCGCCAACTGTATCCCAGGTCCGGCTGGACTCTGTGCGTGCAGTTGACAGACGACATGAACTTGAGCCTGCCAGACGAAGCGCCAAACTGGCGATGGCTGCTCGAGCAGCTGTATGCAATCAGTTGGCTGGGACATGGTGGCATAGGGTCATCTCTCGAGAGTGACGGAGACGGTTACGTTTTCTCACAGGATCAAATCCAAGGACTGCGGTTTCTCGCAGAGTCGCCCAATCGCGACAAAGAGGAAGATAGCTTTACTCAGCATTTTGGCCATGTCAAAACAGACGCACAGCTTCTATCGGAGATGAGCGTGCTCTTTGGCGAGCCGTCACTGCAATGGTTTTTAAATGTGTTTGAGAACATCAGAGACGTCTATCGCTGGAAAAGCCGGTTCAAGGAGCAGATGGTAATGGGGGATATGATGGAAGGATTCAGTAAATACGACGAGCGAACAAGGGGTGTTATTCAGACAGGCTTGAGTATTTCTTCCAATGCGAGAGAAGAAAGGGCGTTGGAACGTGTCCGAAAAATGGCCCGAATTCGAATGTTTCTGAAGCAGTTGTTCAGTGTCCGAACCAGGACAGATGGTCTGCAACGTGTGCCCTTCAAAGCTCGTTTTACTAAATATTGAATATTCTGTATTCGTGCGCACCCATTGTATAAGCAATGTCAACAAAACACAAGCGCACCCCTCAATCGGCATCTGAGCTGGTGTACCTCTACGGGCGTCGTGCATGTGTGTGGAGCTGCGTACATCCAGACCAGTATCCACGGACCTGCGACGGGTAGCGCACTCTTCGTATTGACAACAGTTTTAATGCTTGCTGCTGCAGCCACTTGGTAAGTTCTATGTTTGTATTTATCTCCCGTTGGCAGCCAGTGCTCATACTGAATTCGACAAATACTCAAAACCTGTCAAAACGTGTGAAACACGCTACGTGCCAAGTACAAGTGAATTATTCTGCGGTTGTTATCACCTGGCCAGAAAGACACCAGCGGCACCCCATGATACTCACCCGACCATGTGTTAGTGGACCATCCGCAAACGGTTTTTAGCTGAATATTTCTTCCAGTTCTTGCGGATTTTACTCAAACTTCATCCCTTGGGCTGTGACGGTTCGGCTGAGCCACTCGCGTTCAGGACGGGGCGATTTCTGCGGCGGAGGCCCAATTGACGCATCCTGTCCAAAATGTGAGCAGAGAGAGTGGCCAAGTTTATGTGTCAACAGTGCTGAGTCTTTCCTTCTTTTTTTGACGGCGATGGGTAGTGGTTGAAACGACTGAGGATGGGTGAATGCTTCTGACAAAAAAAAAAAAAAAAAAAAAAGAAGTTCGGATATCGTCTGGCCGAGCAGCGAAAGGTGCGTTCGCACGGTTTTTCATGCAGCAGAGTGACTCAACCCACGTACCCCGTCCTACTTACAGCCGGAATGGGAATACTACTACATCAACTACGATCTATGCAAACGCTTCCTCAGAAACACCAGCTCGAATCTCAGTGAAGTCGACGAGGCCGCTTTTGTCGAAATCTTGGACCGAGAACTTGAGAAGGTCGCTGTTATGTTTTGTAACCAGCCAGCAAGTTGTTTCTTATCCCCCTTTAACCCACGCATGAAATCCCAGGTTGCATCGTTCCGCAAAATGAAGGGCGACGAGCTGAACCGCCGCGTATCCAAATGCGAACGGTCTTTTTCGGAACTATACTTCCGGTTTCCGTCCATCTCGGAGCTGGTTTCGTCTCCCGTTTTGGGCGTGAGGAGACAATGCTCTTCAAACTGCGCGAAGAGGTCAACAAGATATTGACGGAGGTTGGAGACTTGTCAAAGTATACTCGGTTAAACTGTGCGGGGTTTGTGAAGGTATGTTCAAATCGCTGAATCTGCAAATTTTGTTTGTGATCCCCTGCTTCCCCCCAGATTCTCAAAAAACATGACCGATACACCCAATTCCAATTGAAACCGGCATTCCTGATTCGAATGCGCGAACGCCCATTTTACGAAGAATCCGTCGACAGCCTCATCATCCGCCTTTCGCGCATCTTCCAAAACGTGCGCACAGGTGGGAAGGGCGGCCTCGGCACCGACATGAAGGAAGACCTCCCCGACAGATTTGTCCGAAAAACGACCAAATACTGGGTCCATTGCGACAAAGTGGATGACTTGCGGAACCAGATTTTGAAAAAGATTCCGATTCTGATTGTCAAGGACAAGAAGGGGTCGATTGAAGATGTACCGAACCCGGCAGTTTCGACCGTGTATTTGGATAATGAATCGTTTGACTTGTTTCACGAGCGCGTTGAGAGGAAGGCTGGGTCGCAGGTTTGTTGACTTGAACGCATTTTGAACTTGGTTGGTTTCTAACTGCGACTGTGTACAGCTTATTCGCCTCAGATGGTACGGCGACATGGATGCATCGGATATATTTGTCGAACGCAAAGTACTCAAATGGAAAGCACGCGCAGAACAAGAATTCGACGAAGACGAAACAACCACGCACGCGGGAAAATCCGTCCCCGAGCACTCCATTTTCGACGAAGAAACTGAAAAATCTCGCTTCACTGTCAAAGAAGCCAACATGAACGATTACTTGGCCGGCCGCTACAAAATGGACAAGTCCATTCAGAAACAGAATGAAAAACTTGTGCTTGAAAGCGTTCAAAGTCCCACCGCTGGACCTCTTGTTGGTTCCGTATCTTCACGCACTGCACAATCGCTGTCCGCCTTGCAAAGCCCTTCCCTCGCCGCAACTACAACCCGTACCGCCGTTCCTTCCAGCGGCAGGTTGGAAAGCCTGGCGCGTCTATCGAACGATATTTCAAACACTATCCAATCAAAAAGCTGCGTCCAGTCCTTCGCACATTCTATAACCGTATCGCGTTCCAAGTTCCAGGAGATTTGCGCGTTCGTATTTCTTTGGACACGGAGTTGACGTTTATTCGTGAAGACAATATGGGTCGCGAGCGATCAGGAATTAATTGGAGGCGACCAGACTGTGGTGCAACTTGGCCGTTTGATTACTTGGACAAGGAGGATGTGGATGGGTTCCCGTATGCTATTTTGGAGGTCAAGATTCAAATGGTTGAAGGTGGAAGTGAACCTGATTGGGTCAAGAAGCTCGTGAATGATTCCATGGTATGTACCACCCGTCATTCTTAATGCCCAATGAGGGCATCGTCACTCAACTCCAAAAAATTTCTAAACGGAGCAGATTCGCGAGGTTCCAACGTTTAGTAAATACGTGCACGGAGTTGCCCACTTTTTTGAAAACAAAATCGTGACCATTCCACCGTGGATGACACTGATTGAAAAGGAGTTTGGCATCAGCGGTGGAAAACGGCTTCAACCCTCCGATGTCATTGACTCGAATGGTTCCCTCATTTCTTCCCAAATACCGTCTCCAATGTCCAGAGGTGTCGATGCGGTGCTGGAGAGCCGGCGACCGACAGAGGCTGCCGAAGAGATTCCATTGGGTACAGAAGCAGTGGTTGGATTCCAAGCCATTGATGTGACGAAACGCATTGTTATTCCTGTGCGCATTGAGCCAAAAGTATATTTCGCGAATGAGCGAACATTCTTGACGTGGTTGCATTGCAAGAACATGCTATATTGATTTTTCGCAAACAACTAAAAATGTCATCTCTCTTGTTAGTCGTGATTGTCCTCTGTTCAACAGCACTTGGACTCCTCAATTTCGGAGACAAAGTTGGACAGATTGCAGGGGTCTTGTTCACACTGGTTGCATTCTTGTTTATACTGCATGCCGCGTTTCTTCAGCAATGGCGCGCAGAGATGCTTACGATTCGGGGTAGCAAGCTGTTCGATGATATATGGGGCCCTACCGTGCTGAGCATTGTCTTGAGTAAGTGATCATTGTATGTACTGGTTGAGAAACGACTAAAGTTGCTTTCTTCAGTAGTTGCTGTGGGTCTGAATCTGTCTCAAGTTTGTAATGAGAATGCATTGTTTTAGTTGTTTTGTTTCTATGTCATACTGCAATACGCGCATCGTTGGTTTTGGTTGTTGGGTAAGAAGAGAAGAAAGTCGTTTCTTGAAAGTTGTTGGGTTTATCAAATTGAATTTTCAACAAAAATGATCGGTGAGTGCGTGTCTGCGACATTGGGCGGCGTGCGAGGTCGGCCATGCCCGGCGAGGACAGCAGGAACAGACCCGGCTGAGATATCGGGAGAATACCGCAGATGGAATCAGCCAAACCTACCCGCCGCCCCTCGTACCAATCCAAACCGACGGACTAACACCATCTCCCTGTACTACGTTCCCAATTAAGCAGCTGAAGCAAGAGGGGTCAGTAACCAAATTCGAATTCACCCGTGTCACTCGCTCCCGCAACAAAAACTGACTCGACAACAACAACACAGCCCATCATCAAAAAGAAGCTGATTGGACCCGTTGGATTCTCCAACCTTCCCAACCAAGTCCACCGCAAATCCATCAAGAAGGGCTTCCAGTTTACCGTCATGGTTGTTGGGTGCGTTGTGTCTCTTGTTTACGTTTAACGAAAGAGGAGTGCTAAAGTGGGAATTTCAGAGAATCGGGACTTGGGAAATCAACGCTCGTCAACACGCTCTTCAACACCAGTTTGTACCCGGCAAAGGATTCGAAAGTGGAGCTGACGAACGAGATTCCTTCCACCGTCGAAATCCAAGCCATCGCTGCCGACATTGAGGTGCTTTTAGTTCACATGTCAAAATAATGAGACACAAATTCTGAACAACCCAAACCCCCATCAATCACATAAATCGCATCCCCCGCACCAACCAGGAAAACGGAGTCAAACTAAAGCTGACTGTCGTGGACACTCCCGGATTCGGAGACTTTATCAACAACGACGAATCCTGGGCACCCATTCTCGAAAACATTGAAGCCCGTTTCGATGCATTCTTGGATCAGGAGAACCGTGTGAACCGTAAACGTATCGTTGACACCCGCGTGCATGCGTGTCTGTACTTTATTGCACCCACTGGACATGCACTGAAACCACTGGATATTGAGTTCATGAAGAGACTTGCTGGGCGAGTGAATCTGATTCCTGTTGTTGCAAAGAGTGATACGTTGACGGAGGAAGAGCTGAAGCTGTTCAAGTCGAGGGTAACCTTTTTCGTTATTCAAATGAGTTTTATCTTGTCCATCTGAAAGGATGTATATCAGATCTTGGATGACATTTCGGCCAACAAGATCAACATCTACCAGCCACCCACCTACGAAAACGATGACCCCGAAACGATTCAAGAAAACAAAGAAATTGTGGTGCGAACCCTTCTTTACTCTCGCGCAATGCCTTTTTTAAATCCTCAAAACGATGAACAGAGCCGCATCCCCTTCGCCGTCGTTGGTGCGGACCGCGACATTGACATGGGCAACGGTCGGAAAATTAGGGGCCGTAAGTACCCATGGGGAATCATTGAAGTCGATAATGAAGAGCACTGCGACTTTGTGAAACTGAGACAAATGCTGATTCGCACGCACATGGAGGAACTCAAAGAATTCACTAACGAGGTGCTGTATGAGAGTTACCGAACGGCCAAACTTGCCGAAACTGGAGGCGATATTGCTGTTCATTCCAAGTACGTATTCCAATTGTTTCCCGTGCTTTTGTACCTTTGCCGTCTCACTCATCTTTTTTGCTGCAGCCCTATGAAGAAGCTCGAAGCCGACAAGGCCGCACACGACGCCAAACTGGCCAAAATGGAATCCGAAATGAAGGCCGTCTTTGACCAAAAAGTTGCCGAAAAGGAAGCGAAACTGAAGCAGGCTGAAGAAGAGCTGTACGCACGTCATCGCGAAATGAAGGAACAGCTTGAACTGAAACAAAGGCGAATGTCGCCCAAGCCAGTGCAGACTCCCAAGAAAGGGTTCTTTAGTAAATAAAGGAGACGGTGTTGGTGTTGGTGTGTCTTGTGTGTGTGATGGGAAGCAGGATGTGGGGCGTGGACAGTGGGAAGCTGACTTTGTTCTTTCTGAACTTTTGTCTCTCATTTTTCCTTTCTTCTTCTTTTTTGCGCTTTTATAATTCCTGTTCGTTGTTGAGTTCATTTCTGAGAAAGACAATGCGTTGCGTTGCGAGTTTTGTGACTGTGTCGGTGCTCGGTGTTGAGAATCTTAGAATTTATCCACCCAAAGATTGCCGACCTGACAAATGGAGGATGGCGCCTCAGACACGGGCACCAGCTACGACTCCGCGACGTACTGCGAAGCAAGCGAGACACTGCTCCAACTCAACTTTCGCCAAAGTGAGATGAAGCCGAACAAGCGAGTACTCACTAAAACCCACTGCCACTCTCAGACCTGCGCAAACTCGTTCAAGAGGAAACGGCACGGCTGAAAACCAAGTTCGAAGACATCGAAACTGAAACGCACGTGGCGCTGGTTACGGCAAAAGTTGCGAAATCGGACGGTTTGGTCTGCCTTAGTTCGGATGCACCCCACGACTCAAACTCTCCTTCAACATCATCGACAAACAACAGCACGCGTACTCGACACTCAAAACAAGGTTCTGATGAGATCCATCGTGGCCATGAAGAAGCAAATCGCAGAGACAACCCGCATCCTTCAAACCGAGAAGCCAAGCAGCGACAGCGTGTCTGTCGCCGGAGTCACGTGGGACCGCGATCTTGAGCGCGCATCATTAAGCCTCCCCGTCGAGCATCTCTTACAACAGTTGAAACAAGTTGGAACTTCAGGCCTCGTTCCCGTCACCAATAATGCAATACTCGTGAAAGATTGGCTCTCATCGAAACTCGATTCTATGAAACGGAAACGGGAAGACTTTGAATCAGATCTCGCTGAAAAGCCCGTGGAGCGCGTATTTCGACCATCAATTCATTACGATGGAAGTCATTTGAAACCTGCGGGAGATTCGGTGCTGACGTCATCACCGCCATCTTCTCCTGCAATGACCGCATCACCCATTATCGGGTCTGAGATTGTTTCGGACTTGCTTGGAAGCGGTGGTGTCAATACTGCCGATTTGATCGCAGTTCCCGAATCTGTTCGAAATGAGAACAAGTTGGCTGCGATGCAAGCGGCGGCAATGCTATCAAGCATGCGTGTATGTGCTCTCAAGGAAAAGTTGCAAGCGTCGCGAGAGGCGCATGAATTGCGAGAGGCAAAGTTTAAAACGCTGTTGGACCATTGCCAACGAGATCGAGTGGGAAGTGACTCTGATGCAAGAATGGTCGAGCTGAGAAGGCTGTTGTTTTTTGAAATTAAGTAAATGCGTTGATTCTTTTTCCTGAAGTTCAGCTTCAGTCCCTGCGAAATCACACGAGATTCAGCAAGAGTTGAGGAAAATATCCAAAATTAGGAAAAAGGTCGAACAAGTGGACAGTGTGTTTCATCGGAGTGCGATTCAACTGTCGCCACTTGTCTTAACCAAATCACGTCTTGTCATCAAGTCTGGCTCGAGGCTGCCAAAAAATTGAGGATCGAACAACAAGTGTACCCATCCGCTATAATGAAAACCGTATCTAAACCCAGGCAAATATTCGGATCCGCGAGCAAAGAAGCGCTGTCCACGCTGAAAAAAAAATACGCCGCCTCTCAGCAGCAATTGAAGGAAGCGAGGATATATTTTACTGTCAAGTCGCTTCCAACTCACTGACCCTTCCTCCAATCAAACAACCGGAACAAGCTCACATCCGGTGGAGCCGAAGGCCTACCCGCCAAGTTGCAAGAAGAATGCAAAAACAAACACTTGGCGTCTGACAACTTACCCAAAGTGAGGCCCTACTTTGGAACTGAAATCAAATGAATTCAACCCCACGAAATCTTCGACAGTCCATCGAAGAAACAAAGCAACACATTCGCGGTTTAAACAGCGTCATCTCGGAGCCGCTTCTTCCCGAAACCGATTTCGAAAATATGGACGAAGAAATCAAATGCGGAAAGTGTGCGGCTTGATGAAAAGAAGCTTTTGAAAGCAAAGTGAGGACGACATTTACCGAAAAGGGCTTTGCTTCTGAAATAGTGATATTAGCTCGGGAGATGACAAGCTGGCTCTGTTCCGCCAACAAGCCGCCATCAGAAAACTGCTCCAGTTGAAGGTGGCTCATAACCATAAAGTGCTGAGTCGCGGTGGGCTGGACACTACAGGCTTCTCGGTGAGTGCTCCTTCTTTCATCTAGTCTCGTTGGACGCTCACGTTATTCTTAACAGCAAACACCCAAGACCGATTGGTGCTGTGATAGTATTCTTACTCAAAATAAAAAGCTGTTTATTTGCGTGAGTCGCAGCAGCTGTACAAAGTTCATCCATCAAAAAAGTCAACTCATGCATATCACAACCTCCCCACTCCTGCGGCGATATTAAAGAGACGCTGATGCCGAGGCAGCCCGCTCGACTTTAGATTCAAATGCCATTACCCGCTCTTCCTCATCTTTCTCTGCCCAAAGCTTGCTCTTGACGTCGCGCTCATCCTTCAACCGAGCCCGCACAATTGAATCAAACTTGGTCTTCAATCGAACACTCTGTCCATTGACAACTAGCGGCTCTGCAGCGGGTGGACGTTTTGTCTTGGAACGTTTGATGGAACTGTACCATTCGTACACAAGCGCATGCATGTCGGGTGCATGCGGTGAAGGAATTTCAACGGCGCCCGGTTGTGGGAGTGGAGTGCGCAAGAGAATCGTGCTGCATGTGTTGTAGCAGACTTCCAGGTATGCGGGTGTGAACATCCATGGCGCCATATATGGAAGTGCGTTGAAGCGCAGAGAGTTTGGATGTTTCGCAGCCAGGATTTCGGTTGGAGAGATTTTTGATGGTTTCGCTTCTTCGGTTGCTTTTGTTGCTTCGGCGTCTGGTGCAGCAGAAACTTCGGGAGTTGGTTCGCTTGTTGGTTCGGAACCTTCTTTTGAGACAGCAGCGGCCGATTCTGAAGTTTCGCTTTGGACTTCCTCCGTTTTCGAAGCGTCTGGACTCGCGGCAGTTTCGCTTGCTCCATTCACAGCTTCTTCCGTGTCTTCTGCGGTAGCTGCAGCCTTTTTTGGAATCAAAGTGGGAACAACTTTCGGGTTGATGGCAATCATATCTCCCGGATGCAGTCGTCTCGCAGGGTAAGGACACTAGAATACGCAAGTCAAAGGCTCAGCACTTGAAGTCATAACCCCATGCCATGAGTACACACCTTCTCCCCATTCACTTTGACATGCCCTTGAACGACAGCCGTGCGTGCCTCGAAAATCGAAGAGGCAAAGTGAGATCGGAATACAACCACGTCCAACCGCCGTTCCAGTTCCCCAAAGGCTAATGCCTGCACAGGAGGCAAGTTTTCCGTTTCTTTCGCAGTCAGCTGTCTGAGCGGAAGCTGAGAAACGAGTACAGTTGCTTAGAAAGTGAGCGATAGGGTCCCGATGTAGAGAATCCAAACACATCGGGTATCAAATGCATCGAAAAACGAACCTGCGACTTCCAGTGCCGAAGAAGCAATTGCGACTCGGTAATGTTGGGGACATGGTACGCTCTCAGTTCGCGTTTGGCAGCCCACTTTTGCTGGAATACGGAGCGCCGAGACACGTCGATTTGCTTTTTGGTTGCTAGGGTGAAGACGTTGAGCTTGTTCCAGCTCATTCGCACGAGACCCTTTGCTGGATCGAACGGGCTTTTGACCTGAGACGTTTGAAGGGATGGGTAGTTGTTTAGTGAGGGCTGGATACGGTTGAGACTGGAGCGGTGCATGCCTTCCATCGGCTGGGAATCCTCTTGGACATTGAGTGTGTTTTTTTTCCTTTTTTATGTTTAAATCTGGTCTTTACTTTTATTACATAAATATTTACTTTTATTTAAAACCAATGAAATATTCACAAACGCAGAAGTCGCGTTCAACAACGCGTCATTCTGCTGTACAAACAACGACGTACCGAGGCAATAAATTAATGTCGATATATATATACAGGAGGGCTCGAGAACCTGCTTTTCGCATCAGGTTATACTTTGCTTTGTCTCCATCAAAGATTTACAATCATGAGTCAAGAATTGCACACAGCTGCGCGTTCAAGAAGGCCCAGCGCGAAACACAACCTCCTGCAAATGCCATCACCTGCATCTCGACGCTCCAGCACCAATGCCCAACTCCGCTGGCAAAGTTCACAAACCGAACAACAGCAACGCGCCGCGGCACTTGGCTTACCCAAAGCCACATCTGTGATTGAAATCGAGGACGAGGAGGATTTAAGCGAGGGAGAAGATGATGTGTACAAGTTTAATCCGAGCATTGCTTCTCTCTCGAATGGGATGCGTGCTGCTGAGATTGACGATGAAGTTGAAGGGAGTACCGTGATCGGCGTGCCTCAGATTACGCTTTCTCGCTCAGCTGCTACGTCGGTTCAACTTGTTTCCAAAGCGCCAGCACCAGTCATCGAAAACACGGCTGTTTCGGAAAAAGAGGAACCCCACGCGTCATCGCACAGCATCCAAACTCTTCCGTTCATAAAGAAAGCGAAGAAGAAATTTCTGAGACATCCAATTTCGCAGTCCTCAAAGGGACTGGCGTGGTGGAACTTTGCCATCGACATTTTGCACCTGACCCTTCTTATAATGATCCCTGTTCAGCTGGCCTGGACACATCATTTTGTCGACAATGGATGGGTCGCGTTCTATCTATTGATGGATGTCATCATGATGACGGATTGCTATATTTTGGCTCGCGTTGATTTTAAGGACGAATACGGAATCTTGATTTGCGATTCCGAACGGATTTTGAGAAGGTACTTGTTTGAGTGCTCGGGCTTCTTGCATATTATTGCAAGTCCACCGTGGGAATTGATCCACTACTGTGTGTGGTCCGAGAATCCTGATATTCTTTCTACACTTGGACCATCAGAGTGGGTGGACCCGTTGCTGTGAGTTGTTTGTGTATGCTTCTCCGACATTAGCCTGACTCATCTTCACAACTCTTCACAACCAGATTCTACCAACGCAAGATATGGGCTCTTGTCTTGTTTATTAAAATATTCCTGCGGGCTCCGTTGCTACGGATCTACCAAATCCATATACCGACTCTAGCAGTGGTGAGTGACCACTGAGAGCCCAAAAAACACACTCACCCTTAATCGCAAACCAACGCAGCCAATCGCGCGCCTAATCAAATGCATGCTCATTCTTCTTCTTATCGGCCACGTTGACGCGTGCCTGTTTTGGTTCATTGACTTTACGCTTCCTTCCACCAGCGAGCGATGGATTGAGCACAACAATTTGATCCACAGAAAGGATACACTGGATCCCGTCCCCTTCAGCACGCAGTACCTTGTCAGTTACTTGGCCGCGCTTCGGTCGCTTGTACTTAAGCTGCGCGAGTGCAGTCAGGATATGGAGAATATTTTTGTTATTTTTGAGTTTGTTAGTGGGATCTTGGCGTATGGAACCGTGTTTGGGAATATCCATTCCATCATTGAGTTGTTGGATAGTACGGCTGCCATGAACCAAGCTGGTATGCTTCTGGTGCCTCTCATGCCTCGTTCTGCCCACGCTAACACACACCCGTAAACAGAGGAGTACCACAACTTTGAAATGGAAGGGATCATCTCGTTCATGAAAGAAAAAGGAATCCGCCCCGAACTGCAACAAATGGTCAAAGACTTCAAAGAACTGCAATGGCAAAAAAGCAAAGGCCTTGACGAGGACCACTTTTTTGTCGGAGTTCCGAAAAGTGTTCAACAGGAAATCAAGAGTCATTTATACTTGGGTTTGGTGCAGAAGGTGCCGATTTTTCAGGGCACCGATTTTCATTTTCAGCAGACTTTGGCGTTCAAGATTAAGGTGAACTTTTTATGAGTTTATCAGTGCAGTTTTGGGCGCTTGTAGGTATAACTGATTTCTTGTGCAGCCCATGCATGTTTTGAACGGTTGGCATATCTTTCGAAAGGGCGATGAGGGGGATGAAATGTTCTTCATCAAGTCTGGAAATGTCGAAATATGCTCAGAAGATGGGACGATTATATTTGTGACGCTGACGGCCGGTGCCTTTTTTGGAGAAATCGCATTGTTTGAGTGTGAGTCTGCTGTGCGTTGAAATGTCGTGTTATTCAACCAAGGTTCCTTCAAACACAGCTTGCCACCGTACGGCCACCGCACGTGCAAAGGGCAACTGCGAACTCTGCACACTCAGCAAAGAGGACTTCAACATCCTCATGAACCTATATCCAACAGTAGCAGAAGGAATCCGGGAAACTATTCGACAACGCAAGATCCAAGAAGAAGAAAAAAAGAAACAAGCCGAACTAGAAGCGGCAAGGCTCCGCGCGGAGGAAGAGAACCGACTTCTCCTTAGGACGCGTTCAAAGGCACACATGTCGAGCACGTTGAGTAAGCTGACGAATGGTGGGTTCCTTGGGGGTGGTTTGTTGGCGGGAATTGGTGGTGGAAGGAGGCAGTCTATGATCTATGCAAGGAGGGGATCAATGTTTCTTCCGCCTCCAGGGATTGGGCGAAGCGGGTCTCAAGCTGTTCTGGACGTGGATGATTTGCTGTCAATCCCAGTGGAAGACCATACTCTGCAGCCTCGGCATCCAGCCGATCACCGAAAAGAGAGGTTCAGCACACTGCAGCGAATGTCGGGCAGTGGGCCATCGTGATGACGAACATTATGAATAAATCAAAGTAATTTGTCAAAACAAAGCCAAGGAAAATGCGGCTCTTTGTGGCACTTGTCTCCGCCGCCGCAGCAGCTGCTGCAGCCACGCGCACATTAATACTCGTTGAATTCGAGCCACCGACGCGTGATTTTGCGCCGTTTCGTGGTGAGGACGCGCGAATTCTTGCGGCAACATCGAGCCAGCATGAAAGGTTTTCGCAGTGGCTTCAAACAGAGTCTGCTCTGTCTTCTTTTGTGCAGATGGAGCCAAGTTTCCCAGCCATTGCGAATCTTTTCAGCGGACGTGTCGTGAGTGTCGATGACAGTTTGACGCTCGTGCGGGTCGAAGCTGGTCTGCAGCGCTGGTCCGAGTTCAAGGCACTTCATGCTGTCGTAAGTGACAAGTGAATATATTCTATGCTGTCCATGCATTCAGTTCTCTGTGCTTATTGCGAGAGCAATTTAGAAATCGATACCCGCCCCGCTCCTCACCCGCTTCGAACTGCCTCAAGACTTTCACACCGCAAAACAAAGCAAACGCGACACCCACTCAAACAGCCTCATTGGCCTTGATGAATACACTGGCCCGCGTGGAAACGGCGTGACAGTCTGCACAATCGACACCGGCGTAGACTACACACACCCGTCACTCGGCGGATGCTCAAAGATTGGCCCTGGATGCCGAGTTTCATTTGGCTATGACTTTTCCGGAGACAACTTTGACCCAAGCGCAAGCAACACTGCCGAACCCGATGACGATCCCATGGACTGCAACGGACACGGAACACACGTGGCAGGAATCATTATGGCGCAATCGACAAACAGTTCGAATCCCCTTGCAGAAGGAATTGCACCCAATGTCACATTTGGCGCGTACAAAGTGTTTGGATGTTCGGGCGCAACAAATTCGGCGCTCGTGATTTCGGCGATGGATCGAGCGTACCGCGACAACTGCACCATTGTCAACTTGAGTCTCGGCTCCGATGTTGGAATGCCCAACTCTTTGGACGCCATTGCTGCGGATACGTTGGCGAGCTATGGCATGCTTGTTGTTGTTGCTGCTGGGAACGATGGCGCGTTGGGTGCATACCGGATTGCGTCACCGGCAATTGCGGCAGGTGTGACGGCTGTTGCGTCTGTTGATAGTTCAGACAGCTTTGGGAGGACTGTGTGCATTGTTGGTGATGCAGAGCACTATGAAATGCAGGTGACGTATTCGACACCGCCTGTGGGGCTTTTCTCCACGCCCATGGTCAAGACTGGGTTTCCTCTCAATTCGAATGCTGCAAATGACGGATGCGCACCCTACCCACCCTTGTACTTTTTCGGTCATGCAGGTACTTCGAACGTCAGTTGAGAGAAAGAGTCATGAAAATAACGATCATTCATCTTTCTGGCAGCGCTGATCCGACGAGGAGAGTGCCTGTTTTCAGTCAAAGCGGCAAACGCCATGCAGGCAGGAGCAACCGCCGTCATCTTCTACAACAACGACGGAGACGCGCCTATTGGGTCTGTTGGATCCAACACCAGCATCCCGGTATACACCATCTCGCAGTCTTCTGGAAAGTACATTATGGATGCATTAGTCGCTCAAGGCAACGGCAACGTGCAGTTGTCATTCAGTCGAGAAGACTCGCTGTTTTATTCCATCGACAGCAGCCCACGCGTTTCAAACTTTTCGTCGTGGGGCTTTGGAGGATTGTGGAGGATAAAACCGGACGTGAGTGCCCCGGGAGGAGTCATCTACAGCACGTATCTGATGAGCAAGGGCGGGTATGCGGCGTTGTCAGGTTGGAAACAAAGGACGCCATTGCTTATGATTTAACAAGTAGTTTGCAGGAACATCCATGGCATCCCCTCACATGACTGCCGCCTACGCACTGGCATTGTCTTACACAGACAGTGTGATTATCCAATCAATGAACCTGGCAGTCGTCGAGTCACTCGTCAGATTGACCTCCAACCCGGCGAGGATGAGCGGTGGAAATGCCAGTGCTTTCGCTTCTGTCGCGCAGCAAGGATCTGGGCTGATCAACATTGTGAACATTACGCAAGCCACAACGTTTATTTACCCAAGTGTCCTCGAATCAAGAGTCACTCCTTGGGGCAATGCAACGGCCCTTGGCGCACCTGAAACGGTCGTATTCAAAGTGAACATTACAAATGCAGATGTAGTGGCAAGAGAGTACGAGTTTAGTTTCATCGAAGCTGCGATTGTGGCGGTCGATGATCCGCGGAATCCCATCATTCTACCACCTCCGCCACAAAATGAAGATCATTTTACTGTGGTCAAGGTCCCCGCTGGAAAACTCGCTGTCGCTGCCAACGACTCTGCCCAAATCGACATCTCCATCCGTGGCCCAACACGGGCAGGCATGCATCGGCTGTCGCAAAACAGCTCGGCATGGCTCTTTAGCGGCTGGGTGTTTGTCACAGATGAGAAGGGAAGGCGGTACACGCTCGCGTTTGGAGGTTGTGTCGGCGACTTTCAAGAGTTTTCAACAATTGATACGGTTTGTTGGCGTTGCCCAGACATCGCATGAAGTATCCAAGCTGACTTGAAATATCCCAGGTACAGTTTCCTCCCTTCCTCAGTACGCTGTCCCACCAAAACACGACCGGGAGTACTTCCCAGCTCAATGTCACGTTTCCGAGTCCAGAGACTGCATCGAACTCATCCTCACAGACACTCCAAGATTATCTGCTCATCAACTTGCATTATATTCTTCCGTCTCCGGCAACAGTTGCTTACATCTTTCCAGCCTCTGTTGCAGGAAAGAAGGCGGTGCAGGAGGCTTTCCGCGTCTTTGTACCGACCATTATAAATTCAACAGCGCTGGAAGATAAAATCCAATCCATTATACAAGTGCAGTCAACATTGACAGGGGCCAGCATCCAGGCCTCGCCACCTTCCGCAGTCGCAATGTCGCAGACAGTCATGCTGGGCATCTCAGACAGAGACAACTCGTCAGCAAGCGCATACACATCTCTAGCGTGGGACGGGTCGAGTTTTTTCAACGGGAAATCGCCATTTGTTGGATCGGGACTTTACTTTGCTGTTGTTGTGAGTGAGGGAATCTATGGCGAGTTTGGCAGTACGAGCGTGTTTAAATCGGAGGTGTTCCGAGTGGATCGCGGGCCGTAGTAGGACCCTTCAACGACGCGCTTTTTTGTTAGTTGTGACGCCAGTACTACGCATAAATCCGTTTTCCTGTTTGGCCAGTTGTTCCGAAACCACGCTGTTGCTGATTTTCTTTTTCCTTTTCTTTTTCCTATTATAAAATAATTTTCATCTGAAAAACACAAATGACCAAGGTGAGAATTGCCTCTGCCTGGGATACCCCAGCCACCGACGCTTGTCTGTCCACGCCACGCCTCCTGCGCGAATGCTGCGCGCACCCCTCGCTCGTCCCCCCTCGCGTCTGAGGCGCAACCTACTCATCGGCACATTACTGATCCACCCTTCCCTTCTTCACTTCGCAAACCACAGCTTTTTGTCGGAAACCTTTCCGTGAGTTCTTATTAGTCGCATTCCTCGTGTGCGAGTGCTAACCCGTTCTTGGTATAGTGGGGAACCACTGATGACTCCCTCGTCCAGGCCTTCAGCGCCTACGGAAACGTCACTGACGCTATCGTGCTCAAGGACAGAGAGACTGGTGAGCCCCTTTTATCCACACCTCGCTTGTATGTTGTCCCCCATCCTGTTATGTTATCGAGTGGGATCTGCCCATCTCCTTTTTGCGCCTCTGTTCCACAAATTTTTCCACGAAACACTTGGTTTTGGGGTGGAATCGATACCAATTGGCGACTTCTCCTCTTGTATTTTATTGTTGCTTCTTGATGTAAAGTTGATGATTGAGAAGAGGCGCCATCTCGAACGAGATGGCGCCGTGTTCTCATTTTTTCCGTCGTCACTTCTTGTCCACTTTTGATTTGTCAACACACCTCACTAAAATTACCCACTTTGTCTCCAGGCCGCTCCCGTGGATTCGGTTTCGTCACCATGGAGTCTGCTGACGCTGCCCAGGCCGCCATCGACGCTTTGAACGAGCAGGACCTCGATGGCCGTACCGTCCGTGTCAACATTGCCAACGACCGCCCAGCCGGTGACAGACCCCCAAGAGACAACTTTGGTGGAGGCCGTGGTGGATTCCGTGGAGGTTTGTTCACTATATTTTTCTTCTTTATTTTGACGTTTGGTGGCGATTGCTGAACTAAATGTTAACAGGACGTGGAGGATACAACTCTGGCTACGGAGGTAACCAGGGTGGTTACGGAGGAAACCAGGGAGGTTACGGTGGCCAGCAGGGTTACCAGGGTGGAAACGACGGGTATTTGTCTTCCTTTGGTGTTTTCTTTGGTGTTTTGCTGCATTCGAATGCTGACTATATTTTTTCAATGAATCAGCTACAACTAAACCGTTGGAGTCCCACTTCTGCCTTCGCTTTCCTTCTTCTTTTCCGGGCGTCTCCCTTTGGAAATGTCCTCATTTTATTTCTTGATGCGTCTGTCTGATTGCGTTTGTCTTGTCCTGCATGGCCCTGAGTGTGTCCCCGAGTCTGTCTGTCAATGATTTGTAATTGAGTGCTGTGCTTCTCTTTTTTAACTATATGGGTTTTGATCGGGTTTATTTTAAGTTGTTGCTGGTGCCTAGTCGTGTAAGGTCTTATTCTTAGACCAGTGCTTGTTAAATACAGAACTGATTGAGAGAGTGAATTGCTTTGTTTGCTTCTCGACAAGTTCTGGGAATCAAAACAAAAACAAACTTCAAAAATGTCAAACAACATGGCATCACGCGTACTCAAAGCCCTGCAGTACGACATCACCTACCCATTGGCACCCTCATCGCTCCTGATTGCAATACTCCGCTACAAGAATGCAACGAGCCATTGCCTGTTTGAGCGTCCAAAATGCACGTGTAAATCTGCCGAATCATCTCAGCAGCAGCCATGCCAATGCCCACAGAACCTTCTTCGCGCGGAATCAAACACTGTATCTGAAGGTGCCGCGATTCTCGTGTTTGTGCGAGCAGTATTTGCGCTGTTGTTACTCATCAGCTGGATCTGTGCGCGAATGTATCCGTCCCTTGAAGACACCTCTGTGCCTCAATCATACGGAATGTCTTTATTCTTCTACTTTGCCGTGAGTTATCCTTTCCTCTCTCGTTTTTGATATACGCAAACCAACAACCACAAACAACAAACAACAAAACCTACCAGCTCCACCTCATTGTCACGGCCCAAAACCGGATCGACGCAACCCACCTCCTCTCAACCTCCCCACTCACACACCTTATCATCTGGATCTTGCACTCATTCACATGTACAGTGATCCTCGCAAGCACAGTTTCATTTGTAGTGTATCCAGGTGTAATCGGTGCTAAATATTACGGCGCGGATATAACACTTGTCTCTTGGGGAATGGGGTTGGAACTGCTGTTGAGCGGGTGGAAGATGCATGCGAGTTTAGTTGCGTTTACACTGTCGTGGTCGTGTTTGATTGCTGCGGCTGTTGTGGGGTATAAAGTGTGAGTTTTTTTTCTTGGTCTTTTCTGTTTGTGGTTTGTTGATGAGTTTGTATACAACAGAAACGCGCATACCGCTGACCCAGCTGACGTTGAAGACGCGTTTTCAAGTGCATTGATTGGGTTAGGACTAATTGCGGGATCGTTTGTGTTTATTTGGGTTGGTGGGGAAGTGAGGGAGCTGGTGTTCCCGGGTACTTGTGTGGAACAGAGTTGCAGTTGTAAGGCGGGTATTGCCGAGTCGTTAGAGTCGAGCAGGGATATGGCGCAAGTTCAATGCGAGGAGAAGGAGAAGAAAGTATCTCTTGTGTGAATTTTTAAAAATTCGATAGAAGCAGTTGCGCATCTCTTTTTAGCGTTCATTTATTTTTTGGATTCCCTCAAAGGAACTTTTGGTTTACAATTTACTTGATCGATTAAACTGCGGCGGTTGAAGCGGCTCATACACGCTTTGATGAAGCATATCCCGGACAAGACTCACACGCGTCGACAAGTGGGACGCATCCACCATATCCGCTGTAATATCGCTAATCTTGGTACACCCCATCAACCCCATCACCATCTCAAGCTCTTCCCTGAAAATATCGAGTAACCGTTCAACACCCTGTTGGCCATACGTGCTCATTGCGTATAACGAAGGTCGCCCAATCCCAACTCCAGTTGCACCCAATGCAATCGCTTTAAACACATCTGAACCACGTCGAAACCCGCCGTCTACGTAAATCTCCATTTTCCCGTGTAAGCCGGCTCGTTTCAAGTCAGCAACGACTTCAGGCAAGATTTCAATACCGCTACGACATGTGTCCAATTGCCTGCCGCCGTGGTTACTCACCACGACACCGGCCAACCCAAGTCTAGCTGCTTGAACGGCATCCGCGCCCGTTTGGACTCCCTTCAAAACTATAGGCATACGCGTGACAGTTTTCAGCCACTCGATATCTTTCCACGATAGACTAGGGTCAATGAAACTGCTGATGGCTCGTGCAGCGCCCATAGCACGGTTCACCTTCTTTTGACCACTGGGCGTGTTGTACTCATCCCCACCAGTCTTGACGATGATGTCTGAAATATCTTCTTGATACTTTAAACGCATATCCTTCTCCCTGCGACCCAGCTGTGGCGCATCGACAGTGACAAACAAGCCTTTACACCCACGCGCCTCAGCCTTTAAAACAACATCCCTAGTGACGTTCCTGTCTGCATTCACATACAGCTGAAACCAGGTATCCTGTCCATCAACACGGGCATTCAACATGTCATCCAAACTGCAGCTCGCAAGGGTCGGCATCATTTGAACAACGTTCCTAGCCCCCGCCGCACGTGTGAGCACCGTTTCTCCGTCCGGGTGTCCAAGTTTCCCAAGCGCACAGGCAGTAATATAAACAGGTAACGACACGCGCGTTTGTTTCAGAAAAGTTGTAGACGTGTCAATATGCGAGACGTTGACAAGCACGCGTGGTTTAAGCGCAATGCGATGGAAGGCAGCGTGGTTTTCTCGTAACGTGATTTCGTCTTCTGCGCCTGAAGAGTAGTACGCCCATGCTTCGGGTTTCATTGTTTGTCGCGCAATTGCCTGTTTAAATGATGAGTCATCCCATTTTTGAAAATGAAAGCGAAACGAACACACACACACCTCGAAATCAAACGAGTTGAGCACAGATCCCAGCGATGGCATCCCGGCTCTTCGAAGTGCCGCTGCATCGGCTTCCGCAGTGGAGCTGTCGTTTGCATCCAGTCTCTCGCTGCTCTTGTCCAGGGTCCCGACAGGCTTCACTGTCTCATCGAAGCGGGGCAGCAAATCGACAGAATGAACGGCCTCGAATGCACTCGTAGCGTCTCTTCCAGCTTCCTTGAGAATGATTTTGGCACCGCCTGGATGTGTGTGGATGAACTGGGTGACATCATACACGGTGTCCCCGACCGCGATCCAGCAGCTGCCGCTGTTGTTGTGTTCCGCAAGTTGCTGTATGTGCGTTGTTGTTGTTGTGAGTATTGGGCAAGGAGGTCCCAACCTGCAGAAAGTCAAAAGACACCTTGTACGTGACGAGACCCATTTTGGAATAAAAAAAAAACTTGTTCCTAATTTTGGAATTTGACTCCCTTTTCAAACTTGCGAGCCAAACACGCCAAACTGCGCATCCGCCCCACTCTCTCTGCATCTACAAATGGCTTCTTTGTGGTACACCCCAGGTCTCGACTCGGCCAACAAAGGTGCCCTGCCCCGCTCTCTTTTGCCCTCGGCTCTGCCCATGTGAAAGAGGCACACTAACCCCCCGCTGAACCCCCACTTGTGGACAACGAATGCGCACAGATTCATCAGAACACATGCATCCATCGCACTACACAGCATCCATGATCGACGCAAAATCCTTCCAACCAATCTCCAAAGACACTGACGAAACACTGTCACATCTCTTGTCGTGTCTCTCCACTGCACAAGTCATTGATCCAACACTGGCGCCATTTTCAAGCCCCATGTCCACTGCGCCCAATAGCAGACGTGGCAGTAATTTGGATGACGTCATGATCCAGCAACACGTGCACCAACACCACCACTTCAACCGACCCGCAATGTTGACGCAATCGCACGAGAGCAGTTTCAGAAAGATGGGAAGCCAGGTGGAATGCGCTACAGCGATAAAGAGTCTGAGCAGCCTTTCTCTTCCAGAGTGCGATGCTCCTGAGACACAGCCACTCACATCATTCTACCCTCCGTCCAACAGTGGTGTAAGTTCAACAGCCCTCGAATGCATCAAACTCAACATGATGGGTTTATCCGTCCGCGATGAAGCCGAAGAAGAAAGCACCCAAGACTGGCAACATTCACACCGTCATCGCCGGTCAACGCGTCCCGCTTCCGCTTCACCAACACGACGCATACATACTCTCCTCCAAAAACCTGTCACTGCACGTACTACAAACTCACTCTCCGCATCCATGCCATCAAGTTACGCGTACGACGCGTCATTGTCTTCCAGAAGACACAAGGACAGCAGTTGGAGACGACGTGTTCCACGTACAGTTTGCAATGTTGGGACAACAACAACAACTGTATCATTTGCCGATGAAGATGTGCTCATGTGCGGGTCAACGAACATGTTGAGGGATGATCATGACGCGCGTTTGCGGAGGAGACACCCGTATTACAGACCTGCGCTTGTGTCGGCAATGTCTCGGAATCGGAGCGAAGCGTCAACGATTGGAGAGTTGAGCCATGCGTTGTGGATGAGGCAGCGAGAGTGATTGACCGGGTAGCCTTCAGCTTTGCATTTTTGCGTGAGTGTATTTGTGAAATAAAACTGGTCCATCTTTCGATGGTACACGTAAATAAATAAGTAAATAAATAAAAAGAGAAATAAAAAGAGAAATAGAAGAGAAATTCGAACGTGACAAATGGAGTGTTTGTCACTTTCAAAGGGGAAGCAATTTCCCTCAACAAACAGAGCGACCAATGCTGCTGGACAAGAGACAGATGGCGACGGCATCCAAGACAGTACACCCGGACTTTGGCTTCGGCTTCAGCTACACCACAACCACAACCACAACCACCTCCCCTTCACTCTCACTCTCATCCTCAGCAGCGTCTGCATCAACATCAACATCAGAATCACCCACGCATGCATCCTCCATCGAATCCACTGCATCAGAGACAGCTATTCCAATGCCAACCTCATCCGTCAACCCAATCTCTTACACCCAACAACCAAATCAATCCCAACTCTTGTCAACAAACGTAATCATTGCAATCGCATGCGGCGCCTCACTCCTTCTCCTCCTCGCAATCCTTGCCGCATTCGTGGTCCACCGCCGTCACAAATCACAAACCCGCAAATCACAAACCAAAGCAGCAACAGACTCGCTCTTCACCCGCCCTTCATTAAGAATCAACTCACACAACAGCGCGTACCCACTCATTGTTGAATCCAAGCACGGTTTGAGCCGTGATGATCTGTGGCCATTCTCAGCTTCCTGCGCAGAGTCAGTCGCGAGTTTGGATCTGGAGCGTGGACAAGATTCAAACAATGGCGACTTTGTAGCACGGCAAACTACGGTCGCGTCGTTTCAAGACACGTTATCGAATGAACTAAACAGCGAGCAACGAGTTCCCAAAAGCAGCCTTGACAGACTTGCAATGCATGTGCAGGGCAGCAGCAGCGTGGGATCACCTGACCTTCACTGCACGCAGTACATGGACCAAGGGATGGGAAGCAGTGCTGCAAACGCGACGCCAACACCGAGCGTGGAAGGGCTTCCCAGGATTCAGTCCGTGAAGGCAGTCATTTCTTGCGACTGACGTTACTTTCTCTCCTGAAATACAAAAAAAACACGACATGATACCTCCGCTTCGGGACTGGTTTGCTGATTACCTTTGTGCGACAAACTGAGAAATTAAAAAACCCAGTCAATCACGCAAGGCTGGCTGAGTCCCATCCATCCCCATCGGCATCATCCGCATGTCCGACACAGACCCTTTCGCTCCTGAGGAGACAGCGCTTGCGGATCCACCGCTCCAGCTCCAAGCCGTCGATGCGTCTACAGAGACCCAGGGAACCAACGCAACTCCGACGTCAGATTCAGCCGATACAACAGCCACTGCGGATGGACCTTCCTCATCGAATGCGGATACCATTCCGACTGATACAACAACAACAACTAGTACGCTCTCTCTTGCTCAAAATCTTTCCAGTGTTCGGTTAACCTTGTTTAAAAACATCAGTTCAACCTGCTCCAAGACCAACAAGCTCGACAGGGGAGAATACAACCAGCTCAGAACCAATCTCAACCAGCTTAGAATCAATCTCAACCAGCTCAGAACCGACCCGAACGAGTTCCGTTGGATCTGCGATAGTTCCGCGTCCAACCAACTCAGATGCACCCATTCCACCAACAGCAGGCGCCCCAGCACCAAAGCCAACAACTTTTGCGGGCGGAGCAGTCATTACACGAAGTGGCAGCTCCATTCCTGCTCCGAATCCAACCGTCTCGCAGGAACCCATCGTATCCGTCCCGGGTGTACCTCCAAGAATCTCGACTTCCGACGTTGTCTTTCCTCAAACATCAGCACCTTCTTTACCGTCCGCATTGCCAGCTGATTCAATACCTTCAATCGCACCTGTTGCCCCTCCACCGGCACCAGCACCCGGAGCCAGCCTCGAAGCATCTCTTCCTTCTGTCGTCACTTCAATCCCAAGCGCATCCATCCAAACTTCATCCCTTGAACTACCAACATCAAATGCATCTCCTCCCCCACAATCCTCACCCACATCCCCCATCATCACAAGCACCGCACGAGTAGCAGGAATGCCACCACCCCCACAAGCATCCATCCCCGCCGTCCAACCACCCACCTCAGCAAACTCGACGGCACAACCGCAACTCTCAACGGCACTCATTAGCATTCTCGTCACGTTTGGAATCGTAATCACTGTCGCTGCTGCTGCATTCGTGGCCGTGTATAAACGAAAACTGAGTCGCGATGCTAAACAAAAGAAGCGCCAGATTCCAAAAGCTTTGGCTCCAAGTGTGTCGAATGAGTATTTGGGTGATACTGAGCGTGGTGTTGTTGTTCGTGGGCGGGTTTCTATGGCTTCGAGTGTTGATGTACCGTCGGTCGATGGTGCGAAGAACCCAACGTCAAATGTGCATCCAGATGCAATTTCCTCAAATGATGTGTACTTTTGGCCGTTTGCTGCGAGAGTGGATACGGAGGAGGAAGAATGCACAAGCCCCACACGAATTGATGGCGCCACAACGGCTGTTGACACTGGCGGCAACACATCACATTACTACACTGACACGGAAGATGGTGCCGTGAAAAAACGCGTTCCTTCGTTTGAATTATTGCCTGGTGGCGTGCATGCAGCAGCTTCGGATGAAGCATTCAGTTACTACGGATTCGGTGCATCGCGGATTCCACGGTTAAACGCGCTGGAGCCACAGGGACTAGTTATTGTGAACGAACCTTTTGAAATGGAAGATGGACTTAGCGGTGTGGCATACATGACGGATTCCGGCGAGACAAATCTGCTAACCGGCGGGCACCATTCACAACGAAACGTGTCTACGCGGTCAAGCCGAGAACACAGATTCAACTCTTCCTCGCCAAGCTCGATCGTGAAGAGCTTGAGCGCGAACGTGTCTGTAGAGGGCCATCACTCGCTGTCGCGCAAGACGTCAATGCAAGCAGAGATATGGGATGCATGAAAATACACACAAGACAGACAGACAGAACGGAGAACCTCTTCTTTAAAAAAAGCACGTTTTACACGTTAGAAAGTATTGTTGATTTCACATAAAATGTCAAAATTTTCATCCAACTCGCTGAGTTGGAAATAAAAATGCCAGTTTTCTGACACAGCAACTTGATGAGTTCCATGCTACTAATTGAAATGGAATCGTAAATGAATGAATTCTTTCCATTTCAACGGTTTACGCACGTTTTTCTATGGCATTCCACTAAAATAGCGTTGTCGATTGGAATCTGAAATGACGTTTTCAGAAGACTTGCGTTGGCGAGCAGTTGTCCTCACCTACGTTTACGACATCAACGAAGTAACAGTAGCTGAGATACTAGGCTGCCATGTGAGGACCTTGGCCAGATGGTTGCGTCAGTTTCGGCAAGATGGCAATGTCATGCAACAACGCTACCGTTCTACAACCCCTCGGTGGCCACCAGAAGTCATTAGCTTTGTCAGTAACTACGTACAAGAGCATCCTACCTTCTATATTGAAGAGCTGCAAGCTGCTTTGCGAGAGAACTTTCCTCATGTTGCAAACACCAGTGCTTCAACTATCTGCCATGCTCTTCGATTCGATCTGCATCTATCACGTAAAGTGCTTGCCAAACGAGCACGAGAAGCATTACCTGTTGAAATTGACTCCTACATGGTGCGTCTGTCACAGTGGTTGACAAACAATGATCAACTTGTGTTTGTGGATGAATCTTCAAAAGATGGCCGCTCATCCATTCGGAAAATGGCTTGGTCACGAATCAACACGCCAGCTGTGGTCAACTTACCATTCTCGTGGGGAAATCGAGTATCTGTGCTTGCTGCGATTGATATCAATGGAATGCTCTGCTGGGATACAACTCGTGGCACTTACTCTCGAGGAACTTTCCACAAAGCAATGATCAGCAAGATTATCCCCAGAATGAACAAGTATCCATTACCAAGATCTATTTTGGTGTTGGACAATGCCAAAATTCATCTTTACAAGGAGCTATTCGACGCAGTATATGCAATTGGTTCTCTCGTCATCTTTTTACCTCCATACTGTCATCAATTCAATCCAATTGAGTACGCATTTGGCCTGATGAAAAGATGGATCATAAAGAATGCTAACCTTTCATTTCCCCACTATCCTGAAAAAGTTCTTGATATCTGCTTTTCAGCCTTGTATCCAGACGATTTTGGCGCACGTGCTACATTTGAACATTGCGGGTATGGTCAAAAAGGGATCATTAGCACAAAGTTTCTACTTGATCGACTAGCTCTTTCTCGTAACCATATGGGTCAATGAGTGTCATGTGTTTCTCAGACAATAAATTTTATTTTGGCTCCAACTTGGTTCATTACGCACCGGTAGCTTCATGTGCTTCCATTTCCTGCTCATGTTGGTCATCATTGACGCTGTCTCCATCATATCCAACAGCTTCTGTGGCTCTTCGATTCTCTTCTGTGCTGGGAATTGCCAAAATGTTTCGTAAAAATGTGGCAAACATTTGAGAATCAAAAGTGATTCGAACGTCGAGTTCAACAGATTGATTAGAAGAGCTTGATCCAGTCCGCATATTGATCATTTGCATATCCAATTGTACCATTTGATTGAAAGTGGCATTATTAGGTACAGTTATTTGAGCATCGTCTGGCTGTCGAGCCAGATCTTGCGCCATAAATGCATGTGCCATCCCCCCTGCAGGTGGTAAATTGGCCACATTTGCTCTTGCTGCCTCAATACGTTCGACTGCTGCCTGTATGCGTGGCACTGTTGCTCGACGCTGCATTTCTCCAGCTACTCTTCTTCCATTTCCTCTTGCCTCAGATATCCACAACTGAATTTCGGTTTGGTAGGTAGCTGCACCATTTTGTGTTCTTTGCGCGTTATTCCACGAGTTTGTTAGCTCTGCTATCCAGTTTTCTTCAGTGATTTCATGGTATTCTGTTTGTGTTGCAGCTGTTTTGGGGCGGATGAAAACAGCACCATCCCATCGGTATTGATCTAAGCGTTCTGCGGCACGCAATTTTTCACTCAGTAGCGTATGGAACACGCGAAACCCTTGATCAATCTGGAAGTTGAAGGTTTCTTTCAACTTGGTAGTGCGTGTAGCTGTCAACGCCTCTCCAACTTTTGCAATCAACTTGATCGTCAGTCTTTCAGGTAATGGCAGTCGTGATCTTATTTGTCTTGCTTGCCGTGCTGGCGCATCTCCCTGGGGTTCATCGCCTTCCATTGTCTTTATAATAACACAATGCAATTGATGCTGCCGAAGCCCTGGCAGACTTGAGTGGCTGCTCAAACATGGGTTCAGTGAAGAGATAAATGAATTTATTACAGAATGTGAGCTTGGTTTTCAAATGCCAAGCTGGCAGATCAACGCAGTTCAACGCAAACATGGATTTGTGCAAAATCGATTTTTATGGGACAAGAAAACAGGACATTTTGTGTGAAATCAACAATATTGTGCGTATTCCCCAAAAATGGAGTCCTGTGAAATGAAGGTCCTCGCAAAAAAAATGCTCGCAAGACTCCTCGCAGCCAAACCCTAGTCCGCCACTTAATAAATGTATCAACACATCCCACTTAATCCCATTAATGCCCACTTAACGTTTATGGGAGGTCAATATTATTAATATATTAACAAGAGGATCAACATTATAAAATATGAAGTAACAGGCAGAATGCGTGAACAAAACAAATTCCAGTGCGTCAATGACTCAATCCAGCGGGTCAATGACACCAACCCCAATGACTCCAACCCCTCACCCTTCTGTGGAAACTGTCCTTACACCAATGGTAGCTTGCTCAAGTGTCTGTTATTATTTCTCAACATCCAACACCATTACAGACCAACACACCACCAGAAACAAGCACATCAGCGCCAATTGACAGTGTAGAAACGCCTTCTGCCTTGCAGACCTTGTTCAAGGTGCCATTCAACGTCCTTACAAAAGAATTCAGGAACCAGCAAGCTCAGTACACCCAAGAAATTATCATTGCTGCAGACGACACCGACTCTTTCAAGCAGCAACTTTGGACAGTGATCTTTCAACAGATCAAACGCGCCGTGTTGTTTGAAGGAGATTCCTGTAAATGGGCACCGATCCACAAACACGAGTTGACACTGGCAGACATCGACAATTATGCTGTGATTCGCAGTTTGACTGGAAACCGAGGCATTCAGATTTCAACTTTGGACTCTGCCAAGATTCAAAGTATGCATGGAAAAGTACACGCAGTCTGGATATTTCAATACTCTGGAGTGGTTGTCACTGCCGCTATGTTCAAAACTATCAAGAAACATCTTCTCGACCCAGCTGTTTCAGATCGATCTGGGGCACCAGCTGAATCAGAACACCTGGCCATGGTTGCTCAGTTGAAGGATCACCATTCCGCAAATTACCAGTCATATGATATCAACTGGCGGATCTGGGCAAACTATGTGTTAGCTGGAGATGCAAGTTCCCAAGATGACCGCTTCCTTGCTGCTCCACCTCTCCACATACTGCATTTGTTTTCAGTTGCGGATACTAATCACGCAGTTGCTAACAGAAGCCTTGCTCGTGGACACCGTGTTGCACTCGAATCAAATGGCAGATTTGCAGGGCAGATAAATCAACTCATTGAAGTGTATCGTGGGGTCAAACGAACAATGGAACGAGCATTTGAAAATGCTCTGGAAGATGCGACAGAAGTTTTCGAAGCCAGGATCCATGCTATTCAAGAGGATATCAGGTCACGCGAGGAGATGCTCATTGCAATGCAGGAATCTCTGCCGGTGCGAATGAATGGATACAGTGCTGGCCTACTCAACCAAGTTGAGAATCAGGAAGATGTCGATCACCAGTAATTCAACTTAGGTGTCAACCAATAAAGAGTTTATTCAGAAGTGTCTTGCACGTCAAAACCAAACTCAGCAAGGGGTACATTAAAAGCCACACCAGGATTGAAACCAGAAACTGAATAACCACAGCTTGCAAAGATCTTGTGGAAGGAGCGGTTTGTGTACATTCGCAAGACATCCGAGATGAACTCAGCCAGGTCCCGTTTACTATTTTCGACATATTGGCGCTGAAGCGACTTCTTTATAAGTCCGAAAACAATTTCGATGGGGTTGAAGAATGGGCAATACGCAGGTAGAAATATTGGGATGATTCCAAGATTGCGCAGGAAACAAATCAGATCAGCACTGCAATGGATCTTTGCCCCGTCGAGAATATGCACACTATGACGTCCTGGATACTGGTAGACATGGCCCGACCTGGTGCAGAACTCCTTGTAATAATAAGCAAATTTAGTACGGTCAAAAGTCCCCTCTGTCATGGATGACTCCAACAGTCCATTGACTCCTATCCAGCAAAGCAGCGACACCCTTGGCTTTTGATTGAACTCTCCACGAAAATAAAGCTTTTGACCGCGTACCCCCCACCCTTTTGTTCGGAGCATTGCGCGATTATCGAAGGAAACTTCGTCCAAGAATACAAGGTTTTCCAGTAGAAAGGGGGTCATTGCAAGATCGTTTGCGAATCGAATCACGTCTTCCTGATTGATTTGAATCGCGCGTCTTTCAAGTACTTTCCATGAGAGCCCAGACTCACGAAGGATGACACTGATATGCTGAGGACTGATCGAGCCACCGAACTGATTCACAAACAGGTTTTTGGCTTCGTCCAGCAGCAGCACCGGCCTTTTTTTGTACAGATCAACAAGCCACTTGCGTCGGTCAGGGCCAAACTTCCTGTGCGCATCGTCTTTTTGCTTTCGACCCATGTCCTCGCCCCTTTCGTACGCGGTAATCCATTCGGCAATGCATGATGGTGTCTTGCGAAACAGCACAGCCAATTCAGCCTTGCTCCAACCAAGGTAGAAATGCATGTACATGCAGTAGACCTTGACTTGGGGATCCGCATGGCCGGATACGACGCCGAGGATGTCCATTGCCTGCTGCGTCTGGATCAGAAATCATGTGGAATCATCATGTGAGTGAACGAGGCATGTCTAATGAATAGGACACTAAATCAGACGCTGGGCTTACCAAGCACGTATTCTTATCTGTCTGATGGCCGAACTGCCTGCGTATCACTTGTTTAGGTCCTGGTCACTTCACTTGCGAGGACTCGTGCGAGCGTTTATTTGTGTTGGAAGAATTCTCGCAAAAATCCATTTTTGGAGAAGACGCACAATATATGCACAAAATATAAAAATGCGCATCGTTTTTCCCATCAAAAATGGATGCCAGCCTCACAAGCACAACCACGGACTCGCTGGACCGCGACCAGCGACACGCTCGTATCTACTACAGCCTCATCCAATTCAACCACCTTCTCCGTCGTCCCTCCCAATGCAGGCGGCTCGCTACCCCCGACTGCCGGGGCTGCTGCTACAGTCAATACGGTACCTTCAAACCCTGCGCCCGCATCGTCCTTCGTTGCCTCCGCCGTAGTCAATACAGGGCAAGGTTCAGACGCATCCAACCCCACGAACGCTCGCACGCAACCCAACACCGCCAATTCACCCGCCGCGACAAGAACAGACGCCATCCCACCCGCATCCCAAACCAATCAAACAACTTCCAATGGATCCAATACCCCCATCGTAATTGGCATTGCAGCCATGTTGACAATATTTCTCGCGATTGTCGGTGCAGTCGTAGTCCGCAGGAAAAAGCTTCCCGCAACTGCAAACAACAAACGAGCACATAAAAAGCGATACATTGGGCGCACAGATTTCTCAAATTCTACGGAATACTTTGCTGACGCGGAGAATGGGCCTTCAAGGAATGATACCAGCTATGATGACATTGATTTCGACGCTGAGGTGTCACATGCGCCTAAACCAATCCAGCAGCAGCAGCAGCATGAACCACAGTCACCAGATTTTTCCTGGCCGTTCGCCACGCCTCGCACGATTGAAGAAACGTCGGATGACACAGTCGTAGCACAACGCGGTCTCATTTCAGAAAGTGAAGACGGCGCAAACCCCGCGGCGCGAGACTTGGCCAGAAAGCCCTCATTCGAGCTAATGCAAGATACAACATCTTCAGCAAAAAACGCTTCCGAAGCATTCAATTATTTCGGATTCGGTTCAAATCGCTTACCAACATTACACCCGCTGCTTCCAAGTCACAGCAGCATGACTGGAGTTCAAGTCACATCTGGAGAGTTTGAATACGCGAATGTATCCTTGGGACTACCTACTTTGGACCAATACGCGGGGGAAGCTTGTTTCACAGATAGCGGGGAAACCGACTCTGCAGCGGCCCAGCAGCGTGATATCCCCAGCTCAAGCAACTCTTCCATCATCAAACATATTGCATCTAGTCCGCCCATTGCTGTCATTTCAGAAAATCCACTTGAACGCAAAGTATCAGAAAAGGGTGTGATTGATGAGTGAGCCTCTTTTTTTTTTTTCTCGCAGCGCGTTTTTTTCCAGTTCTTTCGCTTCCCCATTTTGTATACCTGAAAATAAATTTAGATGAGTCGTGCGGGGTTGAGTGCTTTTCACTTCAAGCATCAAGACAGAGTAGAGCTTGGATATTTGATCAATTTTAAATAGTATCATAATGTATTAATTTTGAAGCATTTCAAGCCTCAGTGGCGTAGCGGTAGCGCGTCTCCCTAGTAAGGAGAAGGTCATCAGTTCAATCCTGGTCTGAGGCACACTTTTTTTTCTTTTAGTCAAGTTGTATTCCGCTCCATTCAACCGTTCAACCTCCACCCATCTGCGGAGTTGTCGTTTCGATGATTATGACATTCAAACACAACAAAAGCTCTTTTTATTTGATGTTGATTGGAAAATCCTTGCCAAACTGCATGTTGAAACCCGAGTCTTTCGCATGACCGCCTCCACCCCACTCACCTCCTTTATTTTTATCCTTCTTTTTCCCTGAGCACTCTATTTCAGACGTGCAAAACCCGCAACGGGTTGCCCGCGCCGGGATCCAGTTGAAGCAAAATGGACATTCCTTCAAGTCACAGTTTGCAGTGAAGGTTGGGTTTCGATTGTGTGACAACATGGATCCGAGAACAGGTATTGCGGTAGGTAAGACCGTGGTTGCCTCTGATGCACGGACAGGTTCACCGACTTGAGCTGTCGTGTCTTCATGGTTGATGGGTTTTGCCGGCAACACTGTGACGACATGTTCGACATGCGTTTCCAAGGCTGGTGGTGCAATGACAGTTGCATTCACTGCCGGTGGAACATGCACCCGCGGTGTCCGATCCGTGCGAGAAGCCCCGCTTTTTCGACTATTTGAACTAGTTCGCTGCGGATGACTACTTCCCTTTTTAAACGCGGTCCCAATATTATGCAACGACTGAGAAATATGATGTGGCGCTGTTCTCAAGTTCTTGAAATGCTGCCTCGTCGCCCCAAGAACGCCCTTTAAACTCTTTATGGCGGCAAACACGGACAAGGAGACCATGAAAAAGTTGAGAAGCGTTTGAGCAAAGCTGCCCAGGTTCCAAGTCACGACTCCGAGGCTGTGGGCTTCGTTGGGGGTGTTGAATGTGCATAAGGCGGCTATGGTTGCGTTCATGGTGGTGTTGGCATAGAGCGTGTCGGAGCAGATTTCGTTCATGGGTGGTTTCTTGAGCACGACGTAAAAGTTTTCGAGTTGAGTTCCAATGGCCATGCCAATAAACGGTGAGATCAAATCAGCAACGAGGGAGTTGATGACTGTAGTAAAAGCCGTTCCAATGACCATTCCAATGGCATAATCCATGATGCGGCCGTCGCCAAGAAATCTGAAAAACTCTTTGACGATTTGTTTGATGGATTTGCCAGTCTTTTTCATTCCGCCTTTAACGTGTTGTTGAGTTTTTTGGAGCATTTCTTTTTTACGCGCGCGTTTGTTTTCCTTGTTTTGGGAGCGACGTTGTTGTTTTTCTTCTTGGAGGAGATGATACTGTCGTTCAAGGTCGGAATCAGCGTGGTCACCTTCTTCTGCAGCGCTCCATGTGAGTCGTGGTTTTGACACGGTGGATCGACCCTCTGATTTATCTCCAGCCGCGTCCAAGTCACAGTGAGTTTGGATTTCAATGATGGTGTCGTTGGACCTGGCCACAGCTGCTGCCGACTCGCTATCTCGGCTGTCTCGATATGAGATGGAGTCTGTTTGAGCGGGGCTTCCTTCAGCCGAAGAAGTGCTTGAAGACTTGCGATGATGATGCGTGTTTGGATCCGTCATGGCTGGTTGCTGTTGTCAGCCATGATTTTAAAAATGTTTGCAAGTTTGTCAGGTTAGGGTTTCGATTGTTTATTTTGGATTTACGCCTTTCAGTTTGCGTACGAGGAGTCCCATTTCTGATCTTTGCAAATCTAACTTTCATTCGCGGCAATCCAAACTTCCAAGTTCTCTTCCGACTGCAGTGACCTGACTCCAGGTTTTTGAAAATTTAGAAGCAAACAATGGCCGCAAAACAGCAACCCAGAGTGAGAAACGCGGTCCATGACGCGGCAATTTGGTAGCCATCGAGTCTCCGTGGTGATATTGCCTCTCATTGAAACCCCTTCTTTTTCTCGCAGGCGACAAACGATTCAATACGAACTAACCACGGCGCAAAATTGGGAGCGATACTACGGCTTCATGAAAGACGCGATGATTGTAAGAGCATAGTGTATACTCATGAAAATATTGAATCGCTGCTTCCGATCCACCAGGAGAACGAAGAGTCCATCAAGCAAGCGCGTGCAAACCACACCAATAAGCGACAAAAGCTGCCTCCAATTTCCAAGAATTCTATCCATCCCACGACACAAGCAAGTTCACCGGAAAACGCGACGACCACAAACTCTAAACAACCTACAAAAGCCACACGCGCCGTCTCCGCATCGAAAATCCACGCATCAGGTCTCCCTTCGAAACTGCCTCCCGGTCTCGTAATGCCGGAAGACGATCCGATTGTCTCCGATTGGTTGATAAGTTATCACGTGCCACACTTGATTCGTGCCAGGATGCCGGCGGAAAAGTACCGCACGCCGTGTACTACGAGTAGTGAGGTGGGGTGGGTTTGGGGACATGCGAAGGCGGGAGGGAAGCCGTTTCATGACGACGGGGAAGGGCGTGAGGGAAAGACTGCGTTTCACACGCTGGAACGCTTTCCGAGGGAGGCTTACGGCAAACAAAACATTCTCAAGTGGTGGGGTGGCAACCGTGAATCCATGCCTTGAAAGTGGGAGAAGCCGTTTTTAAGTCTGTGTCAGTTCCGTTTATTTGAAGACAAAGTAAAAACATTGCAATGGACTTTTAGGCTTAAAATGACAAAGAGATTGTCACTTTTTAAGTTGACCCAAAATAACGATGGACAACGCGCTGGCCTCCGTCCGACGAAGGGAAGCAACAACCGGTGTAGATTCGCCGTCTTTAAGAGTCTCGCTGAAACCAAAGAGACGCGTTCAAAGCGCACAGTGCCGCCAGTTATCCTCGCAAAATGACCTCGACATGACCGCTCTGCCGGCCAAATTTCATACGACCGAGTCGCAAACCCAAATGATCCAAACATCGGCCGCAGCAGAGCCGCTCTGTCTGGATAAAAAAGAAATCCTGCAAACCGCATCGTTCGAAAGCAGCCACAGCTTAGACTCGGTCAAAGAACCCGAAACCGCGTTCTTCGATTCCGCAAAAACAGTCAATCGCTGGTCATCCCTCGAAGATCGCGCCATGATTTTTCAGACACACCGAGTAGAACCACAAACTCCGAGGATTCCAACAGATATCCTATGCACCACACAAACTACCCCTGAGATACCTCGAAGTACGCGTGTCGAAAGAAGAACTCAAGCGAAAATGATGAAAATGCCGTTGGTCATCATTTCGCAAAACCAGTTTTACGGTTCGAATAAGTTTGAACCGCAGATATTCAATGCCTGGTTCCGGCGAGACGGATGGCAGGCGCCGGTTCATGGTAATCTTTGGAGTTCGTTTTTCGTCAATCTTTTGGAAACGATATTCTGAAGTTTAACTTTGCAGCGCTGATGATTCTACACTGGTTTTCATGGATCATTTTGGGTGTCGGGTTTTGGGGCTATCTTCTCTGCTTCATACTGCCACTGTATCAGCAAATGGCGCTAGCCATGTCCATCATCCTGTCAACACTGCAATTTGCAACAACGATTTACACAATGTCCATCGACCCGCAAGATCGCAATGTGCGCAACTCTGGAGTGCCAAGAAACCTTGACTTTGTGAAAGCGATCGGGTTCCCAGTGATTGACAGAGAAACGCTCCATTGCGGCGTGTGCAACGTCGTCGTTGCTCCGGATACCAAGCATTGCAAGGTATTTCATCTTCACTTCTTGCTGTGCTCTTGTCACATTTCGGGAGAATAACGCGGTTTTTGGCAGCCGTGCAACAAATGCGTGGCTGTCTTTGACCATCACTGCCCGTATCTCAGCTGCTGCATCGGGAAGGCCAACTATAAAGCCTTTTTCATCACCGTGCTCCTCGGCACGGTATCATCTGGCTGCTTTGGCGCTCTTTCCATTTACGCGTTCGTGGCTTATTTCACAAATGCCGAACTCTGGCGAAACCTCAGTTGAGCGGAATGTTCTTTGAAGTCCTTCAAGCCCGCACTAACATCGACACAACAGCCTTGAACAGATTCTCGACTTCAGATTATCTATCTCCTGGAGTACAATACACGGTCCTCGGCTTCACGCTTGCATACGCAATATTTGCCGTGGGTCTCTGCCTGTCAATCGGATCGCTGCTACTATTTCACACACGCCTCATCATTCTGAAATTGACAACGTTCGAATATCTGGAGATCACTTCAGGAAGTGCGCGGCGCTGGAGAAACGGACGGCGTATTGAAACATCAGTCATACAAAAGCTGATTCGGATTTGCGGCGAGACAGCAGTGAAGACAGGGCGGGCGTGCCATTGCATAGATACACCGCCAACCCAGCAAACAAACGTGGGGATACCACCAGTGGGTGTGCAGGACCGTGATGACTTTCGTGGAGATTCTGATTTTGACAGTTTGGACGGCGTTTCAGTCGACCAACAATCGTTTTCAAAAACGGTACAGACTGAGATGGTGGTGTCTCCGACAACGGCAGTTGTCGTTAGTCCTCGTATTGTGGAGGAGGGATTATACCAGGAACAAGACGGTCGTTGATGCGGTTTTATCAATAAATGAAAAACATATTCTATGCGGACATGTGCTGGGTTTCCCATCACTATCACTCACGTCATAAAACTTGCTGTGGAAGAATATTGAGTTTTTTAGTAAACCTGGTTCAATGGCATGAATTCGGTGGATTTTCTTGTCGATTCCGTTTTTCCTGTTGCTCATAATCCTAAAAAGCCGCGCTCACGGTATTATGAGCGCGGTCTTGTTGGCAAATCAACGCGCCCACTTTAGCAACACGTCAATCCCATCTTCTTACTATCCCATGTAACTCTCAGTGAAACAAATGAACCAGCAGTCGGGGTATCGCATGCCGCATTTGAACCCAAGAAGGAGCTGAACGGGTAAACAGTTGACTTGATTGATGCCCACGCGTAAGAGTCCCATTAACATAACTCAGTCGATGTTTCTGGTTAGTCTCGTTTTTTTTGCTTAAGTTTGCAAGGTGGATAAGTGTGGGTGAAAAAAGACCGAACAAATACGGTTTGGTTACACCACGAATGACGGAGCCAGCGCTGCCACTTCCAAGGTCGGTTGTGCAACAACAACCACACCTCATCTGACTCATTTGTTGGCAGGGCCTCGCTCGAATGCCTCCCGCCTGAACTTCTCATGCAGGTCCTCCTCAACCTCCCCATCGATCAGCACCTTCACCGTGCAGCAGTATCCTCACGTGTGCTTGCCCTATACCTGCTCTCAGACCTGTCATTCGCAGCCAGACACTTCAAGGCCGTGCTCGCGCTTAGCAGCAGTATCCACCTCTTTAAAACCATCGAAAGTGCACTGATGACGTTACCGGTTCCGTATCTCATCCAAATATTCCGCCATCTCTTTGTCGCGCCGCAACGCACTTACTTTCGGAACTGGGGTGACGACTTTTACCACGTCCATGGCTCGTTTCAACACCGCCCGCGACTAAGATTCGGATTTGAACGCTCGGCAACGAACAGAGAGTTAGTACGCCATACTGCAACGAGCTGGCTTCGTGTGAGTACCGCTCACACGAACTGGCTCCGTGTGAGCAAAACTCACGGGAACCGAATTGCACAACATTTATTAATGCGAGGAGAGATGGGCCCTTCGGCAACATCCCATTTCCTTGACTGGGTGTGCATCTGGGAACGCTCGGGAGACGTGGCATTGCAAATTCTTCAGCATCACAACAGCTTACGCACATCTGACATGTTCCACACACGCGCTGTTGAATTGGGATGGCATAAAGTCGTGCAGGTGCTTGTAAATCGCGGTTTGAATGTTTCTCATAGACGGAATGAGCTGCTTCAGCAAGCTATCAGGAACAACCATTGTGAGACGATCGCGGTTTTGCTGCAAGATCCTCGAGTGGATCCAACCGACAACGACTACGCCCTCTTCAAAATATGCGACCACGTCGAAGCCTTGCGAACTCTTTTATCAGATAGCCGAGTTCCGAATGGCAATGGTCTTATTTCCGTGATGGAAGGAAACTCTGATGTTGTTAGAAACTGCGTGTCGCCACCGACTTTAGTCCCTGAATCAATGTCAATCACGCTATGCCTCAATCTTCTGCGGTGTATACCACATGGCTCCATCCGGACTCTAGAGCACATCCTCAATCATGTTATTGCAACCTTAGTTACCAGCAGTGAGGATCTCATTCATCTTCTGATTGACAATGACAGCCAGAATCTGTTTGAAATTTTGAATCTGCTGCCGACAATTACTCGCTTTCGGCCCCTCACAATGGAAAACACGAGCCGGTGTATTGATCGACTGGAAACCCCAAACTCACCCTTGGTCAAATATCTTCAAACAACCCAAGCGGTATTCACAGACACATACCTGCAGCGCGTCTTCAACACGGCCTGCGAACGAAGGATCAAATTCACAACGGAACTACTCGCGGTGCATCCAAGTGTCCGAGTTCAATCCTTCCAAATGGAGTACTTGTCGACTCTCTTTCGCATAGATTCGATGCTCACTGCTTCTGGAAAAATGACTGCAATCTTTGATCAATCTTTGTGCAAATCGATTCACCAAATTCACGAGAATAAGAATGATTGCAGCCGAGCCACCATGATCTTAAAGGACGTTAACGGCTTCCTCTCTTGGAATCAATTGGAGACGTTGTTCGTTGAATCCGGAACAGGCGGTCCCCAAGAATCTTGGATGCTCCTGCTCAGACATATGATAGCCAAGAGGCAGCAACTGGCATCTGAATCACGTGTCAAGGCAGATTTTACAAAATGTATCATGTTGTTGGGGACCGTAGTGGAGTTTCCGGATGATCCACACAGAATATCTGTTCACGATCATGTGAAGCTGTCGGCATGGATTGCACAGCGCAAGTTGAAGGCTGTGCAGGTGTTTTTGGAGGCTGCTGGATTTTATGGTAAAAGTCACCACGTCGATCCTCCTTTTTTCATTTGAATATTGTCAGTTTCTGTGTAATACATGTACATTGTTATTTTTGTAACTGGCTACTTTGCTCATCGCGCGTGAGAGTCTTTGTTTATGCAGTGCTGACTTTGCAATGCCATTTACCACCGTTCTCTTAATGATAATCGTCATCGCGCAGCAAAGGGACTCCTAATTTTCAAGCTGGTGCTGGTTGCATCTTACTGATGGAGGCTGGTCTGTTAACTGCAGAAGCAGGGTTTATGCTGGCAACTCTGATTTCACGTGTTGATTTTGCCCCAATCTGTTGAACACTGCTGACACAAATCCGGACAGAATCTGGACAAGAACATTTTTATGATGTTGGTTGTCTTGAACGAAAAAAAAAAAAGAAACACAGCCATTTCCGTCCGAAACTGCGGACGGACGACTTCCCATACTCCAGGTTTGTTCATAATACTGCGCCAAATCTTCAATAACATCCAGCTCATCACAAGGATTCCCAACATCAGGGACCACGCACTGAAACCGAATCCGTTTCTGCCCCTTCACCAGCGCACCCATCGACGCAGGCATCCATTTTAACGGGTAGTGGGTTCTCTTGCATCTCAGTCGAATCCAAACTGTCTGCATCTTCAGACGGCTGGAGCAAGTCATCCACTCCACCGCTTTCTTCAGGCAAAACCATCATGGCTTCATATCCCCATTCCGTAAACTGCATCAATATTTTTGTCCAAATGCCGCTCCGAATGGCATCCTCATATTCCCAGTATGAACGCACGACACGCACAAACTCGGTGCTTTTTCGGACAAGGTTGAAGTTTCGCACAAAGGACCCTCGCGCCAAAATGTAGAGCACTTCATATCGGTACGCATAGGCAAAGAAGAAGTGCGAAAGGGTCTCTGGACACATTTCGTATGAGATTCGATTGAGTGCAAGAGACGAAAGGTTGGTGATCTGATACTTATCGGCGCAACCACACAAGAGACCCAGCTCCATCAAGCTTGCATCTGGGTCCAACTCCAACAGGTACTAAAGAATATGTAAAATGAATTAAGTTCTGAGACAGAGTCCCCGTCAACTCACTCACGATGTAGTTCAGCATCGCAACAAACGTGGCATGCGAAAAGTCTTCAATACGGACCACTGAAACCCTGTCTTGATCGTCCACTCCTCCTTCACTCCAGGCCCCGCTGAACATGCTTCTGAAGAAGTCCGATAATGAAGACAACACGCATTTTTGCGCAAACACAACTTTTCCTTCAATCAAGAATCGGACATCTGCCACAGACGGCGTGGAAAGAAGCTGTCTAAAGGCAACCGATCGGACTGGATCCATAACTGCCGGAGTGAACAGTGCATCGCTTCGTGATTTGCCACCACTCATTGCCGCAGTTCCTGTCTTCAACCGCCGCAAAACTGCCAAAAACCGTTTCGATTTCATGCATTGCTCCTCTCGGTCTCCAGGTTCAACAAAACTTGAAAGCAAACTTTGGAACCCCGTCGTCTCCCTCACTGCTCCAAACTCCTTGCAAATCAGGGACACAATCAATTCCTGGACAGTGTCGCTTTCATGTCCGAAAAGCAGCAACAATTCAACCGCATTTGCTGCGTTGAGCAGCGTGTCGAAACGCCGGATGCAATAGCGGTACAAACTGTTAACCCCAAACGACTCCGCCAAGATACACAATTGTCCAAGCAAACGTGCATCCGACGCGGTCTCTTCGGATTCAAGTAGCGGGAGTCGTCCTGAATACAGAAACGCGAGAAATGAATGTAGTGCAGTGTAGCTTGTGTTGGGAACACATTCAAAGGGATGGATTGTGCAGGCGGGTTGCTGCAGACTTCCATGAGTGGGTGGCGAATCTCTACGGAAATCGTTTGGAACTTTCCATGCGGAGACTTTTGCAGCAAAAGGTGTTTCTGAACGTAGATTGGTTTCCCTTCGGCAATGAAGGCAAAATCTGAGAGAGCTGCGTTGTCGAACACATTTTCCATGGCTGGGTCATGATGTGCGGCTGGGGAAAGAGGATACAGTGTTTGTGAATCCAGTGATTGTAGAGCAGTTGCAGAGCTTGCCGAGGCAAGAGTTAGTCCATCATCAAACTCGATGTGAATGGTCAAGGTATCATTCGTCACTTTCACCAATTGATTAGCAGGCACCCATGAACCAGCCATTCGAGTTCTTGATGAGAAACATTCTGTGAGCGTGAGGTATCATGAACATGCCTCAGTTACAAACCTGGATCTCCCACCAATGATCATGACTTGAAACGTTGACGGAAAACGAAGCGGGTTCCGGCTCCGAGAAACTTATGGTAAAGTGAATTTTGTTTCGTGACAGCCAGCACTTAAATGCTGGCTCCGTATTAATGTGTACAAACACGTCGACGCCATTTCTTAGTTTGGGGGTTACGTAGTGGCCGTTTGGTCGTGCGTTCAGACCCCACTTGCGCTCACTGTGTATACAAGTCTTAAGTTTGCTTGCAGTTGAAACAGACACATCCATCTATACATAAACATCCACATATATCCATCCATCCATCCATAAATCCATCTTGCTCACCCGACAAGAAACGGCGATGCCTCATAGTGTAACTCGTTGTTTTCACGTAAAAACTGCGAGAGATGCGGAATTTAGAACGACACGTTTTACGCGCATTCAGGATAGTCATATTAACAGATTTTTTGTTCAATATTTTTGAAAGAGGGTGGTTTTGATCGAGGTTTTCACCTTGTCTGTTTTTTTTCCCGTCTGGCAAACATTCGTTTTGTATTGGTTCAAGAGACCAGGTTCATGTTTAGCCGTTAACGTGTGCAGCCCAACCCCCCCCCCCTCCCCCCCGTGCTCATGTATACCCTCTTATGTGCACCCTGCATCCTTGTCTCCCGAAACACGCTCACTTTAACCGCGCTCGCGATTTCATCATCATTGCTTTAACAAAGCGCCTATCCCGTCTTCTTACATAACTCAGTCGATGTTTCTGGCTAGTCTCGTATTTCTGATTGACAATGACAGCCAGAATCTGCTTGAAATTCTGAATCTGCTGCCAACGATTCCTCACTTTCGTCCCCTCGCCATGGAAAACACGAGCCGGTGTATTGATCGACTGGAAACCCCAAACTCACCCTTGGTCAAATATCTTCAAACAACCAAAGCGGTATTCACAGACACATACCTGCAGCTGCGAACGAAGGATCAAATTCATAACGGAACTACTCACGGTGCATCCAAGTGTCCGAGTTCAATCCTTCCAAATGGAGTACTTGTCGACTCTCTTTCGCATAGATTCGATGCTGACTGCTTCTGGAAAAATGGCTGCAATCTTTGATCAGTCGTTGCGCAAATCGATCCGCCAGCTCTGCAGCAATTTGGATGATTTCAGCCGGGTTACCATGATCTTCCAGGGTGTTCACGGCTTCCTCTCTTGGAATCAATTGGAGACACTTTTCCTTGAATGCGGAACACACGATCCCCAAAAGTCTTGGATGCTCCTGCGCAGATATATGATATCCAAGAGGCAACAACTGGCATCTGAATCACGCATCAAGACAGATTTCACAGAATGCCTCATGCTGTTGGGGACGGTGGTGGAGTATCCGAATGAACCCCGCAGAAGATCTGTTCAAGATCATGTAAAACTGTCGACGTGGATTATACAGCACGACTTGTTTGATGTCCGGCTGTTCTGGGTACATGCTGGATTTTATGGTAAAAGATACCAATTATATCCGTCTCCCTCGTTTGTTTTTTTGTGAATACATGTATATCAGTAAATATCATGGCTCGAGTCTGAAGAAAAGAATTGGGTGTGAAACGGGCACGGATCTGTTCATCGGCTGGAGCTGGTTGTATCTTGCTGATGGCCTAATTTTTTGAAGACGCTGACGCGCTGTTGCAAGTGAAGTTGCTCCATGAAAGTGGCATTCATGACCAGGGATCCCTTTTGAACTTCACCATGCTTTCATTAGTTGTAAGAGTTGGGAATCCGGGTCGGCTCTTCAACTGAAATCAACACCGGTTTACATTGTGATCCTAAACGACTTCACCAACCCTTCGTCCGCTTTAAATCAGTGCCCTCTGCGTATCCCATTTACTCTAGATGAAAAGAAATAAACCGGCAGTATTGCCATCGACCATTCCAAAATTGCTGAACAGGTGAAGCAACTGTCCGAAAATGTAGACGGACAACGTGCCAATCTCATTGTTTGCACATACAGTAGCATCAAATCTTCAATATCATCGAGTTCATCAGCAGGTGTTCCGAGGCTCGGGGTCCACACACTTATCTGCGGCAGAAACCGAATCCGTTGTTAGATCCACAAATTCGTAATCACTTCCGTCTACGCAGTCGTCTGCAATGCCCAGAGGACTTGTTTTTCTCTTCTTTTTTGCATGAATCTCAGCTGAATCCAAAACTTCTGCTTCTCCAGAAGGCTGCAACAAGTCATCCACTCCACCGCTTTCTTCAGGCAAAACCGTCATTACTTTGAAGTTCCAGGCGGTAAACTGCATCAATATTTGTGTCCAAATGCCGCTCCGAATGGCATCCTCATATTCCCAGTATGAACGCACGACACGCACGAACTCGGTGCTTTTTCGGACAAGGTTGAAGTTTCGCACAAAGTACTCTTGCGCCAAACTAATGAGCACATCACATTGGTACGCATAGCCAAATAGGAAGTGGGATATGGTCTCTGGGGCCATTTGTTGCGAAATTCGACTGAGCACAAGGGCCGAGAGATCGGTGATCTGATACTTGTCGGCGCAAGCATACAAGAGACCCAGCTCCATCAAGCTTGCATCTGGGTCCAACTCCAACAGGTACTAAAGAATATGTAAAATGAATTAAGTTCTGAGACAGAGTCCCCGTCAACTCACTCACGATGTAGTTCAGCATCGCAACAAACGTGGCATGCGAAAAGTCTTCAATACGGACCACTGAAACCCTGTCTTGATCGTCCACTCCTCCTTCACTCCAGGCCCCGCTGAACATGCTTCTGAAGAAGTCCGATAATGAAGACAACACGCATTTTTGCGCAAACACAACTTTTCCTTCAATCAAGAATCGGACATCTGCCACAGACGGCGTGGAAAGAAGCTGTCTAAAGGCAACCGATCGGACTGGATCCATAACTGCCGGAGTGAACAGTGCATCGCTTCGTGATTTGCCACCACTCATTGCCGCAGTTCCTGTCTTCAACCGCCGCAAAACTGCCAAAAACCGTTTCGATTTCATGCATTGCTCCTCTCGGTCTCCAGGTTCAACAAAACTTGAAAGCAAACTTTGGAACCCCGTCGTCTCCCTCACTGCTCCAAACTCCTTGCAAATCAGGGACACAATCAATTCCTGGACAGTGTCGCTTTCATGTCCGAAAAGCAGCAACAATTCAACCGCATTTGCTGCGTTGAGCAGCGTGTCGAAACGCCGGATGCAATAGCGGTACAAACTGTTAACCCCAAACGACTCCGCCAAGATACACAATTGTCCAAGCAAACGTGCATCCGACGCGGTCTCTTCGGATTCAAGTAGCGGGAGTCGTCCTGAATACAGAAACGCGAGAAATGAATGTAGTGCAGTGTAGCTTGTGTTGGGAACACATTCAAAGGGATGGATTGTGCAGGCGGGTTGCTGCAGACTTCCATGAGTGGGTGGCGAATCTCTACGGAATAAAGTTGGAGCTTTCCGTACAGATACTTTTGCTTCGACAAATTGTTTCTGGACGTGGATTGGGTTCCCGTCGGCAATGTAAGAAAAGTCCGATAGAGCAGGGTTATTGAACACTTTTTCCATGGCGGGGTCATGATGTGCGGCTGGGAAGAGAGGATACAATGCCGCGGCAGGAGTCGGTCCATCATCAAACTCGATGCAGATGGTCAAAGTATCATTCGTCAATTTCAGCAACTGAGCAGCAGGCACTTGCAATCCAAAATAGAAGAAGCCAGACGATTCCTTGGAGAAGAAAAACAGCGCTGTGAGATATTCAGGTGGACCATCCCAAACAACACCCAATTCACAAACCTTCATTTGCCACCAATGATCATGACTTGAAGACTGAACGAAAAACGAAGCGGGTTCTGGCTCGGAGAAACTTATGGTAAAATGTACTTTGCTTCGTGACAGCCAAGACTTGAACGTTGCCTCTGATTCTCTTGCATTGTCTGAATCAATGCTTACGAACACGTCGACGCCATTTCTTTGTCTGGGGGTTGCGTAGTGGCCGTTTGGTCGTACATACAGACACCACCGGCGCCCACTGTTATATGTACAAGTGTTTAGGTTGCTTGCAGGTGAAACAGATCACATCCATTCATCCATCCATCCATCCATCCATCCATCTCGCTCACCGGACAAGAAACGGCGATTCCCCAACGCATACTTCGCTTTTCTCACGTGAAAACCGCGAGAAACCCGCGATTTGGAGCAGCACCCTTCGGTGCACTTCATCGAGGTTGATCGGGTTTGCAGCTTTATTGTTCAGTATTTTTGGAGTGTTCTTTTTTACATTCAACTCTTCAATATTAATACATTTTTACTGAACAGCGCCGTCATTCTCATCTGCAGAACCAAAAGCAAAATATTTATAAAGACAAAAGGGAACCTACTTCTTCTCAACCTTTGACGTGCTCAGTCTGGAAGATAGGCGGTTCCAGACAGCATCTCTCGCCTGCCTCTCTTTCCCACCATCCCCGCCAATCAACTCAACACTGCCACCACCACCGCTTTTACTTCCGTCAACGCTGTTCGCACTTGACGATTTCTCTGCTTCTTTTTTTTGCAACTCTGCAACAGAATCCCGACTGCCGCCCAGCGTCTTGCTCAAAGTTCCGACAAGACTCGAAATCCCCGCATTCACAGTTCCACCCATACTCACAACGCTGCTCGTCAACTTGGCCGTAGTAGCTCCAACGACAGGGTTTCCAGCAATCGCACTGCTCATGCTGCTCACCCGCTTACCGACTTGGGCTCCTGCATTCACCACGCCTTGGCCAACAGGCGTGCTTGTGAATGCGACACTCCAATCGTTTGCTTTACTCGAAACAAACCCCATGAACCCTGGTTTCCTTTCACCGCCTTCAATCGAGGCACCCAGGTTTTTGGTTGAGTTTGCCGAGGAAGCTGCTTCTTGTTCAAGTCGCCACGCGTAAAATTTCGATAATGCGGGGTTCTCAGATGTCGGTTTCTGAATCGCATCTTCAACTAAACTAGCAACGCTCCAATAGAACCGTACGTGTGGTGGCATGCTGTTATTCTCAGTCACATAGTCTTCCGTCGCAATGCTTGTTTGCTGAACCAATTCTTGCCACCCCGCGTGGTTGATGACGTTCTTATCGAGCAGTTGACACCATTCAGAAATGTCGGGAGGGAGATGCGTGGTGTCAGCAATTTCTGTTGGAGATTTGAGGTTCCACGGGTTCTTTGCGACAGTTTCATCATCCACGGTCTCCATTTCAAACATGACTGAATCCTTTGCATCAGGCGGCGTGGGGCTACTTCCAACCATTTGCTTTTCGAGCAGCGCCATCACGGCCACAAATCGTGCTGGAACAACTACTGCATCAACGTCATCGTCACTTCGCACACTTGCAGTTTCAAAAACCCGTCGGCAAATTTCCATGACGGTTGATTTAAACAGTTCCACGTTGCCATTCCCATTCTGAATCTGCGAAAGCAGAGCAAACACGGCAGTGTCCGCTTCCTTTTCTCCAAACCACTTTGACACCCTTCCACCCTCAGCATCCAGCGAAACGGCCGCTCTTCGCACAGTCAAGTCATGAGTCAGGATGCTCAGGATTTTTTTGGTGGAAGGCTCGTTTTTCCAAGTCTCGCGGAGAACTGTGGTTGGACTAGTGTATCGCGCAACAAGGTAGGTCCAGTAGCTCCATGGAACAACGCCCGTCTCGGCACCCATCTTTGTCAACAGTTGCGCAGTTTTGGTTTGAAGTAATGGAGCATAGGAGTTGAACAAATCGTCGTAGTCATCATCGACTGCAGAGGTATTTACGTTGGAAGAGTCCGCCGCTTTCGCAGCAGCAGCAACGGACATGTTGATAATAGCTTCCGAATCCGTGTAAGCTTCCCAATCCGGAATCATGAAATGTTCAAGAAGGGCCTCAGCGGTGACTCCCAAAGCATCCACCAATACATCTACACGGCGCAGGGCAGCATTCGGGTTTGGATTTGACGATAGATTTGTGGGGCTCACGAGACTGGAAATCAAGTCATTACCAATCATGTGAATTTTTTCTAAAGGTGTTGCAGTGAATTCTGCAAGACGCGTGAGCGCCGTTTTTGAAGCGTGGTTTTTGATGAAACGACGAAGTGGGTGCATTGGGATTTCTGAAGGCAGTTTCGCAAGGTGTTGACGCATGTGCGATTCTTCAGATGGGTTTGGAGCGGTGTGACGTCTCAGCGGGCTCTGGATTTTGGAGTCGACGAGCGTCTGACGTTTCGAAAAATGAACGAAAGTTTCAATAACCACAAAAGAAAATCATTTGTAAAATTACCCAGTAAATGACTTCGTTTTCCACAACATCATGTGGAACATGCGCAATGGACGCAAGCAGTCTTCCGAGAGTCTCATCATGATGCAGAATCTCACCCAACAGCCATTTATCTTCAGCATCTGCGGAATCCCCGATTGAAAAATCAACAGCAACACCTCGCTGCTGAAATGAGGCTAGGCCCTTCAATGACTTTTCCATTTCAATCACAAAGCGCGGAGAAAAGGCGTGTCTGTGAATCAGGACCCATAAACTCGCACAAATCCGTTTCCAGCTTTCAGTGTATCTAGTCACTGCGTAACTCGTCGCAGGTTGAGTCGAAGCACCACTTGATGGTGAATCGGCTTCCTTTTCTGTGCTTTCATCTGCCGGTGGGACATTTTCCGAATTTTCCGATGAATCTTTCACTGCTGGTGTGGCTGTTGCAACCGATGGAATGTCTTTCGCAGTATCCGTAGGCATCATGCTTCGTAACACGCCACCGTATCGAACCAAATAACTGAACATGGCCGCATCATCAAACGGCCACAGAGTCACGGGTGCTTTTTCTTCTCCATGCGCAATGTTGGTTGTCCAGTGCAGCTCATCGGGTAAAAGGTACAAACGCTCTGCCATGGTTGGAGGAGCGTTTTTCGCGTAAAATACAGCGCCGTACACGTCTTCACCGTATTGGATCATGGCATCTCGAGCACCATGAGGCAAGAATGCGGTATTGGATTCCGGCACGGCGTCTGGGTACGGAACATGAGGGATCTCAGCGTAAGAGGGAAGTGGTACCAAGGCAATGTCGATCTTCTGGTCAGCATCATCTCCGGGGGTATTTCCAACAGAGTCTAAAACGGGTTCTTTGGTTGTTGGTGATTCGCTGTCGTCGTCGCGCATTTCATGAATATCGCGGCGATTTGCTGAAGCGTCTTCAAGGAGTTCCGGGACTGCGACTGCAAAATACGGGAGGGTATATTTAACTATCAGTTGCGAGAAAAGAAAGTGCTATGAATGCTGTACCGGTCATTCTCTGGGCCTCGAGTTCCATGGCACGCCACTCGAGCATGCGTCTGACTTCCGTCTGGTATCTATTGACATCAAAGTGGACATAGCAGACGATAACGCATAGAATGAGCAAAGACCGACCAAACACGATTGTTTCGCAAAAATGTGACGGTAATTACTTCAGACGCTTGTCCAAATTGTTCGCAAATCGTTCGTGCGCCAACTTCTCTCGCACGAGCAATAAAACGAGATGGCGAGGCAAGACAGCGCCCATAGAAAACATTGCATGCACAGTCCCGAGAGAAAGCGCGCGCGGATACTGCGAGTGCATCACGACAAAGGCGTTTTGAGCATGGCTGGGATTGAGAAAGGATCAGAAGCGAGTGAGAAGTTGAAGAAGAGAGAGACACGATATAAGCAGGTAAGATCGATATGAAGAAGAAAGAAAGAGAAAGAAGAAGGCCCAACCGCTTCAACGCCCACTCCGCCTTGACTCGCTCGTGCTTCGTTGCTGAGAATGCCCCGTGGCACACTTGTGCAATGGCTTCAATTTCGCTTGCATCGACGATACCGCTGCCGATCACGATCGACCACAACTGCGACGTCGTTGCTGCGAGGATTCCCAAATCCATCTCTTACTTTTAACTTTGTTTCGTTTTTAAACTTGACGATTTACCATTGAACACCAACTGTCAAAACCCATTCGACTCCCATCAGCACCCACGATGTCAGGCTTACAGGCGGCCATGTCGAAGCAGAGCAGCTGTACAACAGTGTGGAAAACGTGCAGCCACCGTCTCTCCAGCACCATATCTGCTGCCGCCCAACCCCCTACAAATCCATTCCCACGCATATCTTCGTTTGCCCACCGCTTCGCACTCGCTTCAGCTTCAGGTCCGAAATTGCCCAGATTCAAACGGCCGTCCAGGTTTTCTTTCTTCCCTGCACTGCTTTCCTTGGAAAAAAAAAAAGTCCACTTGGGACACTGACTTTGAACTGTACTTTTCACTTTTAGACGTTCCGTTTCTCTGACTGTGTTTGCAATCGGCGCGTCAGCGTTTGCCCTGAGTTTCTTATACCCTGACCAAATTGAATGGCTCAACAAGGCTGGCACGAGAGCCAGTCGCGTTGTATGGACCAGTCTTTCGATTGCCGCGGATTACAAATGGGCTTTGCGGAGCGGCGTTGTTGTGAGACACTTTTATGCTTGAACGATGCCGTCAAAAGCTGTCCGAACTTACATTATTTGTTTGACAGGCGGAACTCCAGAGGGCAGATGAAGCAGACGGCACTGATCGATTGGAGGAATTGTACAGCGTCGTTCATCGAAGATCCGCAGAAAAGATGTTGCACGTGTTTCAACAAAATGGCGGAGTTTACATCAAACTAGGACAGCATTTGAACGCACTTGTGTATCTACTGGTGAGGCATGATTCCTCTTAAACCGGGTAGTTTCAGTCACTAAAGTGCTAGGAGCCCAGCCATTCGAATACACAGACACATTCAAAGTCCTGCAAGACCAGTGTCCACCAACGCCCATGAAATCAGTCCGAGAAGTCATCTTGTCCGAAACCGGCTCCGAACTCGAAGAACTGTTTGAAAACTTTGACGAAACCCCCATCGGAGTCGCGTCTCTTGCGCAAGTACATTACGCAACATTGAAATCAAACAAGCAGCAGCCTGTGGCAATCAAGATTCAACACCCAGAGTTACAATCTGATGCGCCTATGGATACTGCGCTGTGTGCTTTCATTGTGCGCACGATTAAGCCGATTTTTCCAGAGTTTGAGTTGATGTGGCTGGCGGAGGAGATGGCGGTGGCGTTGCCGCAGGAGTTGGACTTTCGCATGGAAGCGGCGAATATCGAAACTGTGCGCGGGAATTTTCGAGGAGATGCAGTCTTTTTTGTGCCCAATGTGTTTTGGTAGGAGTTTCCGTGTTGACAGCAACTTTGGCGATTCAAACTATATTCAACATAATCTTGTTTTGCATATTTAGGGCCACAAAACGCATCTTGGTGGAAGAGTTTGTGCATGGAGTGAAAGTGGACAACCTTGCAGCAATGAAAGTGCATGCGATTGATCCTCTCGACATTTCCGAGGTCTTGTCGCGAATATTCTCAAAAATGCTGTTTTGGGATGGGTGCGTTTGAAATTTCTTTTATGGTTGCGTGTGCTTGTAAGCTCAGATAATTGATGCAGATTCGTGCATTGCGATCCACACCCGGGAAATATAATCATTCGGCCGCGAACGCGAAACTGGTACGAGTTCTCCATCATTTCGAAACTGCTTGGACTGAATCCATACAACTTTGAAATGGTTTTGCGTGAGTTTTGTCCTGTTGTTTCCTTGGATCTCTATTTTTTTTTTTTTTTTTTTTTTCACTCACCTCCAAACAACTCAGTCGACCACGGCCTCTACCGATCCATCCCGTCATCTCTCCGTCTTGATTTCTGCCATTTGTGGATTGCGTTGATTCGTTTCGACGAAGCGAAAGTGAAACACTATGCTGGCCGCATCTTTGAGGTTCCCACTCGCACGAGCAGCGTCACTGAATCGAAAAAAGGATTAACTGCGAGCTTGAAAGAAATCGATCCAAACATTGACCCGCACAGGTTGTTTGCATCGATGCTCACAGGAAGACCTTGGAATGTGATTGCGCAAGAAGGGTCCAAAGAAGGTTCATTGTCTTTAATTGAGTCGCAAGTGAAGCACAATCTAACATTGATCTTGTTTAATAATATCAAGACACCAACGCGCCGTCGACCGCGTTTCTATCGGACATGAACGCTTCCTCGGCAGGCCTCGCATCACTACGCACACAACACGAAAAAACAACAGTGATTCAAAAGGTGGCGAAACGCAAGTTTTTATCGGCAATTACGAAAATCATGGCCGTCCTGCCTCGAGAAGTTCTTCTCATTATCAAAACAAACGATATTCTACGCAGCGTTGATCGAAGGTTGGGCGTGACGGGGTCGGCGGGTGGTGGCAAATCTGGTAAGAAGGTTGGTTGTGGTGGTGGTGGGGATTCTTCCGATCCAGAAGTGGATGACCAGATGATTCAGGACATTGTGGGTAAACGAATGGTCCGGAGGTTTGCGTGGATGGTTTGGTACTGCAGCGTTGCTATCCGGGATGAGAGGATGCAGCGGGCAGAGAATGTGATACAGTGGGGAGAGGCATGGATGGACTCGTTTGGTGTTTTGGTTCGTCTGTTGGTGATGGAAGTCATTGCGCCGTAGTCCGTTCAAAAAGAGCGGAATAAAGATGACATTTATTTAACTTCGTACACATCGCTCATGGCTTCAAGTTTGAGATTCCGAAGGGTCATTCGCGATGAGAGAAACTGCATAATCTTGAGCACTTCATCCCGGTTACTTCCTGGCATGCTGTGTCCCTTCCCAGCAATGATGGCAACTTCACACGTGTTTGGATCTCGCATCAGATTGAGCAAAGACTTTCGCTTGGATGAATACTCTGACTCCGAACAAACTTGATCCTGATTGCCTTGCACAACTAGAATACTCAAATCGTTCCCAGCGTCCTTGAGCGACACTCCCATGCCATCCTCCAACCAACCACACACAGAAATAACGCCCCCAAAAACAGCGACACCTTCTCGAGCACAGGATAGCCCCACATCAAGCGCAACGCATCCACCCTGAGAAAACCCAAACAAAAACACATTCTGAGGGTTCTTCTTCCACCGTCCTTCAGCAGCGAAAACGCACGATTGGATAAACTGAATCAACAGTGCTCGAGTTTTGAGTAAACCTTGAAGTGCAGGTTTCGAAGATGCAGGGATATCGTTGCCGTAAAAGTCGAAAGCAGGGAACCAGCCGGATCCTTCTTCGATGGGGTCCATGGCTGGGATTGGACTGGGCCCGCCGATGGCAATGATTGCGGTTTGAGGTAGATTCATGCGCTTGCCGAACTGGATAAAGTTGCGGTGGTGATCGCCGAGACCATGGAAGAGGATGAGGAGGTTTTGGTCAACGCCTGTGCGTTTGCTTTCGTGAGGAGCAGCTCAATGGATACGCATGCAGAAGAGTTACCATCGTGCGATGGAGAATACGAGAAATGCAGCTGCGGAAACTCAGAGGGTTGGATTGGTGGCTTGGAGTTCGATGTTGTTTTCAACGGATGTAGATTCATGGTTTCTTTTTCTTGACTGCAACTCAGACAGTCACATCACATTACACGTTTATGAAGCATACTGCATCTTGTGTGAGTGCTGCATTAGGGTATAGCACGCATCTACTTGACCGACTCAAGCACCAAATCACTCTTAAACTGGAACATGGAAAAGTGGAAGATGGAAAGTGGAAGATGGGAAAGTGGGGCACGCATCAATCCCACGCAAAGAAGATGCGATTAATGAACTGATTAAACAAACAAGCACGCACGCACGCACTTTTGGGCACGCGTTCGTATTTAACGCGAGACTGATCTTTGTTCCTGTTTTGAATACAAACCTTTTAGGACACCAACTTGTGCCGGACATGAGCGACGACGACAAAAAGAAGCCAGTGAGCCCAATCGCCGTCGGAGCAATCTGTCTTCTTGCCGGCGCCGGTAAGCAACCGCTGCTACTCTAGTTGGCAATGATATCAACGCTTATCCCTTCCACGCTCGCACAGGAATCGGTGCTGTGATCACTTACTTTGCGACCAAGGGGTCCAACACTGTTAGCTCCTCTTCCGCCGCTGTCTCGGCTACATCCAACGGAACTGCTCCTTCCGTGTTTGTTCCAGGCTGGATGGCAGAGCGTACTTTCCACACTGACGCCATCGTTTGCCCATGGACAACTACCCCCCTCAATGACACCGACTGCCAATTCAGGTGACGCGAGCATGCTTGCTAAACTGTTGGCTTTGGGGTTCTTTGAAGTAACCTCTGTTTGGATTGCAGACGTTCGGAAATTACTCGCATGAGAGACGCCATCTCCCTCTGCGCTGACCCACTCGCCAGAAACATGGAATCCATTGGACACAGAGGAGCTGCGTTGGTTGCTCCAGAAGAGACCATCAAGTCTTTCCAGGTGACTGCAATTCATATCTTTGGGTATTAAGAATCATCACTGAAATCTTCTTTAAACCAGATTGCCGTCGACAGTGGAGCCGCATTCATCGAATGCGACGCGGCTGTCACAAAGGAAATGGACCTGGTGTGCCGCCATGGTGTCTGCGACCTCCACTTCACCACAGACATTCTTCAGCGCCCAGAACTCGCCGCCAAGTGCTCCAAGCCATTCACTCCAGCCTCCAACGGCACCAAAGCATCAGTGAGCTGCTGCACCTACGACTTTACCGTCGATGAAATGATGCAGCTGTGCGCAACAATGGAATCTCAAGTCAATGGTGACGCCACACGGGCTGAGGACTACGCAAGTGGACAGCCACCCTTCCGCTCGATCGGTGTCGCAAAGGGAGAGTGTCCCAAGATGGTGACAATGAAAGAATACCTCACTTTTGCGAGATCCAAAAGCGTGAACGTGATTCCCGAGTTGAAGGACACTACTGAAAACGCGACGCAAGTCTTTCTGGCCACCAAGAACGCAACCATTGCCACGCTCGCAGACAAGTTTGCGCAGTACTTGAAGGATGCCAACTTTACAGCTCCCTTTGACAAGAACTTTAAAGACGCTGGCAAGAAGGGTAATCTTGGTGTCATGCAGACTTTTGATCGTCGGTGAGTCTTGCCCTTTGTCTCTTCTCCCACTCATCAACCTCAAACTAAACTCAATAACAACAGCGTTGTCAAAATCTGGAAGCAAAACAACAAAGCCCTTCCTGTCCTCTACCTCCTTGAAACTCCAATGAACTCCACCACTACTGAAAAGGACTGCGCTACCCCAGCCGACTGTGGAAGCCCCGACGTCCTGCGTGACCTTATGCAAGCAGGTGTCGAAATCTTTTCTCCAGCCATGAACAGCTTTGTCGCTGCAGAAAACCACCGCTTTGTGGAGCACCAGTACTCCAAGGACATGAAAGCGATTGCCGCAGATTTGGGACTCAAGGATAAAGTCTTTTTCGGATCTTGGTCACTGGAACGTTCAGGTTGTGTTTCACAGTACGGAAATGCTACATTCAACGCAGCTGCTGGGTTGGGTTCGATTGGTGGATGTGGGTTTTACTACAGCTCTGTTGAGGGCGAGGCTTCGTTTGGACAGCATGAGGACTCGCTGTTGATGATGGATGCCCTGTTCACCAAGGCAGGAATTGTTGGATTGTTTTCGGACTTTCCTGCTACCGTTAGCATGTACTCCAACTGTGTTTTGAACAAGAAATAGACGTTAAGAAGTTTCAAGATTCGTTGCTTGTATTTCTTGGCTTCTTGATGCTGATGAAACTCACATGATATGAATCCAATAAGAGTCTGGGTTGTGCGACATGAACAGTTTTCGCTAATCTGTCTCGGCGGCAGACAACTTCGTGCGGAAATAACGTTTTTTAAGAGTAATAAAGTGCTTTAATTTTTTCATGATCATTGTTACGGAAGTAGTCAGGAGCTCGATTGCAGCTTCAAGACTGGGAGAGGACTTTGAGAGGAGTTGAGAGAGTTAAGAGATTATTGAGAGACCTTTCTTTTATTGAATCAAGAAAGGCCTTCTTAAATAGCCTTTGTGGCAAATGTAAGGAAGACAACAGTGGCACTTGAAATGATAGAAAAAGTAATAACGAAGACGCGATCGTGTCTGGGGAGTGTTAGAGTGTTGGAATTGCTGTGAGTAAATTTTGTGTCTGTGGGAATTTTGATTGGCGTGGCGAAGCTTCTGGACGTGCGTGACGGAATCTGTAGATTATGTGACACCCGCCTCCAAGAGCGTACGCGATGAAAAGGGGAGTGAACTTGGCGGAGGTTGGTCTTGCTTGACGCGTTGCATGAGTTCTGGAGTCGCGTTTAACCAACAGTTGTAGACAGGCTGGTGGTCTTTCCATTGGATGAGGACTTGCTTGTGACCGTCAAGAATACGAGAAGAGAGGACTTTGTCAATGACGCGTAAAGCAATGGGCTGGTTGTCAAGAGGATGTTTGGCTGTGTCGAAGAAGTAAGGTCGAAGTTTTTCAGGGTGGAAGACAGGGTGGACTCCCCAATCTGTGGGAAGAGCTAGCTTGCAGGACGGGACAGGTCCGACAAGTTCGATGATCTTGTAGGGGCCGGAGTACTGTTCAGAGAGCTTGTTGGTCTGTCGGTATCGAAGGTTGGGAGGCTTGAATTCCTTGGCTGAGACAAGAACTAAATCTCCAACTTTGAAGGGGGATTCGAGGCGCTTGCGATTGGCGATGGCAGCGTACTTGTCTTGAGAGTCACAAACTCGATCCTTGGCAACTTGGTATTCTGCGCGGATGTCCTTGATAGAGAGGGAGGTGTCAGGCGGGAGGTTGATGTTGATCATGGAGCGAGGGTGGCGACCGTACTCGAGGAAGAAAGGTGTGTAACCAGTACTTGAATTGACTGTATCGTTGATCCCAAATTCGATCTTGGGTAGGTGGATGTCCCAGTCGTCTTGGTAGGGAGCAACAAAGTGTCGTAGTGCTTGGAGGATCCAGTCGTTCTTTTGTTCTGTCTGGCCGTCAGTTTGAGGATGGGAAGAGCTGGAGATCGTCAGCTTGATTCGGAGGGACTTGCAGAGTGCTTGCCAAAAGTTGGAGGTGAACTTGGTGTCTCGATCAGAGATGAAATGGACTGGAATACCATGGTGCGGGAAGATGTGAGTTTCGAAGAGATTGGCAATATCGCGTGCAGTTGAGGTGGTGTGGCATGGGATTAATCTTGTTCGTTTGGTTCCAGAGTCGACAACTACCATGAGGGCATCGTATCCTGACTTGGTGAGAGGGAGCTTGGTCATGAAGTCCATGGAGCAAGTGTGCCATGGGAAGGGCGGGACGTCGTGAGGCTGGAGGAGTCCATAAGGGGCGTGGCGTGCTACCTTGAGGCGTTGGCAGTTATCGCAGTTCTGGCAGAGTCGCTGGACATCGCGATGGAGTTTTGGCCAGTGGAAGTATCTGGTGAGGCGTTCGGAGGTGCGTTCCCAGTTGTTGTGGATTGCTGGACCGTAGGAGTGAGCTTTCTTGAGTAGCGAGTTGCGGAGAGGGGCTGGAACGTAGAGTCTTGCGTGGGTTTTGTCAACGTAGTGGAGGAAACCGTCGCGGAGTCGATATCTTGAGATCTGAGGGAGGAGGTGCTTGGGAGCCTTGGATGGGTCATGGTCGTAGGTTTCTGGGTCCAGTGGGTCAACTAAAAACTGCGCTATTTCTAAGAACTGGGGGTCGGTAGTGTTCATGTCCTTGATATCGTTCATGAGGTTATCAGTGATGGTCAGGGTCGTGGTGTTGAGCAGGAGGTAAGATTCTGGGATCTGGACGGTAGAATGGACGGTGTTTCCTTGGAGGTTGACTTGAACGGAGGCATCAGTTGCGAATCTTCTTCTTGACAGTGCGTCATGTTGAATATCAGTCTCAAGTGATGGAGCACTGTTTACTTCAATAAAGGTTAATTCTCCCTGATTCATCTCTTATTCTCTACTGCAGATAAAGAAGAGTCACGCACCTCACCATTCCACCAACCTCAATACATATGGGCATGAATTATGACATTGAGTAGGGTAAACGTCTAGTTGATACTATAACAAGGAATGAATACACGAATACTCGTATTCTATAAAGGGTGCAGACTTGTAGATGATGATAGCTTATTCTACTACATGATTTCAACTATTCTTGCTCTGATCAAGCATAAACATGGTTGAAAGTAATTGTTTGGAATTTATATGATTCTGGCTCAGTTGTTAAGGTTCGCGACCAAAGACCCACAGGTCACTGGTTCAACCCACACTGCTGCCAACTTCATGCAGCTATCTTCTGATCTTTATAGAGAAATAAGCAGAAGAAGAAGAAATAGAAATCAACTTGGAAAAGTATTCTATTACTACTTTTGTATGACTAATATGTCAAGCCAGTCAAGCAAGTAATCAATAACCTTACCCAATGTGGGGATATTAATTATAATTGACAAGCCTTAACTGTCAGCCAGTAATGAATGACTAATCAGCTTGAAAAACTGAATTGTCAGCACTGACTCACTTTTTCAGCAATTTCAAACTGCAAATGAAAAATGGATGATTTCACATCAAATCTCATTTGTAGAAATGAAATGACAAATGAAATGGAAAAAAGGGTGGCTCAAAAGTGAAACTGAAGAAAGCCCAATGAGATTTTATGGGAGCCAAAAATGTATATAAGGAGAGCTGTTTTGATGTGTTGTGATTCACCTTAAGATAATAAATCCTATCAAAGCCCATTAAAAGCCCAAGTTCAAAACCAAACACGTCAGCAATGGTGTTCCACTCCCCCGGAGTCCACTGGATCTGGAAATCGTAGGCCAGCAGGTCGGCTAACCAGCGATGGTGGACAGGGCGGAGCTTGGGTTGGGTGAGGATGTGGCGAAGGGACTGGTGGTCGGTAAAGGCGAGGATTTGATTGCCATGAATGTAATGGCGAAAGTGGTTGAGGCATTCAACAAGAGCGAGGATTTCGCCCATGTAGGGGTGGTACTTGGATTCTTCTGGCTTGAGCTTGCGGGAGTAGTAGGCAATGGGCTGGTCAGTTCCGGTAGAGTCTGGTTGGGCGATGTAGCCACCGACGGCGCGGGCGGACCAGTTGGTGTAAAGATGGACAGGAAGTTCAGGGTTGAAGATGGCGAGCAATTCTGGAGAGGCGAGGATCCGTTTGATGTTGATGAAATGGCTGCGGGCTGTGTCATTCCACTTGTCGGAGAAGGAGGTAGTCTTGTGGTCACGGAGGATGTCTGAGAGAGGTGCAATGAGGGCGGCGTGGTGCTTGATAAAGCGATGGACGGTGTTGGCGAGTCCCAGGAAGGAACGAAGTTCGGAGTAGTTGGAAGGTTCTTCAAAGTCAGTGATGGAGCTGGTTCTGGATGGTAAGACAGAGATGGAACCTCTAGCAATCCAATAGCCAAGGTATTCGAGTTCTTGCTGGAGGAAGGAGCACTTGGAAAGGCGAACGTGGAGCTTGTTGGCTTGGAGGCGTTGCAGTACTTGGTCTATGTGCTTGAGGTGGTCTTCGAGGGTCTCGGAGAAGATGAGGAGGTCGTCAATGTAGACAGTGAGGAAGGCGTCAATGAAGTCACGGAATATGGAGCCGAGGGTAGTCTGGAATACGGCGGGAGCATTTGCAAGGCCAAAGGGCATAACGACCCATTCGTAGTGGCCATACTTGGTGCGGAAGGCAGTCTTGTGGATGTCGGATTCTTGGATGCGGATCTGGTGGAAGCCGGAGGAGAGGTCGATCTTGGTGAAGTACTTGGCTTTGGAGAGGCGGTCGAGGGACTCGAGGATGTTTGGGAGGGCAGCGCGATTCTTGACGGTGAGTTTGTTCACAGCGCGGTAGTCAAAGACAAGGCGTAGTTTATCCTTTTGCTTGACAAAGAAGACAGGAGCTCCGTAAGGGGAAGTGGAGGCTCTGATGCGTTGGTGCTTGAGGAGGTAAGCGATTTCTTCTTGGAGGGCCTTGAGTTCTGGGGCGCTCATTGGGTAGATTGGTCGGTAGGGAGGGCTGGAGTTGGCAGAAGGATCTACATCGATCTTCATGTCGGTAGGTCTGGATGGCGGTAGGCCCTCGAATGGGGCAAAGACATCTGGATATCGGTCCACGATCGTCTGGAGGTTTGGCGGGAGGGAGGTACGTATAGATTCGTCGGCTCTGTCACTGTCAGACGTAGTAACCTTCATCTTTTGAGGCAGGATGGCTCCGAGGAAATCGTCGGGCTGGAGGGTCTGGAGGAGATTGATGAATTGCTGCGCGGTAAGGACTTCCGGAGAGGAACGCGGAGAACGGCATTTCCAGCTGTGTGGACCAATGCGGACATGGTTTGTTGGCCAGTCAATGGAGGGATTGTGGGCATCGAGCCAGTCTTTTCCAAGGATCAGGTCGTATGCAAGGTCAGGGACAGTAGTAAAAGAACGGTAGTCTTGGAAGGAAGTATTGTTTATTTTCACTTGTAGAGGCTCGGTACGCTGGCCTTTAACAACAGAACCGTTGGCGAGCTTGATCTTGCAGGCTTGAGGAACGAGGGACTTGTTTTGGAGGAACGGTAGGCTTGAGTTGATGAAACTTGGATTGGCTCCAGAGTCAATGAGGATGGAGATGGGGTGTTCATTGATGGTACCTTGGCAGACGAGGAGGCCGGGACTGTCGGCGTAGGGCGTGGAGTGCTGGGTCTGGACTTGGAACAGGGGAAGCTTGGGACAGTGGACTTGAACGGAAGGAGCAGGGACAGTAACTGGGGTCAGGTGGTCGGGTGGATTGTCAAAGGGGAGGGCAGAGAACCAATTAGAGTTCGACTTCGCTGTCTGCTTCTTCACCTTCGGCTTGAGTTGAGGCATTGTTAATTCTGGCTGGGGGCTTGGTGGCAAGCTGGGCTTGACGGTTACGGAGTTTGGAGCAGTGGTCGGTATCGTGGTCTTTGGCTTGACAGTAAACGCACCAGCCATTGGAACGGTAGAGTGCTTTCTGTTCTGGGGTGAGACGTGGGTAGGGTGTTGTTTGCTGAGTGTTCCCAAGGTCCATCGGGTCGTTGGTTTCGGGGATGGCTGTTTTGAAGGAGTGGCCTTGGGCTGATCGAAAGGACTGATTGGTTGAAGCGCGGGACGTGGAGGCCGTTGAGGGGTTCTTGCGGATTTCAGCGGCGTTGCGTTTGTTGTGACGGAAAGTGAGGTCATCCAGTTTTTCAGCTTCTTGTTGTAGAAATATAGGCGCTGGAACACGACTATATAGCGATCTTCGTGAAGTTCTTAAAGCTTGTATCGATAGTTACTACTCTTTAATATATCAACTAAGGAATCATACAACTATTAGCGTAAGAAAGAAGAAGTATCATAACTGGCTAACCTAAGGATATACGCAGTCGATAAGAACAATACTGCAACAGAGAGCAAATAGTAGAAGATAAAGATCTGTTCTCAAGGGAGAAGCAGATGTCAAATACGAAACACTAAGAACAATGGTCAAGTGACCCATTGTGTGAATCAAAAAAACAGAACAAAGAGGTAGCTTGTAAAACAACTATCGAATAAAATGATTGGATGAAAAGACAGAGACTGAAAAACATCCAGAAGAAAGATGAGTGATTGCAAAGAAATAATTAAGATTGGCAATGTGTAAATAAAGAATTACGCGTCCTACGACTGAATTCAACACTTGTTGGAGGTGGTCAAGGTCTTCGTCGATGGCAAAGATGGCTGGGTTGGTACGGATGTGGAACTTGAGGCCTTGGAGGTACTTGACGCAGAGATGCTTGACTGGGTACTGGACACTTGAGGCGGCGATAGCAGAGACGAGTTCATTGAACTTGGAGGTGTAGAGGGTGGCTGAGCTGGTCTGTTGGAGGTCTTCCATGGCTTCAATGGCTTGCTTGAGAGTGAGGTGGGAACCAAAGGCTTTCTGGATCCAGGCGGCGTAGTCATTCCAGGTCATGTGGTGGCATTCTTGTTCGGGGAAACGGCGCCAGGCAACACGTGCAGTTTCAGAGAGACCAGAGGAAACAAATTGGACGTAGGTAGGCTGGTTCTGTTGGGTCAGGTCATTGGTGGAAGGAGCAAAACCATAGAGGGTACAGATTTCACGGGAGCGTTCGAGGTAATCGTCGAGGTAGTTCTGGATTTCATGAGCGGGACGGTTGCGGTGGTTCCCAGAGAAGATGAGGGGCTTGACAGCTGGCATTCTGAAGAGAGGCAATGGACGTTGGATGGTGGCAGGAGGTTCGCTTGGGGTGGTCTGGACTGGTACTGGAGGTGTGCGGAGGGCTGCTACTTCGTTGTAGAGGTTGTGGAGGGCTTCACGGTACTCGGAGAGTTGGTCTTCGTACCTCTGGATTACTGCTTGAAACTGGACTTGGACTTGTTCACTTGGGGCTTCTGGATTCATTTCTTGATTCGTGATGGGACGCATTTTTCTTGGGGTTTTCTTGGAGGTCGGTAGTTACTTGGAGGAATTTGCCGATGCTACCAATTGTTACGGAAGTAGTCAGGAGCTCGATTGCAGCTTCAAGACTGGGAGAGGACTTTGAGAGGAGTTGAGAGAGTTAAGAGATTATTGAGAGACCTTTCTTTTATTGAATCAAGAAAGGCCTTCTTAAATAGCCTTTGTGGCAAATGTAAGGAAGACAACAGTGGCACTTGAAATGATAGAAAAAGTAATAACGAAGACGCGATCGTGTCTGGGGAGTGTTAGAGTGTTGGAATTGCTGTGAGTAAATTTTGTGTCTGTGGGAATTTTGATTGGCGTGGCGAAGCTTCTGGACGTGCGTGATCAAATCTGTAGACTACGTGACAACCATTGTTACGTAATCTGTCGGATTACGTCACGCGTCTCTAATTGAGAACAATGGACACCCTTTTTCTTGACCGAAAACAATGACACACCCTCCACAATGCCCCATCACCAATCGTTTACTTCCTCTTTATTCTGTAACGCTATTTAAAGCGTGCAATATCACCTCAATAAAGATCAGTCTCCTCTCAATCTTCTCTCTGTTCTTAGCACTCTCCAACTCAATCCAAACTCCTTAATTGATCACGTAGCCACGCCGCAGCTCTTGGTCAATTCCCTATCAATTGGTAGCATCGGAAATCCCTCCGTCCAAGAAACCTCCAACCAACCGTCTAAGTCCTAAAGAAATACTTGCCTTCCAGCCGTCCATAATGAACCCAGAAACCCCAAACGACCGTAATCAAGACCACATCATCCAGCGGTACGAAACTCAGTTGGCCCAACTGACTGAAGCTGTCCAACGACTGTTCGCTGAAGTAACTACCCTACGTGAACGCGAACCTCCCAACCCTCCAGTACCAGTACCAGCCCCAACTATCAACCAGGCCATCCTGGACGAATCTAATGCCCCAGTCCCAGCTCAACGTCGACTACCTATCTTCAGAATGCCATCAATCAAACCTCTCGAATTCTCTGGGAACCATCGAAATAGGCCAGCCCACGAAATACAAAACTACCTCGACGATTACCTCGATCGCTCATCCTCAACCTGCAGACTTCATGGCTTCGCTCTATCTACTGACCACATTACTAAACAAGACCAACCAACATACGTACATTTTGTCTCCGAAGGCCTATGCAGTAACGCACGCATATACTGGCGCCGCCTGTCCGAAACAGAACGATTCTATATGTCCTGGAACGAATACGCCGCCTGGATCAAGAGAACTTTCGGTTCTCATCTGAGCTTGAAACAAGCTGTCGAAGCCATGGAGGACCTCCAACAAACCAGCTCAGCAGTAACCTACTCCTGCAAATTCAACGAACTTGTCTCTGCCATTGCCGCCTCAGGAATCGATTACCCAGCCAGGCATCTCTGCGTCAAATACCTCCAAGGTCTCAAGTTCCACATCCGTAGTAATCCTGCCATTTTTGCTATTGAAGACGATCTCGACCACCTTCAGTATGAAGCTGAGAAACTTGATGATCTCACCTACCGCCACAATAAACGTACCGCCACCGACACTCGTAAAAATACCGCAACTTCCTCCACCACACGCACACAGTCCTTTCGACCAGCCCAAGGCCATACACTCAAGAACTCCATCCCCGACTCATCCGACCCTATGGACCTTGGAAACACTCAGCAAACATCTCCCTACCCACGTCTCACCCCAGAACAGAAAGCCCACTTCCGCTCCAGAGGTTGGTGCGTCTACTGCCAAGCCAAGGACCACGACACCGACCACTGCCCCAAGCTCCGTGCCCGTCAAGCCCAGCTCTCCGCCAAGCCATCCACTTCCAGAATTAACAATGCCGCAACTCAAGCCCAAGATGAAGAAGAAGATAGCGATCAGATAGCCCGAACGGCAATAGACTGATGTTCAAGAGGATGCTTAGCGGCGTCAAAGAAGTAAGGTTTGAGTTTTTCAGGATGGAAGACAGGGTGAATTCCCCAATCTCGTGGTAAGGCTAGTCTGCAGGAAGGAGCAGCTCCAACTAGTTCAATGATCTTGTAAGGTCCGGAATATTGTTCAGAGAGCTTATTTGTCTGGCGGTAACGGAGATTGGAGGCTTGAATTCTTTGGCAGAAATGAGGACGAGGTCTCCAACTTGGAATGGCGAGCGAAGACGTTTACGATTGGCAATGGCTGCGTACTTGTCTTGTGAGTCACGAATGCGATCTTTGACAACTTGATATTCGGCGCGAACATCTTTGATGGACAGAGGAGCAGAGAAGGGCATGTTAATGTTGATCATGGAGCGAGGATGGCGACCATACTCGAGGTAGAAAGGTGTGTAGCCAGTGCTAGAGTTGATGGTGTCATTGATACCAAATTCAATCTTTGGCAGATGTTCGTCCCAGTCGTCTTGGTAAGGGGCGACAAAATGTCAGAGGGCTTGGAGGACCCAGTCGTTCTTTTGTTCAGTTTGGCCGTCAGTTTGTGGATGCGAGGAGGTAGAGATGGTGAGCTTTATCTTGAGGGAGTTGCAGAGTTCTTGCCAGAAGTTGGAGGTGAACTTGACGTCGCGGTCAGAGATGAAGTGGACTGGAATGCCATGGTGAGGGAAGATGTGTAACTCAAACAGGTTGGCAATGTCGCGTGCAGTAGAGGTGGTGTGGCATGGAATGAGTCTTGTGCATTTAGTTCCAGAGTCGACAACTACCATAAGAGAATCGTATCCAGACTTGGTGAGTGGGAGCTTGGTCATGAAGTCCATTGAGCAGGTACTTAACACAACCATGCGCCTGGCTAGCTCAATCGGTAGAGCGTCAGACTCTTAATCTGAAGGCTGTGGGTTCGACCCCCACGTTGGGCGTTTTTTTTTTGTTCATTTGCATTGTGCGTTGTGCGCTGTCAGGTGGATTGAGGCCACCTGGAGAATTCTTTTGTTTACAGGATGGACGGTTGATGCTGTGTGGTGGTCGATGCAGGAATGGATTCACATGCTTTGCGTCGCGGCATCCAACATTGAGGTGCCTTGGCAGTGCGGCAATACTGAAGCACTGCAGCGCAGTTATGGCCGACACTTAGATCATGGGCATATTGGGCATGGTCGGAATCCAGACTTCATGTTGACTTGATTGGTTTGCTTGCACGCTTCACGCATTTACTAAAAGGCTTATGATTGTTTCATAAAAGATTCTGGATGGATGGATTCTATAATGATTGCGCAGTCTTTATTCTGAAGAGCGCAGTTCTTAACAGCAGTTTTGCTTCCAATTGGACGTTCCATCCGAGTAAACTTCCTTCTTCCAGATTGGCGCTATTCGCTTGACTTCGTCAATCAAGAACTCGACAGAATGCAGGGCTGCTTTTCGATGAGGACTCGAGACTGCGATCGCGATGCTTGCCTCCCCGGCAGGAACAACTCCTGAAGAGAAGAGATTCCCGATGTTAGCGACAACTAAAAAGCAACATGAATACAACAAATCATACCAATGCGATGATGGATAGCAATGTGAACAATGTCTGGCCATTTGGACCTAGTTGTCTGCGCGATTGCTCGAATCTGTTTGACAGCCATTTCCGTGTACGCTTCGTACTCCAGCCGAGTGACTTGCTTATCAACGCCGTCCACTGCAGATAAACAAGTTCAATAGAGAGCGTGAGCAAGCATTGGGGACTGGGAGCACCTGCGAATGTGTCTCGAGTTGTCCCAAGGAATGTGGCAATGGCACCGCATGAAGTGGCTCCAACAAGATCCCGCAATTGATCCAAGGTTGCTATCTCCGTGCCAATGTGGAATAGATCGCTACTTTGAGTTGTTGTTGTGGTGGTTGTGGGTTTCATTTCAGATGAGTCTGGTTATTCATGTTCTTGGGTGTCAACGCCCTCTTAAACGCGGCTCATCCATGCCGAATCATTTCTCTATGAGGCTAGTTTTGTCCGTAATTCAGATTGTGTTTGAAACAGCGGAATATGCAGCGTTTAGAAGTTAGCGTTTGCTTCTTTGCAGCCAGTTAACGCAGTTCTGCCCCCTTTCTTTTCATCATACACTCCAGCTCATTCCACCATTCTTATTCCAAATGATGGCATCGGAAAAGCGACTCTGTCTTTATTCTCGCATTCGAAATGACACCACAGTTGCATACTTAAAGACAAAATAAGTTGATATTGTAGTTAAAAGTGATGGAATCACGCGCCTGGCTAGCTCAATCGGTAGAGCGTCAGACTCTTAATCTGAAGGCTGTGGGTTCGACCCCCACGTTGGGCGTTGCTTTTGCTTCAGCCAAAAGCTTGTTCAAAGCGCGGTTGAACAGCGCGATTGTTCAAGTCATTGAGCTCCTTTGACTCACTGAGAATTAGACAGAAGGTATACGAAATGGTCTTCACGTTCATGTAACATCTTTTGTGGGAACGTGAACAAAGATTTTGTTCATTCACACTGTGCTGAACAACAACTTCGCAAAACATGTTCAACCTCAAACAAGTATGTCGAAGCGCGTCCCTCCATATTGAGGATTTCTCGCGGTATTCGCATGAAGGCAAGGACCTATTGTACAACGGATTGTCTTTACTTGTCTGGTGAGCACGATGGATTGATCAATGTGGAAGTTTTCAACGGCAAGCAACTGAAAGCCTTGGATGACAGTGGACGCCAGTGGAGTGTCTTTGTTCGACCAAACCCTCTCTTGCCCAGACACGGTATCAATGTGTACGTGTCTATTAGTGCAGAGAGAGCAGGCGTACCAGAGGCGGAATTCCTGGCTTGGCTATCACAAAACAAAGTGCATTTTACCGTCAGCATCTCGGAACCGGAGCCCGCTTCTTTTTTCGCCAAGTTTTCAAGTCACGATCATTGGTGAGGGATCCGGGTTTGTGAATTGCGTCGTGTTCATGATACACCACATTCACAACGTTGTTTTTCGCCAAGAGCTCGAATGGCTGGTTCGATTTTCCACTGCAAGTGCCTGCTGCTCAGTCGCTGAAACTGACGAATGATACCTTGACCATTTGCATTGAGTTTGATGATGGACCGACCCCTGTCTTGGAAAGATCTGCAACAGCGCAAACATCCGTTTCGGTTCCGAATCCGAACTCACAAGCACTGTATCCCCTCTTCCCAGCTGCGCATTATGACCCAGCCATGGGAAATGTGTTTGACAACGCCGCTTTCTCGGATTTCGCTTTCATTGCCGACGGGAAACCTATCCACGTTCAAAAACACTTTATTGCTGCAAAAGTATCCGCATGGAAGCTTCCACCTGATGTCCGTCAAGATTCGCCGCTCAATGCTGGAAGTCCGCAGCATGAGCAGCAACCCGCTTGCACAATTCATCCCTTTGAATGTATTCCCAACACAAGCTACACTGCCCTGCATTCATTTCTCGCGTTTCTGTATTCAGGACAACTCCCACTTCTTGAATCCAAAGAGACGGCGTCGGATGCACGTTTGCTTGGACAAGTGTGTATCTTGGCAGAGTCGTTTGGGGCAGAACAAAAATTACTCCGCGTTTGCTTGCGGCGTTTCGACTCACTGATTGCCGCAGAAAATGCTGTTGACATGTTGCTGATGTTCGGACACGAAAGTGACTGTCTCCAGGAAATAATTGCGTTTGTGATCTGTGAGCAGTTTGGAGCAGTGAGAGAGACAAGCGCGTTCCAAAGCTTGATTTCCACATTTGAAGGACCGGGCAACCGAGAAGAGCAATGCGTGAAATCGAAGCGGCTTTTGGCAGTTTTGCGGCGGTTGAAGACCACAGCTGCAGTAACGGATGATGGTGAAACGTGGGATTCGTCCGAAAAAGACGCACTGTCTGCTCCGGCAGTTATGGGTCCTGTTCATTCGGTTGCGATTAGACAGCTTCTTTCCACGCCTTCTGTGTCCGATGTGCGATTTGTGGTGGAAGGAAAAGTTGTGTATGGGCAAAAATGCCTCTTGTCTTCATTATCGGACTTCTTCAGAAGCATGTTTAGCGGGGCCTGGAGTGAAGGTGGGGTGGAGGATCAAGACGGAGTGTCAGTGGTCCGTGTTGATGACTTTCCACACGCGACGTTTCTTGCGATGCTGACCTACCTCGTGAGTGAGTTGATGCGGTCCTCTCCATACTTACTTCTGTTTATGTATTTTTTAGTATGTTTCGGAGTTGGATCCACGTGCAAGCCTGACGGAGTTGGGTCTCTTATATATTTGCGCTGACAAGTATCAGATCACCGATCTCTCGGCCCTTGTGCTCAGTCGAATTTCGCAACAAATGTCCCCAGAGACCATATCCCACTTCCTATTTGGCTATGCGTACCAATATGATGTGCTCATTAGTTTGGCGCAAGAGTACTTTGTGCGAAACTTCAACCTTGTCCGAAAAAGCACCGAGTTCGTGCGTGTCGTGCGTTCATACTGGGAATATGAGGATGCCATTCGGAGCGGCATTTGGACACAAATATTGATGCAGTTTACCGCGTGGAACTTTGAAACAATGACGGTTTTGCCTGAAGAAAGCGGTGGTGTAGATGACTTGTTACACCCTTTTGGAGATGCAGACATTTTGGATTCGGCTGAGACGCTCGCGAATACACCGATCGTTACGGATGACCGCTTAGACAAGAGTGTTTGTGAAGGGGCGGATGTCTCAACGGATTCTGTTTCCGCCATGGACAAGTGTGCGGTACCTGATTCTGGAACTGTCCCATCTGGAACACTTGCTGATGAGCTGGATGCCATTGAAGATTTGGCATTGTAGTATGTGCTAACAAGGAGAATGGGATGTTGTCCGTCTGCGTCTCTTTTCGGACGTGTTCTATGTTTTTTTCGTTCAATTTTGCACCTTTGAAAATGACCGTTACGATGGCCCGATTGCTGGTTTATTTGAGTTTTCGAGAATAAATGGGATGGTAAGAAGATAGGGTGGGTGCGTTGTTGAAATGGGCGAAGCGTTGGTAAAACCACGAGCTTTAAGAAAGGCGGAGAGACCCCACTCACGTGAAGGCCATGTTTGAAGGGGGCATTGCAGCCAATGCCCAGTCTGAATCGCGAGCTCATTCAAGAGCGAAGACATGTGAAGGAAATGGCAGGTTGGTTTTAAATATCTTGTTTCGAAGGGAAATAAAATTTGTGATGCCAACGTTTGACGACCTTCCAGACCATTGCATCCTCGCTGCGTTTCGGTATTGCGATTCGAGGTTGGTTTTAGCTGTTTGAGAATGGTGGAGAGCGTGTCAAAACACTGAGATCCTCTCCCAGATTCATTGCCAAGTGCGGGATGCTGAGTCGCAGGCACGCACGCATTGTCCACGATCCAATGCTCTGGACGCACGTGTCTGTCAGCGGAAGAGTCTCTTCGGCGGCACTGTTTATCGAAAACGTTGTTTTACAGCATGCGAAACACATTCGATCTATTTCGTTCGAGAGGTATATCTTGTGTCTGATTCATTAACTACGCTGTTGTTAACACATGCATTCAGTATATCCTTCACATCGAGCACCGTCGAAGGAGCGGACGCCTTTTTCGAAAGCACCGAGCGACTTCTCGCGCAAATTGGGTCGAATTTAAGGGAGCTCCGCATTGACGATGCCGTGCATCGAACGGCCTCGGACACGATCCCGCTTCAATTCAGACTGCCGGTGCCATCATCATTGATGGTGTCCACAACGGGACTGCACGAGTCGCTGTTTGGCGATATTCACATTTTGCTGGCGTCTGTTGCGAAATACTGCCCCGCCATTTCCAAGATTGTTCTCTCGGGGGACTCGGACAGCGCGTATGTCGGCGATTCCAACATCTTGCTCCTGACAACGAGTTGTCCGGCCGTGGAATCGTTTGTGGACGAAGAGTGCTGTGGCTTGTCAGCAAACGCAATCAAATACATGGCGAAGGGTTGGAAAAATCTGAGCTCGCTCGAGTTGGACACGGATTGCATGGACGTTGCTGAGTTTAAAAACAGCGTGAGTCTGTTTGGGGATCGCATCAAGCGACTCTCGGTGACGTGTTTCAACGAAGCTTTGGACACGGAAGGATTCGGCGACTTTCTCGAAACACTGCGCTGCCTCAAAAATCTTGAAGTTTTGGCCATTGACCATTCAGGCTCTCGCAGCGGAACCGATGGGATCGATCCTGACAGGATGCAGCAGATTCTCTCCGCATGCCCAAAATTGCAAGGCTTCGAATATTTCACGACCCTGGAAGCCTATTTTGATTTCGAAGAAGAAGATGATTTCCGAAACTTTGCTGCAACATCGAGTTTGAGCGATTACCATGGCAGCAACGGTGCCGGCGGCGACATGGACTTTTTGATTGAGAGCTACAAAACATACCGTGCGAAAAGCATGTACTCACGATCAAGGCGGGGATCAATTGGATCCGTCTCCATGGCTACCACGCGGTTTGGAAAGGGCCGCTTTCAACTTGCCAGTCTTTCAATCTTTTCGAAGGATGAGGACTCGTTGCTGGACGACGTGACTTCTTTGGCGCCTGCTCTGCCGTCACCGAATGAAAAGTTGAATCGAGTGGAGGTGTATGGGATGTGGTCGTCAGGGGATAAACTGTCGATCCGGCAAAGAGCGTTGCGCGTTCTTGGGTTTGAAGAAGGCAGCGACTTTTTTGCAGGAAAGCAGGAAGTGTTTTTTGCCATTTTGGATGGGTGCCACGCGGTTTGTGGGAAGGGGAGTGTGAATGTCACGTTTGCGTGGTCGATTTGAAACGGGCCCTTGTTGTCTATGAGGACATTTCCTCTTTCGCTTTCAACCAATCAGAATTCATTTCTTCGACCGATTTTATCTTGAACAGTTTTCCGGCCGCACAAGTTGGGTGGTTCTAAAAACACCAAAAACACAACCAAAAAATCGGGATTTCCAAAACCAACTCTCTGGATACCAGCATGAGTGGTGTCGTCAGCACCAGCGAAAGCACCGACACGTCGGAAAGTTCGTCAACGTTTTCAAACTCGAACTTGACCGTGGCCGAAATGGCTGCGAGAGAAGTGGCGCGTCTTTCCAAAGAGCGCGCACAGAAAGGAGGCGGAAGTACGGCAATCTTCCTGCAGCTATCCGACATGCTCAAGCATAGATACAAGCTGCTCTCGACCATTCGGCCCTCGTTAGTTGACGTTCCCCTTGTCATCCTCACATCCCCACTCCCTAGCATCTGCATTGGCATCCAGGATCCAGGAAATCTAAACCACTCCCACCTTTCAACATTGCCACAGAATGTCCAATAGCGAAGTGATTCTGGCATACGATCAGATCCTGGACACTCAAGTTGCCCTCAAAGTCATCAACAAAGGATCCCTGACTGACGCAGAGAAATGGCGCGTGCTTCGCGAAACGGGACTCTTGAAGAAACTAAGCCACCCAAACATTATCAAGCTGCAGGACTTTCACGAAACAGAGACCTGCTATGTCTTTGGTAACTGCATTTTGAATCCTAACCTCCCCCCCTCTTCTCGTGGTGTTGACTGCTTTCCTTCCAGTGCTTGAGTATATGAAGGACGGTGACCTTTTTGACCTCGTCAAACAAACGGGTGCTCTGATTTCCGACCAAGTGCGCATTATTGCTGCCCAGGTGGCGCTCGGTCTCCGATACTTGCATGCACGGCGAGTGGTCAGTTTGACTGATTACCGTCACAGTTTATGAATGATTTACATAATACACACCATCCTTTGTCAAACAGATCCATCGTGACATCAAACCTGAAAACATTGGGATCCGGTTCCCCAAGGCCAGTGAAGGAGACGACGAGTCCGACAACCATGAGAATTGGACGGAGGTGAAGTTGATTGACTTTGGGCTGAGCACGTATGCAAAGTCAGGCCGCGCGACGACTCCGTGTGGGACATTGGGGTATATGGCGCCGGAGATCCTTTTCATTGGTCTGCACGAGGTGACTTGTTGATATATTTTCGGACGAAAAACCAAGACGTTTGCGACTGAACAAAAATTACAAAAAGTGTAAATACACATCTGCAGTCGACATGTGGGCATTTGGATGTCTTCTATATATTCTTTTGACGGGGGCTCCACCGTTTGAGCTCGGGATCGTGCCTCAATCCAAACTGGACGTTGTTGTCAGTTACCCGCCCAGCATCTGGTCCAAGGTGCCAGCTAATGCACAGCAAGCTGTAGAGGCGTGCCTGAATCCGAACCCAGAAACCCGTATTACTGCTGCTAAATTCCTGGATTTAGAGTGGTTCCAAGAAGATGACGAGGCAGAGGGTGAAGATGAATCGACTGGCCCACGAGATGACGTGACTGTTGGTGACGCGGAAGGCGAATCGAACGATGGAGACACTTCTGAAGGAACAAGTGACAACTCCACCGGAAGTCGCAGCGGGAGAAGCTATTTCAGCGTTGACAGCCGTGTCCGGAGTGAGACTGCAGAAAAGAGCAGTGTTCATACCAAAGACAGGGCGCAGAAGGTTACAGGTGTGATTGCCAATACGCGCATGGACACGGCGGAGTCACACATTCTCGACAACTCCCCAAGCAACGAGGAGTTGCCAAGCGAAGTGGACCCACCCAGCGGCCATATGTCCAAGCACAAATCCAAGGGCCTGCACCAGCCAGTTCCTGTGGAAGCCAAACGCGCAAAATCAATTGCCGCGCTACTTGCAAAGTACAAGGATGAACAGGAGTACGACACAGCAGCCACAGAATTTGATCTGGAAAGCATCACGTTGGATCGAGAGCCACCTGTCGAAGGCTGGCTACGATTATCCGATTTGCTACGTCCATCCGCTTCAAAGGACAAGCGAGGTAAGGATTTTGAACTGCAAACGGAAAGGAAGCAGGAGATGTTTGGAGGCATCGAAGGCGACTCTGAAGACCATCATGTGATTGTACGGGTTACGACTGATGACCGATCAAGCGTGGAGCCAGCAGAAGTGGTCGTCAAGGTTGTCAACAGTCCTTCACCTTTTTAAAAATATTTGAGCCATAAAAATGCTGGATTTGCGTAAAAATAAACTACGATGAGTTACGCGTACGCAACAGAGCCACCAACGAAGGTGGATTCACCCTGCATTAACCCCTGTTCCAGCTTATCCCCGAAGTCTTGTTTTAGGGCAAAGTCGTGCTCAAGACAACAATGGGTGACCTCGAAATAGAGGTGACTGAACCTCGAATGGCCATTTGCAAAAAAGCAGGAAGTCTCTGACGCATTAAACACAGCTTTGGCCAAAAGAAGCTCCGAAAGCAGTGCGAAACTTTGTTCAGCTGTGGTGAGTTGAATGACGATAGAAACGACGAAAACTCAAAGCAACAACAAAATACAGCCTGGAGGGATACTATGATGAGACTCAATTCCATCGACTTGTAAAAGGGTTCATTGTTCAAGGCGGAGATCCAACGGGTGCGTGCGCTGCGAGCGTCCGTTGAAACGATGACTCAGACACTCTTTCCAGGAACCGGAACTGGCGGCGAATCCATTTACAGCGAACCATTTCCGGACGAAATACACACGCGTCTGCGTTTCTCACACAGAGGCCTCCTTGCAATGGCAAACACAACTCGCAACTGCAACAACTCGCAGTTTTTTTTCACTCTCGACAAAACCCCAGAACTCGACAGGAAGAACACTATTTTTGGAAAGGTTACATCGATATATTGCAGCTTGATTTGACATTTCATAAAGTCTTTCCTTCTTAAAGGTTGTTGGAGACACCATCTACAATCTTCTCGAAATTGGTGAAGCCGAAGTTGGGGAGGACGAGCGGCCATTATACCCCATCAAAATCAATTCAGTTGAAGTACTGTCAAACCCATTCGATGATATTGAACCGCGCACTACTGCACTTGAACGGAAAGCAGACCATGAGGCCGAGGAACGCAGGCTAACTGCGAAAGACACGAACTCTCGAAAGATCAAAGGCAAAAAGTGAGTGCGCCGAGCTGCTCTTGTGATGTCGGAACTCGAATACTGATAAGAAACTTACCCCAGGAATTTGAACTTACTATCATTCGGCGATGAAGCTGAAACTGAGGAAATTTCAATGAAAGCCATTGCGCCGAATAAGCGAAAAATCGCGAGTAGTCATGACTTGTTGACTGGGGACCAGCGGCTGAGTAAAGAGGGACTAGATCCTACCGCGAAAAGTAGTATATCTGTTCCTGCAGCGTCCAGTCAGGAGGAAGTAACGCCTGCTTTGAAAAAGCGCAACATGCACAACGAAAAAGAAGAATCCGAGTCTGAGGAGGACAGCAGTGACGACGAAATGGAGCAGTCAAAGGCTTTACCCAATGCGAAACAAAGCAGCAATGCGCCTTCATCCAAAGTGTGAGTGCCTTCCACTCTGAAAATGTTTTCAACTTATTTAAGATACGGATTCAAATTCGAAACACAGATCCGCTGTCCGCTCCGAAGTCGCCAAACTTCAAAACGAACTTCGCCAAATGGAATCTGCAAAACGGGCGGCGCGCGCAACTGAAGCGTCCACAGACAAGTCGACCCAAAAAATGAACCCTCTCGAAGCAATGCGGAACAAATACAAAGGGAAGGCGCTGATGGGGAAAAGGCTTAAATCGTCTGGCGAGGATAAAGATATTCTCCGAAATTTGGCGGCATTCAAGGACAAGATTCTGAATCCGGACGAAAGTGTATCAAAATCAAAACCGGAAAATTTGAAAGAGGAAAAAGTGTGCCGCTTGCATGGACTTGCAGGATGCCGTTCCTGTGTGAAACATGGGGGGGATGATGATGCGGACGATGATGACAGCGGGTTAGTTCTCTGTAGTTGGTAATTGATTTTATGGCTCCCATTTCATCACCTTCTTTTTCCCTGCTGGTAAGCTGGTTTGCACATGATTTGCATTTCAAGAAAGACGCAGCAAATGTGTACGAGCCAACAGTAGACGATTACAGCTTCTTTGGTAAACATTTCCTGAATTGGACCAAGCTAATCGAATAAGCTGACGACATCTTGCAGATCCGCGAAATCCGCAAGCATTGGATGAGAAGAAGCGGGTCAAAGATTCAAGCGGCGGACGAGGGTTCCAGCAACGTGATGTTGGAAGGAATAGCCTGGACGGAAGAGATCGAGAGAGGCGCAGCGATGATCGAAAGGAGAGGGGGAGGGATTCAAGGTCTGAATAAACAGCGACTTTGATGCTGTTTAAGGATTTTCCAAGTCCCCCTGTGCGTAAATATTTATTTCCAAATATTTGGAAATAAATATTTTAAGTGCAAATGGATTGGCTTAAGCAACAGACACGCCGCTCACTGCCACTCGAAGGCGACACTCGACGGATGTCTATGGGAGACACACACACTCAAACGCAGTTACAGAAGCAGTCTCGGGCCCAGTCGCAATCGTCATCAGAAGCAGAGTCCCATTGTCTGCACGTGTCAACATCCGTGTCCGGCTTCGTTGTTGTGGTTCCCAAGAAGGGCACCATGAGCCACGTGCTCACAGCTACGAATGCTGTGCTTGGCGCACATGGATTCGATCATCACCAAGTCGTGGCGCTGCGCACAAACGACGGACACGTCTTTGATCTGACTGTGGCAGTCGCAATTGCGACAGAAAACAACCAGCACATTCTGGCTCTGTCTGAGCACGAGTCACGTGTGGCCATGCGCCGGGTAGTGACGCATTCCTTTTTTGATTCCATCCTGGATCACGATCACACACCCACACCCACGCCCCTTCTTATGGCTCCAAAGGACTCAATGATCCCTTTCAACCACGATTCTCTCATGCCGCCTACTGCTTTCAATCATTCCGCCGTTGCTTTCAACCGTGACGACACGCCAGATCGATCGTCTTTGACAGTCTTCTTATCCTACTGCTGGGCAAACAGCGCTGCGGCATCCGGCGCTGAAAGATCCGGTTCATGCGACCCACGCCATGTGCGCAACTATCTCCTGTCCGAGGGCTTCTCAGATGTCTGGATCGACACTGAAAAAATCAACTCTGGCGACGACTTGTTTGAGCAGATTGCAAATGGTTTAATGTCGAGCGATGTGATGGTTGTCTGCGTCTCTGACGAATATGCTGCCAGCAAGAACTGCGTGCGCGAGTTGAACTTCGGCTTGAATGTCATGTGAGTCGAAAACAAACTTGGCCACACTGTTCATTTCTAATTTGTGTGCTCCATTTACAGGAAGATTCCGTTCATACCGCTTGTGGTTGGGTCTGGGTTCAAATGGCAAATGACCAAAGTATGATGACGCTGGTGCCAAGTTTAATCCCATTCACTGATGAATATTTATCAGGTGGGCCTCATGTTTGGGGATCAAACTTATATTGACGCGACAAACGAGAAACATATCCACGACCGCCTTGAAGACCTCGTGACTGCGCTTGATCGCGTGATTTCTTCCCGTCAATCCCTGCAAGAATCCGCGCAGGACGAAGAACAAGGCACCATATCAGCAATAGAGCAACTTTTAACCCCTACTGAAGAAGAAGAAGAAAGTGATGAACCTGTAGATGTTCCAATTGATCAAGACGGAGTTCCACTCAAACTGGCCCTCTTTTCGAAAAACAAATTTGCCAACGGGTTCATTGACACCATGGCCATTGTCAATGTTTCTGTTGGCGACAAGGTCGAAGTCCTGCGCTGGCGGAAAAACAACCGCAACCATTTTGTTGCGGGTGGGTTGCACTGGGTTCCCGTGACTGTTCTCGAAATCCTTCCCGCGCCCATGGAAGGCAGTTCAGGACGCCGAATTCGCGTGTTGTTTCAATCGCGCGTATCTTATTCTAAAACGCGAAATGGACCCGTCATGCCAACTATTGTGGGTGAAGATGAAGAATGGGTTGAAGACTTTTTGATTCGCAAGCGGACAGAGCTGCCAAAAGTCAGTCCTGAATATATATCGGGAGATGCTGTCGAGTTGAGTACTTTATAGGAACCATATCAGCCATCTGGGCGATATTCTTAAACGTGTTCTGTTCCTTGAAACGAAAATTAGATTCTGTCAATTCGTCCACAAAGTCAAACCAAAACGAACTTACCGCCCCAGAGCCGATCAGGCACACCGGCGCAGCTCAAGATCTTCAACCGGGTCGTTCAATGCCACCTCTGACACAGGCACTTCGGTCGTCAATGACGACGGCGACGATGACGAAGACACATATATGTACTGGCCTGCATACATTACATCGAAACTCGAAAACGGAAAATATCTCGTCAAGCAAGGTCGTGGGATGGGCTTAATTGCCGAAACGGGGAATTATGCCGCTGCTTTAAAGCCTGTGAGCGCAAGGTTGCTGCGCATGGGACATGATATTAAATTGATTCGAGTTCGTCAGGCTTTGAATGCTGGGGTGAGTCCTTCACGTGGAATTTTAGTTTGATTTTTTGCCCAATTTAAAGAACCTGACCTCGGATTTGATTTGGCATTCAGAAATTATTGGTTCTCCCGCGAGGCTCCATTGTCAGGCCTGAAAATTTGCCAGATAGTTCCCCTTTGGATCAACTTCGATGGTACGGTTTCGACGCAGAAGCTGCTGCAGGGATTGCTGCCGTTGCAGACGCATTTCTTGAAGTGCCTGCTTCAGAATACGTCGCACCTCGCAGTAGCACACCGCAGCCAAGTCTTAATGGCGGCAATAGCGGCAAAAAAATGTCGAAAAGCAAATGGGACAGTTTGAAACACAAAAACCACTACCACGGCGAAACTTGGGATGCATTATCTTCTAAAGCGCGTATACTGACCGTTTCGCGGGACCTATGGACTGATGCCAGCACGTATTCAACGCGCGCGGATCCATTTACGAAGGCCGTTATTTGGGTCAGTTACAACTTTCAGACCGCGATAGAGAACTGCGCAGTGGATCCGTCGCATTTGATAAAAATGCTCGTTGCTCGGGATTTCAGTGTGTTGGACTGTGCAGCGGAGGTTGGGAATGTGGAACTGCTGAATCAGGATCAAGTGCGCGTTCGACTCGTGAAGGGCGTTGTGAAAGGTTTCTCTCCTTCTGGTGCTGGTGATTGGTGACTGTTCACCTGACGCGATTTTTTTTACACCTAAACCCTGAAAGCCAGCATCTTTTTGGCGCTTCTCACTCCGGAATACTGCCAATCCGAAATCCATCGCAAGGAAATCGAATACGCGCGGCGCCTCAACATTCCTATCACATATGCAGTCTTGAAACCTTTGAGCGCAACTACAAGCACCGGCAAAGAAAGCAGCAGCTTCTTTAACTTTCTATCCGCCGATAATATGATTGATCTCACTGTCAAACAGTTGATTCTTGCACGCTTGGACACTCTTGTGTACAAAATGGCTCTGATAGGCCGAGAAGCTGATGAAAAGCTGCGTGCGACGAGGCTACGCGATGAAGATCCAAAAGATTTACCGTGGAAACGGAATGCCCTCAAAGTTGGTACTGGTGACGGTGTGGAGGCGCTGGATTGCGTTTTGATGGATATGGAGTGTGTCAAATTTGTTGCAACTGAGAATCAAGGAGCCGATGTGCCCAGTGTGGTGCAGACGCCAGTTTCTCCACAATTGAGGACCAAAACATATGCGGATGTACAGACGGTTTCTGTTTGCGGGCTTTCATGGACGCATCATATAAGCTTACTCAGTCAGGGCGATGCGCCGAAAGATAAATTCAGATGGGCATGCCAGCACATGATTTCTCCGTCACCGGCGTTAAGTTTCTTAATGACATGGCAGTATGATGGGATGGTGGATTGGGATTCAGCCAGCGTGGGACGGATCATGTTTAAACCCACAAAGTTATTGCGGTATTGCTGTCAGCCGGCGGAGACTGGCGTAGACCCATGGGTAGTGGGAGATTTGGTGGAAGTGAGGATGTATTGGTTCGCTGGCGATTTGGGGGATTCGTATTTGTGGTATGTTTTCTTTCGGGATTCCGGGAAACGCGAGCCAATTTTGATCCTTCTCGATATAAATAGGTGGCCAGGGAAAATCATTCAATCCATCAGCAAGACAGAGTACATTGTTTTACTGCAACACAGTGAAACCATGCCGTCCGCAACACTGCCTTACATCAAAGCAACCAACGCACAACTCCGTACTGGTGTGGACCCTCGCGCAACCGTGTGGCACCATCCAAGCCGCTTTTACATTGACGAGCGTGAAACTCCAGATGGAAGCATGCAAAACATTCCAGCCTACAGGTATGGTGGCGAACTGATGGATCGATACATCCGCAGCCTTCAGTCACCTGAAGCGTTGTCGCGAATGAACCATCGCGTACCAAGGAAGGATTTACCCCCTGCCACTGACATGCGAGTGATTGAATACTCAAAGGATGGTCACAAACTCATATCATGTAAACCATTGCCAGAACTTGCCAAGATGGTGGCCCGGCTGGATTCTGACCCGAATCCGACGCTGTGGACTAATGGGGTTTTTATTCATGATGAAGGGACTGTGGTAGAGTTTACAGAGTGGTCCGTTCGATGTGCCGTCTCGGCGTACAGCTTCTTTGAAAAGTCCCTTCCGGAGCGAGGACTGTATGTCGAAGTCGAAATTGTGGAACTGGATTGGTGCTATGATGCAGGGCATGCGCACGTTTCGATTGGGATCGTTCCAACGAATTATCCACCTTTTTGTGCTGTTGGATGGACCAACCTCAGTATCGGATATAGCAGCATGCATGGACGGAAATTGACTCCTTCTGATATGCTAGATTATGGTGTGCAGGGGCGTCCTTACGGGCCTGGCGATGTTGTTGGTGTAGGGGTGACAATCAAGGGGGAAGTGTTTTACACTTTGAACGGAGAGTTTCAGTTCCGAACGTCGTATGATGGGACCTTTTTTAGACATCACTTGGGCATTAGTTCAGATGGACCTGCGGTGTTGAAAGTCACCGCGGACAAGGAGCAGTTCAAGGTTCCGGCGCACGTGTTGGAGGGACTGTTTAATTTGCCATTCTATACTTCAAGCAGGGTGACGATAGAACAATAAATAGGATTCTGTTTCTTTGCAAGCGGTGAGCAAGCACTTTTTTGGTGATCGGTTTTTTTTTTTTGGTTTGGTTTCCTCCACCTCAAATAAAGCACAACCAGCGAAAAACACAGCGCCACGCCCTGAAACACGGAAAATATCACAAACGCTTTCGAATAACAAGCAGCATTCAGGCACTCGGTCGCAGCGCCAGCTTCTCGATCATACAGCTGTCCAAACACGTAATTTGATCCAAGGATCCGATCGGAGTGCTTGCGATACTGAACGCGCATGCTGTTGCCTAGGGAAATATGATAAAGTTTAGTTTAGAAATTTTGCGAGAGGAAGCGCGAAGTTGGTTTTTGCGAATATTTTGCCCCAAAAAAGTCTTTGGTTAGAACCACATGACTCGCCAATGCCAGTCCCAACCCAAACTGCGTGCACGTCGATGCAAAGTACAGTAGCGACTCGCCGTATACGCCATGTGCAAGGACTACCGTCGGTGTGAGAATAAACACTTGCGCGAGACATAGTAAACTGGGCCTGTAGTTGCTTGAAACCTGTTGAAGAACCGGGGCCAGAAAGCGACCAACAGATTGGCTAATGGACATGATGGCCAAATGGCGAGTGTTTTGGGCAGACAGCAATGTCGAGTTGGGTTCTCGCAGCGTTGCTTATTGTATGTGAAGCCCTGAGTTAAAATGTTAGCAAGTATGTCATATCATGTCCATCGCGAAAACTGTTACCTGGATAAACACAAACATGAGTGAAAATGGCCAAAAGATTGGAGCGCGCAAGATTTGTTTTGGAGTCATAAAAGTGCCCTTTTCAATTTTGCTGGGCGTGAAGGACGGAGTGAATAGTGCATGCTGCTGTCTGATAGCTGCGGCTCCTGAAAGACGGTGGTGTCCCTTAATTCGATACATTGATTTGGTAACACGACTTCGATGTCTTGAAGCCTGCAAACATCCTCGAAATGAGAGAGTTTGTTTCTTCCAGGATGGTAATTTTGTCCACTGGTTTCGCGGGTTTATCAGAGACGCGTCGCTGATCCTCTGATGGCATCCAATGCCGCGTCGCAGAGGTAATAAGCACCGCCAGCAGGTTGACAACCAGGACCGCCACCGCAACGAACATCAAATATCCTTGAATATTCGCTGCGAAAAACCAACCAAATGTCTGTGCAAACAGCATTGGACTGAGACTGTAAAACAACAGCACAACACCCATAATCACTCCTTCATACGCCAGTCCACCAAAGTTCACCACAATAAGCTTGAGCGGCCAGGTAGACAAATGAGTTTCCGCTACCAATAAGATGTGGTAGAGAATCATGGTAGATGTTGTTCCCATAATTAAGCAAACTGAACAAGTAAGCACCCGAGGGAGTACAAGATGGCGCCAAAGCCAAGTGCAAACTTAGAGCCAAACCTGTCAACGACTGGGCCAGCCAGCAAAAATGACTGTGTAAAGAAATGAGTTTCACGGTAGATAATAGCCTACGACCAAGTAATCGGCTTACCAAGTCTTCAGTGGCTAGTTCAATGCCAGATATAAGATTCAGGTCGGAGGAGGTGAAGGAGAGCTGGCTCTTGAGGTCTTCGGAGTGTAAGGAGAATGTGGATGCGATGCCAAGTGTTGCCATGGAGCCAAGGCATGCACCAAAAGTTGTCCATCGCTGCCAGTTTTGCATTTTCGTACGATTCTGTTTGGTCCATCATCGCGCAACGCTTTTTACGCTGGAGGTCGCAATGTTAACCCTACGTGATGAAATTCAAAAAATGGCATGCCGCAAGTGGGGGGTCCTTTCCTGGGGGTCCTTTTTTGTGCGCAGGCGCAAGAGTGTGGATCGCTGAATAAAACCGGCGTTGATAACACCACCTCCGATCCACAGTCAGGCAAGACCACTGTAACAGGTGCTTACAACCTGCTGGGTACAAGGAGACAGGGAAGGAAGCAGGTAGCTCGTTGCCTCATGTGACAATTGAGCACAGAATAATCCTCATCTTTTCCGCTTGTGGCCTCGAATGAGGGTTTCGCCACTTAGCTTAGTAACCAACTGGATTCCTTCAGGAAAAGACATTGGTTTTATTTTGACATGACAACACCAGTCTCACGTTTGATGAAGGCCCCACCCCACATAAACTAAAAAGAAAAAAGTATCGAAAACGCGCAGCTGACCACTTCGCATTCGTTTTCCACTTCAGATGACACGCATCCTTTGTGCAATACTTCCATTGCCCATCGCAGGTCAATCGAAGAATTCGTTAAAAGATATGATCAGCGTGGACTGTGTGTGCGAAGGCTGATGCTCGGATGAACTTCAAGCATCGAATTTAAATCCAACTCATCCACCCCTCGTACAAGTTCTTCAAGTTTTCCTCATTTTGGGCCTCTTGGATAATCATGTCAACCTGACGGCAAAGTCAAACAACATCTCAACTTGAATTCAAGTAAAAGCGTGACGTACCTGTGCGGCAACAGACATACTTTTCTCGTCCTTGCAGTTATCCTTTCCCTCAAGTTTCAACCGAACCCTGCCAAAAACACTCAATCCTTGTGCGTTGTAAGTTCCTTGAGGTTGCTTTCCTTGGCCCACGGTTGGATTTCTCCTTATTCACGGCATTACCAATCTCCAACTTTTGTGATTCTCCAGCGACTTCTTCGTTGTTCAGCTCCTCTTCTTCCACTTCTTCCACTTGCGACGACTCGATATCATCGCGGTCGTCATCCTCGAGATGATGCTCCTGTTTGTCCGCGTCACTACCGGCAACGCTCTGCCATTGCTGGTCATCTTGACTGGCGCCAGCAGACTCTCCGGCATACTCTCCGGCATATCCTTTAGTGAGATCAAGCTGCGAATTTGAGAGTGTTTCGATACTGAGCAAACTATTGGCGAAGACCCTAACAGTCTCGTCAGCCCCTTTGAGAATCCAAGCCGCTCTTTTCTAAAAGTGATCAAATAGAGTCAGACGGCGCATTGATATTTTTGGACATGAGTGACGCACCACTAAAATCGCAGCCGTATCGGTCGAAGTAACCTTGGACGCAAGGTGTTTCATCTAATTCTCTTTCCATCGTCTGATGGCACTTCCAAGATATGGCCAAAGCCCCCAGAACGCCTAATTGAGAGTGGTTTTCAGTACCAAAACTATCAGGAAAACTATATGAATCACCTTGAGCTGTTTGTGAACTGTCTCTGCGCACTCTTCGACTTAAAATCCTTTCTTTGCAGGATTCGCTCAGGGCATGTTGGTGAATCGTAATCCAAGTTCCTGATTCTGAAAGCAATGAATTCGAGTGCGGCAGCGGCCTTGACCGCTCATCTTTCGATCTTTCGATTCACACTCGACCATTCTTTTATGAAGGTGGCTAGCAGTTCCTCCATCTGTAAACGATCTGTACACAGCCGAGAAAATTCAGAAACGGAGTCGACTGCTGCGGAAATGGCGAGTCATGCTTGCTGTCGACGTCAAAAGTCCTTCCTTGGCACAAGGAAGATGGATTACGATGCTGGTAAGATCAACCCAATGCGGGCACTCACATATTCGACTGGATACAAGTTTCAAATTCAAAAATCAGCGCTTTGATTCGTTCCTCTTCAGCATCTTCCAGTGATCCAATCAGATAGCGGGTCATACGCAAGCGAATCAAGCAAAGACATCAAAGCATCCGATATGTGTCTTAGAACTTCTTTCAAGATCCTTTCGCTAGACTCCCTGAAACCACCTTCCACGCCGGAAATCCCGAGACCGCACGACATTTTGCGTGAGCCGAAAAGGAACAGTTTCTAGCACACGCAGCCGTAAACCCTTTTCGAAACAGACATTGTAATCAATGTGAACAACATCACCCGTCACGCCATCAATAAGGACGTTATCCAAATGACGATCTCCCAGGCGAATGAGGTATCCAATCACTGAATTGACTCCTGAAGAATGCGAAAAGTTTTTTGAAGATTGAGAAAAGGGATCCCACTCTTTCGACCCATTGAATCATTCCACATTCATCACCCAAAGGGATAACCTCATACGAACGGGCACAGAGGCCAGACTTGCGTGCATGTTTATCCACCTTCAAAAGAGAATTTGTCGCTTTCAGAAGCTGCTGAATTCGTTCATCGAGATGTAAATTTTCGTGGCCTTTTAGAAGAAAAGAGTATTTCCGCCCATCCGCCGCCCACATGTCCACTTTTTTTCGGTTTTGTTTTCGTGGGCAATACAGTGACATAACTTCCAAATGACTGCACTTGCAAAGTGATTTCGTCGACGTCAAGAAACGGCAGCGGCACAAATAAATCGACCGGTGCTTTCAACTTGGGACTTAAGCGCGATGTTTGCAGCGTTTTGGCTGGAAGCCTCTTTGAGATGTCGTTTGTTATCTGCGAGGAAGGTTAACAGGGCAAAACAATTCGCGAATTGATGAAGTGAGAATAATGCACGTACCTGCAAAAATGGATCCCATAAGCTTTTCACAGAACTCAAATCTTTCGGACTTTTCAGCATCTGAATGGCGCTTGTGATGCTATCCTGAAAGCGATCAGCGAACGAGGCTTCATGAGGGGTGACAGCACCAATAGAAAACGTAGATTTTACCATCTTTTCCAATGGACTGATGATAGGGTACAAGATGATGTCATACTTTTCTTTTGCTGGGAGCAAAGATTCACCAGCAGATTCAGGTTTGCAGCGATTGAATTCAGAAGCGAACCGCTGAAGCTGCTTTGGCGCACTCGAATTCAATTTAACCAGCAAGCTGAACGATGGCTCCTCCCACAAAACTGTCATTCGACGAAGTTCTGTAAGGAAATGAGCGACTTGGTCGACTTAGGTGACACCACTAGCAGCTTGTATTTGAATGTACAGACTCTTGAGTGAGGTATATTTTTGCGCATTTGATGACGTAAACATGCACTCAAACATCTGATAAAGTCGGATCCTGAGTCACATATTTAACATTAGCTTCGTAAACACACACCATTGCTTTTTTGTCCAGGGCCGCACCCATGTTTCTCCAAACTCGGTCTCCATGGCAACATTCGAAATGACTCCAAACAATCTGCTTTCACTTTTGCTGGAATTCGTTCACAGGTTTTTTGATTCTCAAAGATGGCAGCGCAAACTCCCTGGCAAACTCCGACACAACAAAGAAACAAAGCAGTAATAGAACTAGAACCGCGTTGAGGACCTGAATTCAAGGATATCCTGCTTGTGGACTGGTAATGTCGGAGCCAATCGTGCATTGATGATGAAATTCGCGAGGTTGTTTCCAGTGGAAGATCTCTTCGCGTAAGTTGGGTCGTGATCCAGTTGTATCAGACATGCGAACTGAGCGTGGATGTTGGACAGGCTGCGAGGCACCTCTGCAGTCGGCAAGAAGACACGAGTGAGACAAACAAGACGAAGGAAGAAGAAACAACACAGCAAAAACGAGAGATACCTGGGATTCTGTTGTTTGTAATCTGGAACATTTGTGGAGTAATGGTAAGGTGGCCATTGCCGCTGTAGCTGCTGCCGCCCCCACGGGTCCTCCCCTTTCCGGATGCACGCCTCCGCCTCTACCGCCAAATTGGTTTAAGTTGGTCATCCAAAAATCAGGTCAAATTCAGTGCTTGATTCAGGGACATGAACTTGGCAGGCATTCATATGTTTAATAAAATAAACCAATAAACCCAAACGAAAACATGGCCAGCGCTTCTGGTCCGCCTCCGCGAATGCGCCAGCCACGAGACTTTACATTCGGACGAGTTCTTGGCGAGGGATCGTTCGCATCGGTCGTGTCAGCCACCGAGAAGGAGACAAACAGGAGATTTGCTGTCAAAGTCGTTGACAAAAAGTTTCTCGTGTACGTTTGTGACACTCTTGCTTTTCATATGAGTGCTCTGATCGGGAGTTCTCAGGCGCGAAAACAAGGCCAAGTACGCCATGGTCGAAAAGGAAGTTCTGAATCGGTCCAACCACGCATTCATTGTGAAACTGTTTTACACGTTCCAGTCAGCCGACTCTTTGTACTTTGTCATGGAGCTGGCTGAGAATGGAGACTTGCTTGCTTTGATGAGGTCGCGCATCTTCACTCGCGAAGCCGCTGTTTTCTATACTGCCGAGATCATTGTTGGCATCGAGTACCTTCATTCCATCGGCGTGCTTCACAGAGACTTGAAACCAGAGGTAGATCCTTTTTCGAATTGCAAAGATTTGAATTCGGACTTACGCTTGAATCCGCTCACAGAATATTCTTCTCAGCGCGGACAATCACATCAAGGTTGAATAACTAGCATTGAAACTCAGTCATGGACTCTAAACACTGACTTCTTTACCGCACATCAGATTTGCGACTTTGGAAGCGCGAAAATTGAGCAACCCACTCCAAAACGAGACGCAACCTCACTTCCACCAGTCGAAACCCACGCACAACAAAACTCATTTGTCGGAACAGCAGAATACTGCAGTCCTGAGCTACTCAACGACCGAAGCGCGACAACAGCGAGCGATGTGTGGGCCATTGGATGTATCCTGTTTTATATGTACGCCAACCGCCCACCTTTCAAGGGACCCAACGAATACCAAACGTTTCAAAGGATCTTGGCTCTGAAATACGAGTTTCCAGAGTCGCGTTTGAACATTGACGAAGGCGTATCAGAAGCTCGCGCGGTGGTTGAACGCATTTTGGTGTTGGACTCGAAATTGCGTATCACGATTCCAGAATTGAAAAAGATGCCGTTTTTCGAAAGCGTTTACAATGGGGACAGTTTGAGTGAATCCAAAGCTCCTGTTTTGCAAAAGCTGCCGATGGATGGAGGCGGTGAAAAACTTGCATTCAGCGTGGATGAGCTGTCAGAGTGGTACGGTCGAAGCATGAATGTTGAGGACGACGCTTTGACGTCAAATAATGTTCAGCAAGTTGAGACTGTCGCATCAGAGAGTTCCCCTGTTGATAGCGAAGATAATTTCCAATACCCCTATGAAACTGCTGAAGCGATTGATGAAGATTGGGGGTCCCACAGTTTGGGGGATGTGAATGGTGTCATTATGCACGTAGAACCCAATCAGCTCCGTGAAGTTGCGTTAACTGCTCAAAAATCAAGTGTTTTGGCGCCCATTTTGGAAAATAACGAGCTGGTGGTTATGGTTGGAACTGTTGGGAGGCGGAAGGTTTGAAAGTCTCCCAAAATGCGTTGCCATGTTGTTGCTCACCCCTTTGTTCGAATTCGCAGGGTCTGTTTATGAGAAAAATGGGACTGATGCTGACAGATAAGCCTCGTAAGTGTGATCACACGCGTATTCTCAAACTTTGGTAACTAAGTCAGCAGGTAACCCAGGTCTGCAATTCTTTGATTGCGACAAATACGTGCCTTCAAGTCAGATTGCTTGGAATAGCATCACATCAGTCGAGCTGAAGGACAGCAAGAACTTTGTCATCAAATCGGGAAAGAAAACTTACAACATGAAGGTGAGTTGCTTTGAACTTGACCGCGCAACAACGCGTAATCCATCTTCATGTCCAAATGTCCAATAACTCTGACACGCGCAATTTTGAATAGGATTTGGAGCAACATGCGGATCGATGGGTCTCGGCAATTAAAAAACTTTTGTAAATTAGCCAACATCAGATAGACCCACCAATTCTGTGTCAGTAGTTCTGATGTTGTATTCATATGTTCATTCATGCAAGGACCTTACTTCCTTTTGTCTTCATCGCCGGAGGAACTGAACTGGGTATCAGCGCGATTTTATGCGAGTCAGCACCGGAACACGAAGTTTTGTAACTTCAGTTTAAGACAAACGGCAGAGCATAAATTGGATGCAATCATGAAGTGTAATGCAAGCGATCAAGACTGTCGCCGGAAAACACCCACACCTTCAACGCCCTTTTCCCAATCCCAACCAGGAACCCACAAATCAAGCGACCCTTCCCTCACACGCACGGGATTCTTTACAGAAACACCCGTAAACACAGCCGCCACATCTTCCAGCAATCCAATGCCCAACCCAGCTCCAGCTCCAAACAGGATCGCGTATCTCGCGTAGGCTCGAGGCAGTCTCGCACCTGCGGCAAAAACGAGACCAGACCCAACACCGGCTCCAACTGCAGCCGCCCAAGTTTCTCGACCTCCGAAAACCGTGTGTTCGATTAATGCTTCCGTACAGGTGAAGACCACTCCCAGGCCTGCGAACCGCAGCCCAGCTCCGAATCCGCCACGCCATGTCAAGCCCGCCCGCATTGCTTCGAGTTGTTTGTGGCGGTGGTAAAGAAACCAACCCTGTTTTGAAGAAGCGTGTGTTAAGTTCAAGTGTTGTTGCGAGTTTTTTCCAAGTCACCCGCTCTGTGGATGGCAGTTTATGTGCATTCTCGGCCAGGAACTGGTGGCTCCGTGCCCGTCCCGCCACGAGTCCGCCCGTTGCGAAGCCGGCCAGGCCCAGATTGAATCCGCACTTGAGCGTCCACGCAAGCTGTGGCGAGTAGCTTCTGAGTGCGTCTTCGTGGACTCGCGCATTTTCGGACGAGAAGGTCAGACAAAAGAGAAAAGCGTGCTTCAAAAGCTTCCAGTCAACGCCCACATGACTGCTGTGATCTTGCATCCTTGCTCAAGCTGAAATATTGGAAGAATTTACGTCGTTGGTAAATATTTACGAGTTATATAATATTTCACGTTTTTATCTTTATTTCGCTGGTTTAAATTCGCTATCAAAAACCACGATTTGACCCAAGTTGGAAGGGACAGGTCAGCGTACCACATTCAGCGACTGGATGGAATGCGCGCGATGGATGATGAGCAGGCGGACAAGCGGCGTGGCTGCAATACGCATACGGATAACTGTCCAGTGGAGGCACAACCCAGGATGGATGGTACGGGTGATGGTGTCCCTTCACGGTGTACGTGTAGTATTCATGCTTTGGACGACGAATCGGAGATGGGTTGTTTGGCTTCACCAAACGCAGTTCTTGAACAAGCGCCTGATCCAACTCAGCATTGTCCAAGCGTAACAGCAGGTTTTTCTGAATGGCAGGCGTCGCTTCCTGGAGCATTTCCGCGATGCCCGGGAGTCGGAGAGCGCCTGAAAATGTCAATGCACCGCTTTTTCTGTTTGCGGCCAAGACTGTATGAAACGCCAAATTCCCAAGCATGCCGTTCAAGCCGGGATCGTCGGACGGGATTTTCAACGCTTTATCTTTTTCCGGCAATCCGCTTTTTAAATGTCTCGCGTGGACTTTTTTTCCTTCACGCAAATCAATGATATCGCTCGGTGCATAGTAACTGACGAGCCGGTGTCGTCCGCCGTCACTTCCGACGAGAGTGATGGTTCGCTTTGTGAGACCCGTGGGAGAAATGCGTGTTCCGGGTTTCAGAGTTGTTCGAGTGTAGTTTGGCTCCAACCCAGCATGGTTTGAGTTGAATCTTCGTGCTGTATATTTGGGATGGTGGGATGGTGTTATGGAAGATTCGAGTTCGATTTGGCGGTACAGGACGAATGGCCCGAACGCGCGTGAAGGAGACCATGGGACGCCGTCCTGAATAGAGTTGTGTAAATGTTTGGTGTTTGTATACCGAGTATTTTGAACTCACCTTCCACCGCCGAACTTTTGCTGATGATTCTGCGACAACAATGACAGTTCCGCTTCTGAAGGGTACCAGGTTCAGCTCGCTCGCTGTTCCCGTAAAGTGGGGCAGACTGCCGTTGATGGTGGCTGAGACGCTTGTTCAGTCATCATATGAAAATAGCCAGGAATAATGTGAAAACCTTCAATCACGAGAAGTGCATCCTCCAAAGTCGCAATGAATCCAAAGTAAGTTTCAAACTCGCGGATTTGAAAAGCGCGGTGTTTGTGCTGCCCAGTTGCGGAAGCACGACCCGGGTCCGTGTGAGAAGCCGCAGCAGTCAGCGTGCTCTCGCCCATCTTGGCAACCCAGCATGATAAGTGCGGTGTCATTAGCTCCCCCCACTTGTGATTGGCGCCCAAAGACCCTGACAATTATTCGAGTCTTGTTTTGTTTTGTCTTGGACACAAGATTAGAAGCGTCGAATGTTGCTTGGAAACCATCGCAGCCGGCACTTGCGCAGTCTAAGCACACGCGCACTTGTCACCGAACAACACGAAGAATGGTTCGTTTCATGTTTGACGACGCGTGTCTGATATATAGTTCGACTCCGCGTTTGAATTTTTCTGGTCCATCAAATTTTCCACACGCATTCTTGGTTGTCACATGCATCGCATCCGATACTGGCGTCTGGGTCACGGGAAGCGGTTCAAGCAGTGGGCATACGGGAAGTCATACAGCTTCATTTACAGTGGAAATTGTGCAGGAAGAAGACAAGAAGCGGTTCTCAATGGGGCGCAATAATGCTGCTGCTGTTGATCCGGACAGCGTCAAGCAAACGAGTCTCTTGGTTCAAAGCATTGTAGTTGTTGGCGTGTTTGTTCTTGGATGGGCGCCGTATTTTCTTTTTGTTATGGTAGAGTTGCAGTGCCGGTGTCGACTGATTATGAGGTTGCGAGCGAGTTTTTTGTGGGTTTGGGGATGTGCTGAATCCGGTTGTTGTTCTCCTGTTTGATGTCGAGCTCGATTCGGAAGAATGTTTCTGCCTTCTTCAGATGCGGGATGCGGCATTCCAGTTGAGCGCTGTGCTAATCAATAAATGCCATTTATTTTGTCAATATTCAGTGAATCAGAAGATAAAAATCATTGAATCGTGATCTTCTTCGCGCCGTCCTCCTTCGCTTTCTTTCCAACAATCAGTTCCAGCACTCCATGCTCCATAGTAGCCTTCACATCCTCCACATTCGCGTCACGTGGCAAACGCAGGCTTCTCGAAAACTTGCCTTGACTTCTCTCAACAATATGTCTGTGCTCATCCTTCTCTTCGCGCTGATGAGATCTCTCCCCGCTCAACGTAAGAATGTCGTCCTTGACTGAGATTTGCACTTGCTCCTTCGGGATGCCAGGCAAGTCCGCATGCACCAAGTAGCTCGACGGAGTCTCGGTGAGGTCCAGGCGCGCGTTGAATGAACCACCCCAGTACTTTGAGACCTTGTTTTGGTTGGTTGAGTTGCTGGAGTCGACAGCTTCAGTGTCGTTGTTGCTTGTGAGGGAGTTGAGGTGAGCGTTGAGGAGGCGGTCGAATTCGCTAAAGATTGGGTCGCGTTTGATGTAGATTGCCATTTGTTGTTTTGCTGTTGTTGATTTGTTTTTAGTTTCTGCTGGGTGGAAGTTGTGGATTACCAAGGTTTTATACTGTTTTTTTTTGTGGGGGGAAAATTTGAGGGTTTGCGAGAAAGTTCCATTTCCTTTCGAATCGTTCAACATGCGAAACTGATGGAAGCCACGAGAAGACTTTGGAACTCTGACGCATCTGGTAGGGTGGGATCTCAACTTGATGGGGGGATCAGAGAAGTATACTGAGGGAACTAGACAGCTTCAACAGAGGCCGAAAGATAGAGTGTTTATTGTTTCAAGTACGTTCATCCCATCTTGTCCGTCACCGGATCCGTGCGACGTGTTCCGTATTCGCGACGGTTTCTATACCCGCCTGAAAGCCTTTTCGCGGAACTGCGTCGTCAAAATGAACCCATTCTTCCCACCTGTCAAAAACCAAGATTCAGACAAATTCATCTAAATTAAAGCAACCAAAACTCACGTCTTGAGTTCAACCCTTGACGGATCAAAACTTTGCTCTCTCGAATGCCCGTCGTTACCGTGCCCGCCATCCTTCTCACCTCCACCTCGCGTCTCACCATCCACTCGACGTGTCTGTCCCCAACTGAAATCGTCAAAATGCCAAAACGCATAGACAGGCAAGACAAAATTCCATATCGGCAGTGACAGCATGTACACAGCCATCCAGACGATATAAGCCATCTTGCGGGATGTGAGGACAATCAAGATGCCTGGGAGTCCAAGGATAAACAGGAGAAGGAGCATGGGGATGAGTTGGACTTGTCCAGTGACTGCCGTTTGGACTAGAAGGAAGATAGTGAAGCTGATAGCGGCTGGAAGGACAACGGTGCCAATGAGTTCGAGCTGGAAATTATTCATAGTCAGTTTGAAGTTGGAATCACAGAATATAACCTACCAAGACTACAAATTGCATGCTGAAGCAAAAAATGCCGCACAGCTCTCTTACAAGGAGAAGTTCCATCAAGTTATGAACAGTACTATTGATCCAACGCCGCCGCTGACTCAACAGAATTTTAAACTCGTTTGGAACAACGGTATGACACACAGCTTGCGGCACAAACATCATTTTCCGTTTCGGAAAGTTTCGCAGCATGAGCGTGGACAAGAATCGGTCCTCGCCAAGAAGGAGAAGATTCTTTTGGTGCAGCGTGAGAACCACGTTTTCACTGTATTCTTCGACAATGTCTGGGTTTACGAGGAGTGGGACGAAGCGGCCACTGCCTTTCGAAATCTTGATGCGGTACATGCTGAAGCAGCCTGTCGTCAAACTGAAGCGTCAGAACATTGATTTTGATCAAAATGTGGGACAAACAAAAAACCTGGCAGACAAGTAACGCCGCCAAATATACTCTCAAACGCCTTCCCCAAGTGGTGGCTTGCATAGTACTCAAACACTTGGATGGCAGTGACCCACGACTCGCTCTTGTTCCGTATCCGAGTTTCTCCGCAAAGACCCATAATGTTGCGGTCATTGAGCATGGCGTTGATCATGTGCTTCAAAGCAGCAGAGTGTACGTCAGTATCTGCATCGACCATGAGCACATACTCCAACTGGGAAGGATGGATGCGAAGAAGATGCCGTATTCGCAGCTGCATGTCACAGTCGAGACGCGTCATTCGGTCCTTGAATAAACAGCGACTGAGAAAGTTCATTAATATCATTTGCGAGTCGCGTTTCCCCTGATTGAAAGTTTTTAATTGAATTTATCAATGGTTTTGGAGTAAACAGACCGACTTACCCTGTTTCCAGGCTTTGCAGCGTCGTTCTCTTCCAGTGTCCCACACTTGACAACGACTATCGTGGCGACCCTGTGTCCATCGCAATTGTAATGCCCAGAGTACTTGATTCAATCGTGCTAGTTAGTAGACAAATACAAAGAACGCATCGTTTGAAAACTCACAACGTATCCCATATTATGCTGCCGCGAACCATCAGCAATCGCCAAATAACTAGACGGCACAGGATACGGCAAAGAATAATCCAGTTCTACCAGTCCAAGCACAATATCCGGCGTACTCCTTGTCTCACCGGCTCCAACAACCAACCCATCCGCAACAACAAACAGCAACTTCTTGCCGTCCGGATAATCCGTCTTGACCAGCGAATCCAGCGTGGCCTTCACGCTGCCCTCGCCTTCACTATAACATGTGACCAGCATCACTGTGTGCGGCGTTGGATCAAACTCCGGCTCAACGTGTACAATATGCGAAGCAGTCACATTATGCGGTTTCACGAGCCTTTCGGCCATGAACCAGTGGAAAAACAGCGCCATAAAGAATTTTGTGAACACGAGCGTTAGAATCACGATTGTGCTCAGCGTGAGAATTGCGCTGGATGCGAGGCAGCCGAGTGGGATTGAATCAATGTATCCGATTATGGCGCGTTCTTGGAGACATAAGGTTGCGGCGAGGAGGTCCCGCGAGCTGTGGATGATGCGTGTTGCGTCGGTGGATGCGTATGCGTTGATGAGGGGGTCGGTGAAGGGTGGAATTGTTGCAGTTGAGGACGCGTTGAGGACCATGTTGTTGAACACAATGAGCTTGTGGTGGGTTGTGGCAGAGTATTGAGTAATGTCGTTCCAGCTGAGTGTGAGTTTGTGGCGGGGCAGATTTTCGAGCCATGAGAGTGAAGGACATGATGTTGCTTTTGGTGATGCTTCGATTCCAGCTGCTGATACGATGGCCGATGATATTGACGCGCAAGTCCAGGTTTGCTGTTGAAATGGTTGGCAGAATTGGGGCGGAGTAAAGAGGAGAGTCAGATCTTGCCCCACAAAATTTGTGCCGTTGATATCCATCAGATTACGCTGCAGTAACAGTGTTCGCACGTCGTGGAAGTTGTAAGCCTGGCCGCGGATAATGACCTTGTCTGCTAGTGTGTTTGAAAGTGCAAACTTGGACGAACTCTTATTAAAATACGAATACGATTCGTAGGACTGCGGTGGACAGAGCGTGACTTGCAGTCCAAACGTGAGAAACCCAACTGCAGCGCAAAGAGCGACAATGACGACACAGAGCCCAATCTGGTCGGGGATTTGAGCCTGATTAGGACGCTGCAAACAAGGACAGAAATGATCCTACCTTCTCTCTCCACGCCTGTTGTGCGACCGGATTCGACTTTCCCAGAAGCTTCAAAAGCCCAGGAAAGAAACAGCACGTCACAAGTTTCGAAAAATGAATCCAAGGATCGCCCCCGCAATCCAGGCAGTTCTTTTTTCGCTGCTCATGTCGACCTATGGCCGGTGGACGCGGTAGTGACGCTGACACTCGGTTTGAAGTTGCGCCTGAGATTTCGAAAAACTTGGTTCAACATGGTCATCTGACCAAACAAACACTCGCATAAAATCCAACCTAATCTCGCAGACGGCGGTTCAGCTGATGAACTCCGCATCATTGGCTTTGTTCGCCGTAACGTGTTTGCGGATGGATTCCTGTCTCCGCGATTCAACGTTGTCCGCAGCGTCCCAGAGTCAACGGCGCCGAGTCTGTCCAGAGTTGGTATCCCGTACAGAGAGCTCCTCCTGCTTAGGGACGGTAGGGTGGTTGTGAGGGTGGGTGCAGCATTGTTTGTTTGTGTTGTTGCTGTTGGGGGCCGTGGTCTGCTGGACTTGTGCATCCGACGCGTTTTCGAGCGCGGCGGAGGGAGAGGCGCGTCGTGAGACGTGGTGTGAATGTGTTGCATATCGCTGGACAATTAAAAGGGCGGGGCTGAAACTTGTGATCCCGCCCATTTCGCATCCAAAGTTAAAATATATTAAATAAATATTTACAAGCGTTAAATATGCTCTCACAGTCACAATCGCAACTGGACGAAAGCGCTTCAGACTCTGTCGACGATGTTTCGCATTTGACGCAGCAATGGATCAACGAGCGCAATGCGCCGCAGCTGCTTCGCTTCGAGGGCGGGGCAGTGGAGCGTATACTCGAACTGCTGCAGGCCCAGACAGACACGCTCGAGGACCTGAACAACCTGGACGAATCCAACGATGAGTTTATTAGAAGTGTGTATGCGCTGGAGATGGAGCGCATCAAGTTTGTCCTGAGGTCTTACTTTCGAGCACGCCTGAGCAAGGTTGGCCAGGACATGCTCTGCAGCACTACTTTCGAATGTTTCGACTCATATCCATTCATTTTCTCCACGACAGATTGAGCTTAATACGCTTGCGATACTCACTAATCCAGAGTACAGGAGGAACTTGTCCGAAAATGAATTAACCTATGCTGAACGGTGAGGAACTCCACGTACACGAAGATTTGTCTCATGCGCCCTTGTCTCCACTTGAAGGTTCAACGACATCACAAATGAAAACTATAAAAAGTCCTTCTTGGACGAAGCTTGTCCACCATCGCTGCAAAACCTGAGCGATCCCGAAACTGGTGTCTGAGTGATTGGTCACTTGAACTGCTCGCATATGTCCTAACCGTGTTTTTGTTAGCTCACAACCCGAATATGAACCAAGCCGTGTTTTGCCGCATCAAAAAGGACATTGGCGCGCATTTACTGCCCAAGTAAAAAATTTCGCTCTTCAACCAACCCGTTTGTTTACTGATCTTCGAAATGCAGCGGGGATACAATCGATCTGTCGAAAAACAAAATATACCTGCTGCTGTACCGGATTATCCGCCCATTTGTTGAAACTGGGGAAGCTGAATTAATATGAATGAGCTTGTTTTGGAATAAAGCAGCGCATAGTTTGATCATCATTGGATGGTTGCTTCTGTTTTGTTGACCTGATTTTCATGGGCTATGTAAATCCCAACAGAATCCCAACCAATTATGGACGCGACTCACACGATGTACTCAGCCATATCAATGAGCACGATGGGCCTGTCGCTGATCCTCAAATCTGCCATTGTTCTCACCAACATTCCCTTCCTGGGAAAGCTCCCGTCAAGTTCATTTCTGATCGTTTTTCTATGCTTGGGAGACTGCCTGACCACATCGAATATTGTTGCCTTGACCATGATACATCTCATCAAAAACACGCTGGAATATGACGCGCAAACTTGTCAGATCCAGGCCGTGTTTATTTTGGGGCGATCCTCTCATTGGGGTTGTGTGGCGGTCTCACCCTGTTTCGATACCTTGTAATTGTGCAAGGAATCGATGTCACCAAGAAATTTGCCGCCGGATATGTTTTATGGGCGAGCGTGCTTTCAGCAATGTTTTGCTCGCTTCCATTCATACTGGGATCACAGCAAGCTTCTTACTTAATGCATCCGTCTGGAATCAACTGTACAGCAGTCTGGCATGGTCGAGATCCGCGTGCAATGATCATTACTATCCTGTGTCCGATTGTACTCGTGCTGTTGCTGTTTGGGATCATATTTGCGTATTTCCGCAACTACCAAACCATTTCGACAAACTATGAAGCGTTCATAGGTGTGGAAGTCATGTCGAACCATGGATTGAATGATGCAAATCTGACATCGGTGAAGGATCGGTCTGGATCCAATATTAATCGGCTTTCACAGCTTCAACTCACAGGCATGCCATCCACCACGGATACAGAAAACGCGTCAAGGAGTTTAAAGCGGGGCGGTCTTGCCAAGATATCTCGCGGCTTGGAGGAAGCGAAATAGTTGCGGTTGCTAACAGAGACGGTGGTTGTGGTCACTGTGTTTGTGATTGGGTGGACGCCGTATTTTGTGCACGCGATTATGGAGGTGATTACTGGCGAGTACGCACCGACTGTGTTTGAATTTACGGCAGATATTTTTGTGGCTGTCGCTGACTTTACGAATCCGATTGTTGTGTTAGTGTTTGATGGGGAGATTCGCGGGAATCTTTTGCGTGGTCTGTGTTTTTGGCGGATGATCTCAAAGAGCGGCTGAACATTCAGATATTATTATGAAGGAGTGAAACTTATGAATGCGTAATATAGGTTGTGATGATATATTGATGTGCACTCCTGTAATAATCGTGTCTTCTGTTCTAGCTTTTGCTAGATGATGTCAACAGCTGTGATTTTCAAATATTTGTAAATCACTTTGAATTGGTTTGTAAGCCATCATGGACGCGAACTACACGCGCTACTCGGCCATGTCACTGGGCATGATGGGCCTGTCGCTGATCCTCAACTGCACCATTGTTCTCACCAACATTCCCTTCCTGGGAAAGCTCCCGTCAAGTTCATTTCTGATCGTTTTTCTATGCTTGGGAGACTGCCTGACCACATCGAACGTGGTTGCCTTGACCATGACACATCTCATCAAAGGCAGTCTGGAATATGACGCGCAAACTTGCCAAATACAAGCCGTTTTCATCACGTTTGGCGCGTTGCTTTCATTGGGGTTATGTGGCGGTCTTACCCTCTTCCGGTATCTCGTAATTGTCAAAGGAATCGATGTCACCAAAAAGTTTGCCATCTACTACCTTGCAGGGATCGGCCTGTTCTTTGCGGCATTTTGTTCACTTCCATTCATGCTGGGATCTCAGCAGGAATCTTACGCAATGCATCCATCTGGAATCAACTGCACAGGTGTCTGGCATAGCCGAGATCCGCGAGCCATGATTCTCACGGTTCTGTGTCCCATTTTCCTGGTTATGGTACTGTTTGGGATCGTGTACGCGTACTACCGGATCTACCAAACAATTTCAAGCACGTACGATGCCTTTAAAAGTGTAGGGGCCATATCGAACAGAGGCTTGGCGGGAACTGGCAACTCTTCTTTAAAGAATTTGAATCTATCGTCGTCGCAGTTGAACCGCCCCGCCTTGCTTGAAGGTTCTGCATTGAATCGAGCGACACTCACGCCTGACTTGGAAGCTTCCTCCAATGCCCCTCATCAGGGGGGCTTTGCCAATGCATCTCGCAGCTTGGAAGAAGCAAAACAATTACGATTATTGGTACAAACGGTAGTGGTCGTCACTGTATTTGTTGTTGGATGGACGCCTTATTTTGTGTTTATGATGATGGAGTTGGTTTCCGGTGCGCCGGCGCCGACTGTGTTTGAGTTTGCAGCGGACATTTTTGTGGCGGTTGCGGATTTTGTGAATCCGATTGTTGTGTTGGTGTTTGACAAGGAGATACGGACGAATGTAGAGAGGGTCGTGTGTTTATGGCGGGGAGCGTGGAAGAAATGAGCACATATTTGGCTGGCCTGTCTGCAGCATCCGGTGTGGAGAGGCAGTTGTTGGTGGTGCAAATATACATATCAGTCGCTGAATAAAACGAGGCGTGTAATCACAATTCAATACTCCATTATGGGCACTGGTGTGTGCGTGGCCAAGGGCCTGTTTCAGGCGTGGTGCGGGGTTGGTGTGGATGAGATGCATTTTTGCCGCTCCTCTTTCACACGAAATCAAGGTGAGCATGCGCCCTGCCCCACACACACGCCCATCACGGCCGCACCAGCCATCCGCACCGGATCCATGCGCGGCTGCGTGTTTTTGACACCCTCTAACGCTGCTCTGATATGTCCTTTTGCTGATCCGATGGTTATTTTTGCAGGAACATGACTGTGAGTTTGCTTGGCCCCTGATATATCCTCAGCGAGATGCTCTTCCATCTGTTCGAAGATACTGATTGATAAAGGATGCTCATAAGAAGACTGGGCGGTCATATTTGGAGGGGTCGTGTCTGGACGCATTGACTGAAGGACCGAGTCGAAACAATCAATATCAAATCACCAATCCATCAACTGCAGTACGAACCAGCAAATTAACGAATTTCAATCAATGTATTAGCTTGCCATCGACCTCCTCAACCCTCTCGAGTCTTCCGAGAAGCGTAGCCACAAGTTGAAGAGACTTGTGCAGAGCCCAAACTCCTTCTTCATGGACGTTAAGTGCCCTGGTGAGGAAGCGCAATGCATTTTTGGACCGGGCGTGAAGGAAGGAGACTGACGGGGACTTGTTTTCTGTTTCGCTTTTCCAGGATGCTTCCAGATCACCACCGTCTTCAGCCACGCACAGACTGTTGTTCAGTGCAGTGGATGCGCCACCATCCTCTCCCAGCCAACCGGAGGAAAGGCCCGTCTTACTGGTGAGACACCTGTACATTGGATTTTGAACCTAGTGCAATTTTCTAATTGCTGTTTCATGTTTCGCAGAGGGATGCTCCTTCAGAAGAAAGCAAAACTAAGTTCTCTGCCGGAGAATTTAGAATTTGTTTTATTTCCGCCGTTTAATTGTGTGATGGGATGATCGAGGGAACATCATGATGTAGTTTTGGATGTATCTGTCTGCGTCTCATGTGGAGAACATCCAAAATATATAACTTCCTGTTATGTGCAAACGAATCTTGTGTTTTACGTCTTGAGCCGTTCAATCAGTGACTTCGAGATGCTCTTTCTGAGTTCGTTGAGGTCCCGGACTACTAACCCCACATCCTCCTGCCGTGTGGTCGAGCACTGAGTAACGAGCCTTCGCTGGTTCTCCTCCAGCTGCTTGCTTCGCAGGCGTTCCTTGAACAGCTGTCAATGCACGTTGTCGATCAGTTTCGTGCAAGCAATCCGAAAATGCCCCACCTCAAGTTCCAACTCACGCAAAACGCCCTTGATCCGAGCATTCTCGACCGAACTTTCGTTCAAACACTTTGCCGAAGCTTCTCTCCCATCATGGATTGCCTTTGCCAGTGCTTTGGCCGACTCCACTTTATAGTCGTCCAGCTGCCTTTCCTTGTGTTTAAGCGCATCACGCGTGGTGGAGAGTTCGCGTTCTAGGATCGACAGCATTTGCGACTGTTCTTTGATTTTCAGGCTGAGAAGGTCGGCCGTGTCCATGTGGACGAGATTTCGCGCATGTTTTGACATTTGTTTTTTTGAAGTGTTTGTCAGTTTCCTTTTTTCACTGGTCCTTCAAAATCCAACTCAAAGTCCATAACGATAGTTGGAAATATCCACATGAGCGCGCTCACCTCCATGCAAGGAATAAAAGAAAAAAAGGTTATCATCCACGCGCCGCAAGTCCACCCACAACATCCACCTTCTGCTTATGAATCATAAACGCAGGCGCAACCCACGTCCCACACGGACACGCAATCCCGGCCCAACTAAAACTGCCCAACTTGCTCCCACATTTCTCATTCGGGCAACAAATCTTTCCTTCCAACTGTCCATCCGCCACATCCAGCATCCATTCCATTGGTTCCGAGCAATAACTCGAACAAGCAGTTTCTTTTGGTTGTTGAGATAACCGCTGGATGGCTGTATCGCGTTTACGGTATTGGAATGCGTTTTGGCCGGAACCGACTTCGTGGGGGATGACAGAGTCTTCGGTGAGGAGGGGTCTTCGGCAGGTTTTGCAGCGGATTGTTCGGAATGCGGGGGTGTTTGAAGTGGTGTTTGTGGATGTGGTTTGGGATGGTTGTGTTGCTGGATCGGCGGTCATGATGAGTTTGCTGAGGGTTCCAAGTTCTATTTGAATAGAAGAAAAAAGTAACCATGAGTTGAGTTTTATAGGCAGTTGCAACAGTGGGAGATAATTACGCTGCTGCTCGGTTGTGGCAAGTGCCAATCTGAATCGACGGTAAGCGGCGCTGTTTTTCTCGAGCTTGCAGTTCATTTTGTGATAAATCTCAAGCTGGGCCATGAATCCATCGTTGGGACTGTTGTAAGGGGGGAAATGTGAGCGAGTTGGCCTTTCGTGCAAGAGTAAAACCTCACCACACACACGACCTCCCCACACGAATAGCATCCACAGCCGCCTGGGCATCCACTGAACTACCGCCACTCTTCATCAAATACGCAGCCACAAATGTCGCTGATCTCGAAACACCGGCCATGCAGTGCACAAGCACGTTCTTGTTTTGCGACACAGCTGCAGCCATAAACTCGACACCGTCGTCGAAATGGTCGAGCGCATTTTCGGTTTCATCGTCCTCGATTGCAATCAGTTTGTATGCGATGTCGTGGCTGTGGAACTTGGCGGTGAAGTTGTGCCCGAGAGAGAGGATGTGTGTGATGCCAGTTTCTGTGAGCAGGGAAAGATCTTCGGCCTCGTGGAAGCTGCGTCGATCAAGTTGGGTGGGTTGGGTCTCAGTGATTGGATTGAACTGCTGGCGTGACTATATAAGTTACCTTGAGATGAAGACGTGTTCGGACACCTTGTCGATGGAGCGATGTGTGGACCTCATTTTTGAACAAAAAACAAAAAGAAAGAGATAGTTGCATGCGTTATTTAAAAACCCCAATCGTCCTCTTCGCCTTCATAATCAAACACGGACGATGACTGGTTCACATGCACTCTCCCGCCATCCCCTCGTGTCCCTGCCACTCCCGCGTCCGGTTGCTGAAGATAATCCACAGCCGGCGCCGCGTTCGAAAAGTCAATTGCCTGCGGACCCCGCTGTGTCAGTCGATGCCTGTTCTTGTTCATCATGACAATGAGTCGAACAAGCTGCAGCCCGTTTCGCGCAATCAAAAGAAACGCATCGAGCTCCGTTTCCCAACTACCGCTGCCGTTTTGGCATTCCCCGAAAATCAGCCAAAATAAGGTCAGAATGCACAGAAACACAAGGAAAATGTCAATCACGTTCCAGACGGATTTCCAAAAGTTCTGTTTTTTTGGTTGTTAGTAGTTGGGAGACACAGATTTCAGAAGTCAGTGAGGGTTAAGCGAATAGTTTGAGAGAGAGAGAGAGAGAACCTTTCCCATTGCGTTGACTCGAATCAGAACTTCGATAATCATGATCAGGTTCAGCGCGGCATCCAGCCAGTAGAATATTCCTGACGGGCTTCGAGAACATCATCATCAGCAAACTTACATCAACAGAAGCCGCGGTTCATACCATTGCTCAACGAAAGACTGCAGCGCATATCAAATGGGCAAGAGTGGGGGCGTGATCAGCCTCAACAAACAGGGAAGCGCTCATTTTGTGCCTCACCAGAACAAGACACACGACAGAGAGAAGCGCCATGCCCAAGTATAGCAGCTTATAAAACTTCGAGTGCAGGATACGGTTCGCAAACGACGAAACAAGCTCTGCGCGAGTGATGGAGGCCGGATTGGATCCAGTGTGTGTTGGCAGCAGCGTAGAGTCCTCGTTTGCGAAGGTGATGTTGAGTGGGACCGAGTCGTCCATGTTTGCGGATGAGGTTGACATGAACAGTTTCCTTCTGCTCATTCAACGGCTGCTATTTTAAGCCCAGGATCACGATTTTAGTAATTGTTGCGTTTGAATATTTTTTTTAGTTCACGATGAAGAGCATCACACATCCCGTTCAGCTTCTCGAAATACCACTTCCCGACTCGAAATACCGTTTACCACTCTCATACGTGGTAATCATGATTGCGCATGCCGGAGCAATCTTTGCGATTCTGGGAGACAGCCCGACAAACAGGCCCTTAACGCCGTCCTCCCTGATCACGCTTTGCATCACTTTTACCATCGACAGCTTGTCTGCCTTACAGCCTGCGCGGTATTTGGGATGAGCATGCTATAAAATCAAGAATATACAGAAAATGAAGGAAACCTGGTTCATTGTGATGCACAACTTGTTGCAGAGTTTTCGAAACATCAAACGGCGTCGTAATCACAGCCGCGACAGTTCCCGCCGATGCACCCGCAACAAATGCATTCCCAAAATCACCAAAATTGAAGCGATTGCTGTGCGAAAGGCGTTTCTTGATGGTTTCATACCCAAGCCAATAGATTCCTGGAAACCAACAAGATAAGTTACTCTTTCTTTTCTATCAAAACCCAACTCAAAGAAACTGTTCAATACCTGAAAACGGAACATCGCGCCACAACGTCGGCCCAAGCCCTCTCCACAACGAAGCAACACCATTCGCTCGAGCCATCCCGCGCAGCTGCCCGACCACGCCCGTCAAAGTCGTTTGCGATCCTGTTCCCGATTGCATCCGCGTTCGAATCAGTTCCAGCGGTGAGATTGTGCATGTCGTGATTGCGCGCGCAATAGAGCCAGCAATCAGCGGCGCGTAGAATTCGGAAGAGTTGCTTGGCAGACGCGGGTATAGAGCGTTGCGGATTTCTTCGTATCCAAGATAGTAAATTATTGTCGACGGCGCTTGCATGATTCTGTTGCCATATATTTTTTACAACACCTGATTATTTGATATCCAAAACAGTGACTTACAATGTCGGAACCAATCCCTTCCACAGCGCAGGAATGCCTTCGTAATGCGAGATGCGAACAAACCCGTCCTATTGATTCAGTCGTACACATCAATCTGTTTTAGCAATGGTTTCACATCCAAGTTCCTCCAGCAAATAAAGAAACCCACAAACGTGCTCTTGAATGGCCTCAAATGTGATGTTGCCTCCAACACCCCCACTTCGTGACCTTGATTACTCGCATGCCGCATGTTCGAGAACCCATTCCGTGCGCTCTCTTTTAGACATTCCAGCGGCGACCGGCCCCGTACTTGCGCCAATTTCGGGTCGTAGAACAGCGAGTTTGGTTTCGATGCGAGAGAAATGTCTGACTGCATCCGCGTTTTGATGACGTCAAACGGTGTCGCTGGATTACAAACGGCTTGTGTTAACAGCCAGTTATCCAAAGCAGTTTAGTTACTCACTAAAGAGCGCAACGAGTGTGGCTCCAGTGGATGCAGATACCATGCGTTGTGTGATGGAGACATGCGATGTTGCTGTTAAAGTTGGTGAGGTAGCGATGGAGCTGGTGAACTGTGTTGCTGTAGCTGTTAACGCACTGCTGTTCCAACAGGTTGCTCAAAGGGTAGAACGTACAGGGGACAGGATGGCAGTGTTTAGCTTAACTTCGTTCATGTTTTCGGTGTGATTCATAATGCAGAAGGACGATTCGGATTCGGATCTCCAAAAATAACAGACAAGTTTAACAAGATCGCATGCATTTATTTATTGGAAGCCACGCTTTTAACAGACTCCCAAAGAACAACAACACAACTACGCGGGGTTGGCGAGGATACCACCAAAGGAAAAAAAAGCTTATTCATACAGCCCCCAGTTTCCCTCCCCCACTCATTTCCAAAGTTTGAGTTTACTTGAACACCTTGGCATCGGCAAACTTCTTGCCTTCAATCACCTCGTCCCAGGCAATGTAAGCATTGAAGAGCTCTTGCTGCTTCTTGTCCTTGGGGTCAACCTTGGTGAAGGTCCAGGACTCGTAGTCGGCAGATTCCTGAACTTCAGCGGGGACTCCTTGGCCACGGTACACAAAGTATCCAGCAATGGAGTTCTTGTTGTCCTCACCAAGAACGGCAAGGGATCCGAAAGCGTATTTACGGGCAGACTCAAGACGGTGGTAGACTCCTCCGACCAAGTTGGAGGACATAAAGACCAAGGTAAGCTCAGAGTTGTACTTGTAGTCGAGACGGTAGATGGAGTAACCTTGGGGGTCAAATTTGTCCCAGAACCAGTTGCAGGCAGTTGGGCGGGTCTCGTTGTTAGAGTAGAAACGCTTCCATTCGTCAAGGACGAAGTCAGACTTTGGCAGCAGGTCCAATGGGTTCTTGGCCTTTGGCTTCTCATCGGCAAAACTCTCCTCCTCTTCTTCGTCATCGTCCTTTGGCTTCTTGGCAGCTGGGGCCTTTGCTGGGGCTGGGGTGGCAGCCTTGGCTGGTGCAGCGGCCTTTGGGGCGGCGGCCTTGGCAGCTGGGGCAGCAGCAACGGCGGCAGCTGGCTTGTCGCTGGCAGTCTGAGCCTTCTCAGCGAGCTTAACCTCTCCAAGGACATCCTTGAATTGGGTCTGGTTGACACAGGTCACGAACCAACGAGTGACGTTCTTGAAAGAAGCGCGGAAGGAAGCGTCAAAGACCATGCGGTAGAAGTTCAACAGGGCAGTGACAACGGTGATGTCGGCCAAGGTGATGGTCTCACCAACGAGGTAAGTGTTGACGAGGAGGTGCTCGTTCAAGCCAGCGAGAACCTTCTTGATGTCCTCCTTGGCCTTGTTGGTGTTCTGCTCGTTGTTTGGCATCCATCCGAGGATTGGGAACAACCAAGTGGCGGCAGCTGGGGCGATTTCGTTGTCGGCAAGACCAATGAATTGCTGGATCTTGGCAGACTCCTTTGGGCTGGCTCCCAAAAGGGCGGTTCCCTGCTTGTAGGCAGCAACTGGATGCCAAAATAGATTCAATTAGAACACGACACACAAGCTTCGTCGGCGGGAGAGACAGTATTCGTCCCCGTGCGCAGTTAAATTGTGGCACATTCAAAACCGTGTGTTGCTGCAATTCGCTTCATGTCGACGGAGAAACTAATGGAAGCAAGTGGAAAATATCGGAGAAAAGCTCACCGTAGAATGCAATGGCGTTGCTCTCGTACAAAGTGAATCCGTCGTTGGCTTCGAAAGCGGGGACCTTTCCGAGGGGAAACTTCTTCAAGAACTCTGGGGTCTGTGCGAAAAATGTGGATCAGCGAAGCGTTCAAACTCTGAATCATGTCATCATCCGAGCCCATCGTATCAACGTTTCTTCAGCTGCGCTTCAAACCAGCGGACTAGTTTTCTCCGCTTTCGTCTCGTTGACGAGACCGCCCGAGAAAAGGGAGAAAAAGAGAGCGATGAAGACCGCACGCACCTTGTTCGACTTGCCCATTTCGACGGGGACAACTTCGACTTCAATGCCGTTGTACTTGGCGGCAATGAGGGCCTTGGCAACACGTGGGTTGTTTGGGTCTGAGGTGGAGTGAGAGGGAAGAAAGGGTCAGTGCGGGATCGGACACATTCTGTGCTGGGCTGTGCTTACAGGAGTGGATTTTCTGGTTGCAAGAGAAAGAGGAAAGGGGCGAGGTTAGCAGGTGTGTGAGATGGGTGTTGGCAACGGTGCTGGACTCACTCCAATTGGGGCCATTTTGATGATTTTGTGATTGTGAAAAAGTGCAAAATGGAGGCAATTGAGGAGACAATGCAATTGACCCGACCAGCGACTCGTTCGCTATGAGCACAGCTCATGCGAGTATGGCGCGTGTATTTGCCTGCGTTACTGATGGGCCGGCTGTCATCGCTGTTAAGTAGGAGCTCAGTCCCACGCCCTCTCCTCGTCACTCCAGTGTCACTGCTTCTTCGCTTTCTGCAGCTGCTTAAGCAGGCATTGGCGACCGCTCTTGTCGAAGGACGGCTGCCTTGTCCGCATTTGTAAAATTTTACGCTGAATGGAATGGCGCGGAAACAAATTTTCAACAATGATTCCAAATTCCAAATGTTAAATTAACAGAAGCGATGCGCAATAAGCTGAAAAATAAAGCGGCGCTGGGTCACGATGCCTCGGCCAAAACAGCCAACAAGTCAATCAGTTCCTCCGGCTTCACAACGTGCCAGCTGGCCTTCGTCTTTTTTGTGGCAGATCCAATCGTGACTGTGAAGCAGTCATCCTCCGGCATGTTGGACCGTGCCAGTGCTTTGAACATGTCCTCGTCGGTCTTGTCGTCTCCAGCGCAGAGTACGAAATCTGTCCCTGGCTGGCTGTTTAATAGACTCTTGACGATTTCGCCCTTGTTGATTGAGATCGGCCGGACCTGCCAAAACACTCTCTGTTAAGCTGAATTCTTTGCCTGTTTCAAACAAAAAAGCTACCTCAAGGTTCTTTTTTCCAATAAGTACTTCGACGGGGAGCTTTGACAGAATCGCGTTTTCCAGATGATTCTGGCACTCTTTCGCTTGAAAAATGCCGTAATCCGGGTCTGCCAGTCTGTAATGCCATGTGATGGAGCTCTTTTTATGCTCAATAAATGATCCTGGACGCCAAAGCAAAATCATGAGGCCGAGCAACAAAACACACATAAGACGACAAACCTTGCGTCCTTTCGGTATAATAAGAGAAAATCTCTGTGACTTCATTTTTCCAGCTCAAGTCAATCTGCTCCGTTAAATTATGCCAATTACTTTCGCCTGGATACTTGATAAAACATCCATGCTCCGCACTGAGACCCAACCCGCTCATGTGCCCGAGCCATTTATCCAATGCGCCTTGATCGCGACCAGAAATAATAAATACATAATTCCGCGGATCGTTGCACAACACTTCCAGCGCTTTCAACATTTCTGGTGGTGGATGTGCCGCACTTGGAGTTTTGACGATCGGTGTCAAGGTTCCGTCGTAATCAAACAGAAACAAACGCTTTTGAGCACTTGTGAATTGTGACTTGACCGTTCCAAAGTCAAGGTATGGAGTTGGATTCATCTGGTCGGGTATGCGCGCCCAGTTTCGGAGTTCTTTGACAAAAGAGCGGGCCCAAAAACTGGCCGTTCGTAAAATGACGTAGTTGTACAATTGTTCATGCCGATTTGATTTTTCTTCGGGGCTCAGTGTCAGTGCATCGTTGATGGCGTGCGCAACTCCCTGATTGAAATAACCGTTTGGTGAATAAATCTGCTTACATGAGTTTCACTGAAGAAAAAGAATCAGGCACTCACAGAATAGTCCCAAGGATTCACCAGCATAGCCCCACCAAGCGAACCAGCCGTCCCTGCAAACTCACTTAAAATCAAAGCCCCACGGTTCTCCTGCTGGCAAATGACAAATTCATGACTGGTGGTATTCATCCCATCCCGCACCGAAGTCATCAACCCCACATTCGCAACACTCAACAGCGAGACATAGTCGTCCACGTCTAAATGATGGTGATAGTGATGCACGGGAACAAACTCGAGACTCCCAAAATTGCCGTTGATGCGCGAGACGAGCTCGCCCACTTTCGATTCGAGCTTTGGAGATTCGCGTTGTGGCGGAGTTGTGACTTGGATCAAGACAACCTTGTTGTGCCATTCAGGGTAGAGCATGAGGAATTTTTCGTAAGCCAGGAGCTTGTGCTGAACGCCTTTGATGTGGTCCACTTTGTCGCGGCCGATGATAATCTTTTTCCCAGCGTACAGTTCCATGATGGACGCAATTTTATCCTTCACGATTTGGCTCTTTCTGATTGGCGGGAAAGCATCCATCTTTAAACAAGGCATTAAAAAAACAAAAGCAAGTCCTTACCTTCTTGATTCGACCCTGTCCACATCAATTCCGATTGGAAAAATCTCGATGGCCACTTGGAATCCTTTGTAATCCACGCCTTTCGGTGATGATTCGAGCCCCAGCACGCGCGTGCAGCTGCTGATGAAATGCCGAGCGTACGAATAGGTCTGGAATCCAATCATGTTTGCTCCGAGCATTCCCTGCAAGATTTCTTGTCGCTCTGTTGCTTTATGTAAGCCAAAAGACAGCTGAATTCAACAATTCGAGAACTTACTTGGCAGGCAGCGAAAGATTTCCGAAGATGGGAACGGCGTGTGAAGAAACAAACCGATTGTCGCATTCGGGAGCGTGTTTCGCAGCATCGACGGTAACAAGAGCAAATGATAATCATGGATCCAAACTACATCGCGGGAATTACAAAAGCACGTTTACAAAACTTGATCAATGGTATAGTTCGATGGTTGTGTTGGAAGGCTTAACTGGTATCGCCGGCTGAATAAATATCCATGATAGCATCCGCGAATGCCTGATTGACAGCAACATAGTCATTCCAGTGATTCTTTTCTGCAGTGCCATCGACCGCAGAATCCCATAGAACGTAGTGGAAGAGGGGCCACAGGTCTGTGTCAAAGTAAATATGTTTTTGAGTGCCCATCAAACCCAACCAAAACAGCTTGCTTCGCACACCAGTTTTACAGTATCCTTCGTAATGCGAAGCAGCAGTATCATGATCAACAAAGACGGGCTGGAACGCGTTTGCGGTTGTGGAGAAGAGCGCAAGCATTTCATCGGTGTTGGGGATTGGCTCGAGGCCGTTCTCGGTAACTAGAGACCCGAGACAGCCAACGTGAACTACGTTTTCGGTTGTTTTGAGCGACTTGATGCCGCTGTCATCATGACATGTCAGAACGTCACACCTGGTGGCAGCGGTGTATGTTGTGGAGGCTCACCTGTAGAGCGCCGAGTGGCCCTTTCGCGGGTGTAGGACGTGCCTGTCTCCTTCCAGATGCAGCTCGACGGGCAGATGATGGGTGGTGGTGATAAGCTTGGACGCCATGTTCCGGAAGAGTTCTTGTTATCAATTTATTCTTTGTGGTTCTGGTTTCGTTTGATAAGCACGCCTCACGTGAGAAAACACTTTTTCAACTGGCCCTGCCAAAACACCGGCGTGCACACGGCCTGCACACATTACTGCGGATCTCCTTGTCAAACACGAGAATCACGATCGGATTTGCGACGTAATTCAGTTGTGAAACAAAGTCTGCGGCAAACTCAAACTCCGTCGCTTGCTGCACCCCCGTCAACAGCTCCGTCACCCCAAACAAGAAATACGGACCCCATCCAACGATAAATAAACCCACAATTGCGATACTTTGAATCAGCAGATTTATCTGCTTCTCCTCTTCCTCAGATTTCTTTCGTCGCCCATTTTGAAAGATCGCAGACTTTGTTTGCTGTCCGCTGTCTGATAGTATGCTAGCATTCACAGTCCCGGGTGTTGAAGAAATATTGGGGTCGCGCTCGTATGCAACGACGCCAGTGTCTTTGAAGGCTTCAAATGTGGTCGATACTTTTTGGTACATTCGGTAGTAGGCGTATGCGATTCCAACTAAGGGCGTTGCGAGAATAATAGCGCATAAACTTGTTAAAACAACAGTCTGTGGGTGTCGGCCGTGCCATCGAGGCGTGCAATTATCGCCGGATGGTTGCATAAAGTAAGAGTCGTCCTGGGACCCAAGCAGAAAAGGAAAGCCCACTACAGTAGTAGCGACAACAACTGACACGGATATGTAGGTCGCAATGAATATATTTGTGATTTTTTGGGCTTTGACGATCACTTTGTACCGGAGCAGAGTAAGGCCAGTGCAGAGGCTCATTGAAACTAAAGCGCCGCCAACGACCATGGCCCCGTGGATCTGACACAGCTTCTTGTCATATTCAAGGCTATTTCGTACAAGGTGTGTTGCTGCGAGGGTCCAGCTGTTGATGAGAGTTATGTTGTCGACGCAGCAAAGCGAAAAGATGAGTATTGACGCGTGTGGGAGCTTTCGGATGAAGCGGATGTTGGATACAATGAGGGTGAAATTGAGTAGAAGGGCAATGGATTCGGTGATTACTTTCGTCCACGAGAAGGCTCGGTGCGCCGGATCCATCGATGTAAATCTTCAAGGAAACCCCTTGACGATTTTAGTGTTTATTATTTTTCCAAACACCATCCAAACTAACAGGCTACACGCGCGTAGCGTAATAAATATGCTGTGATTGTTTAACGGCATCATTGCATCTACTTCTGCCTTCATCTCACCGTTGCAGCGTTTCACCGATATTTACCTCCTCAAAACTATTACATTCTCTCTTTTCCTTCCACAAAACATTGTTTCCAATGTCCTTATCAAACACAAGAATCACGATCGGATTCGCTACGAAATTTAGTTGCATGTTGCCGCAAATTCCAACTCCGTCGCCTACGCCACACCAAAAATCACCTCCATCATCGCAAATGTGAAATAAGGAAGTCATGCCTTCCAGCACGCCGTGTACAAGGCCCAATCAAATTATTACGGATTGCCCTGCGATATCTTTCACCGCATGCCACAGCCTCATCTGCAGCCTCATCTGCTTTTCATTTCAGTGTGACAGCTCCGTTTGGTGCCCCGACAAGACCTTCCTCAAAACTGGGACATTCCTTCTTCTTTTTCCCAAGCACATTGTTTCTAATGTCCTCGTCAAACACGAGAATCACGATCGGATTTGCTACGAAATTCAGTTGCATGACAAAATCCGCCGCAAATTCCAACTCCGTCGCCTGCGCCACACCAGAAATCACCTCCATCATCGCAAATGTGAAATACGGAGCCCATCCAACTACAAAAACTCCCACAATTGCGAGACTTTGAACCAGTAGTTTCATTTGTTTGTCTTCTTCTTCGGATTTTGTTTCTTTTGTTGGGGAGATCAAAGACCTTGATCGCCCGCTGCCATTGGATTTCATCGCAACACTGGTGCGGCCAGGGACAGATTGAGAGGAGCTCTCGTAGGAAAAAGTCTTGACTCTTTTAAACGCTTCAAACGTTGTTGATACTTTGCGATAGATTTGATAATACGCGAAACCCATTCCAGCCAAAGGGACAGCCAGAATCGCAATGGCAGAGATAACGAGGACAAGAGTTTCGGGGTCTCTCCCATGCCATTGTGAAGTGCAGTCATCTCCTGATGGTTGCATAGCGTACGAAACATTCTGAGATCCCAGCAGGAACGGCAACCCGGCAACAACGAAGCCAACAAAAGTTGCCATGGACATAGAAGCTACCAAGAATTTGGTGGTGACTTTTTGACTGTGGACAATCATTTTATAATGCAGGAACGTGAGGACTGAGCACAGGTTTATGGAAAGTAAGCAGCCGCCAGTTATTAAGAAGGCATGGACCTGACAAAGTTTCTTGTCATACTCGAGAGAGTTTCGGATCAAATGCGTCGTTGTAAGGATCCAGCTGTTGATCAGCGCGAGACTATCACTGCAGCAGAGGGTAAAGATCAGCACTGAGGTGTGTGGCAATTTTCGGAGTACGCGTGCATTAGATAGAATGATAACAAAGTTTAGAGCCAGAGCGATGCTGTCAACGATGGATTTTGCCCACGAATACGCGAGATGTGAGTTGTCCATTGTTGGAAATCTTTGGCATCTGCAGAAGTAAGGCTTGCTTTTGATAGAGCAAATTTTTTTCACACGAAGTTAACCCTGTATTTGTTCATGTTTTTGTCAGCCCATCCAAAAGCTGTGCGCAGGACCCATTCACATTATTTCGCGGATATTGAGATATCTTTCACCACTGCCTCAGCTCCGTATGCTTTCATTTCAATGTGACAGTGCCATTTGCCGTACCGACATTCACTTCCCCTAACGCAGGGTACTCACTCTTCTTTTTCCCAATCACATTATTACGGATTTCCTTATCAAACACGAGAATCGCAATTGGGTTCGCAACATAATTCAGTTGCGCTATAAATCCCCCCCGCAAACTCCAACCCCGTCGCCTGTGCCACTCCAGAAATCACTTCCATCATCACAAAAATGAAATACGGAGCCCATCCAACTACAAAAGCTCCCACAATTGCGAGACTCTGAATCAGCAGCTACATTTGCTTCTCTTCTTCCTCGGATTTTGTTTCTTTTGTTGGGGGGTCGAAGACCTTGTTTTCCCGCTGGCATTGGATTTTATCGGAACACTGGTGTGGCCAAAAACAGGTTGTTGGCAGCTCTCGTATGTAAAAGTATTGGCTCCTTTGAACGCTTCAAACGTTGTCGAGACTTTACGGTAGATTTGATAATACGCGAAACCCATTCCAGCCAAAGGGACAGCCAAAATCGTGATGCTAGAGATCACCATGACAAGAGTTGGAGGATCTCGTCCATGCCATTGTGGCGTGCAGTCATCTCCTGATGGTTGCATAATGTACGAAACATCCTGGGATCCCAGCAGGAACGGCAACCCGGCAACAACGAAGCCAACAAAAGTTGCCATGGACATAGAAGCTACCAAGAATTTGGTGGTGACTTTTTGACTGTGGACAATCATTTTATAATGCAGGAACGTGAGGACTGAGCACAGGTTTATGGAAAGTAAGCAGCCGCCAGTTATTAAGAAGGCATGGACCTGACAAAGTTTCTTGTCATACTCGAGAGAGTTTCGGATCAAATGCGTCGTTGTAAGGATCCAGCTGTTGATCAGCGCGAGACTATCACTGCAGCAGAGGGTAAAGATCAGCACTGAGGTGTGTGGCAATTTTCGGAGTACGCGTGCATTAGATAGAATGATAACAAAGTTTAGAGCCAGAGCGATGCTGTCAACGATGGATTTTGCCCACGAATACGCGAGATGTGAGTTGTCCATTGTTGGAAATCTTTGGCATCTGCAGAAGTAAGGCTTGCTTTTGATAGAGCAAATTTTTTTCACACGAAGTTAACCCTGTATTTGTTCATGTTTTTGTCAGCCCATCCAAAAGCTGTGCGCAGGACCCATTCACATTATTTCGCGGATATTGAGATATCTTTCACCACTGCCTCAGCTCCGTATGCTTTCATTTCAATGTGACAGTGCCATTTGCCGTACCGACATTCACTTCCCCTAACGCAGGGTACTCACTCTTCTTTTTCCCAATCACATTATTACGGATTTCCTTATCAAACACGAGAATCGCAATTGGGTTCGCAACATAATTCAGTTGCGCTATAAATCCCCCCCGCAAACTCCAACCCCGTCGCCTGTGCCACTCCAGAAATCACTTCCATCATCACAAAAATGAAATACGGAGCCCATCCAACTACAAAAGCTCCCACAATTGCGAGACTCTGAATCAGCAGCTACATTTGCTTCTCTTCTTCCTCGGATTTTGTTTCTTTTGTTGGGGGGTCGAAGACCTTGTTTTCCCGCTGGCATTGGATTTTATCGGAACACTGGTGTGGCCAAAAACAGGTTGTTGGCAGCTCTCGTATGTAAAAGTATTGGCTCCTTTGAACGCTTCAAACGTTGTCGAGACTTTACGGTAGATTTGATAATACGCGAAACCCATTCCAGCCAAAGGGACAGCCAAAATCGTGATGCTAGAGATCACCATGACAAGAGTTGGAGGATCTCGTCCATGCCATTGTGGCGTGCAGTCATCTCCTGATGGTTGCATAATGTACGAAACATCCTGGGATCCCAGCAGGAACGGCAACCCGGCAACAACGAAGCCAACAAAAGTTGCCATGGACATAGAAGCTACCAAGAAGTTGGTGGTGACTTTTTGACTGTGGACAATCATTTTATAACGCAGGAACGTGAGGACTGAGCACAGGTTTATGGAAAGCAAGCTGCCGCCAGTTATTAAGAAGGCATGGACCTGACAAAGTTCCTTGTCATACTCGAGAGAGTTTCGGATCAAATGCGTCGTTGTAAGGATCCAGCTGTTGATCAGCGCGAGACTATCATTGCAGCAGAGGGTAAAAAGTAGGATTGAAGGGTGCGGCAATTCTCTGAGTACGCGTGCATTGGATAGAATGACGATAGAGTTCAGAGCTAAGGCGATGCTGCTGGCGATTGCTTTTGCCCACGAATAAGCGAGGCGTGAGTTGTCCATTGTTGCGGATTATAAGCAGAATTGCATGTTTTCACGCCTTCGCAAGAAAAGTTGACGCTACTTTATTCACTCTTTTCAAAACGCCCAGTACAAGGGCCAATCACATTATTACGGATATCCCTATCAAACGAGAATCACAATTGGGTTCGCAACATAATTCAGTTGCCCTATAAAATCCGCCGCAACACTCCTGAAAGCACCAAACAAGAAATACGGACCCCATCCAACTACAAAATTGCTATGCTTTGAATCAGTAGGTTCATCTGTCTCTCTTCCTCCTCGGATTTCTTTCGTTTTCCCGTTTGAACAATGAGAGGAGAGGACTTTGTTTGTTGCCCGTTGTCAGATTGAATGGTTCCGTTTACGAGGCCTCGCGATGACTGCGATGAGACTTCGTAGCTGACGACTCCGGTGACTCTAAATGCTTCAATTGTGGTAGATACTTTTCGGTAGATTTGGAAATACGCGTACCCCTTTCCAACTAACGGCGTTGCAAGAATAATGCCACAAGTGGTTGATGCACTGAGTGTGCGTGGGTCTCGGCCATGCCATCGCGGAGTACAGTTGTCACCGGATGGTTGCTTAAAATACGAGTCATCTTGGGATCCCAACAGGAACGGCAGGCTCGCAACTGTGGCAGAAATAGCAACGGACGCGGATATATAACTTGCAACGAATTTCGTTGTGATCTTTTGCGCTTTGACAATGACTTTGTATCGCAGTAAAGTAAGGCCCGCACAGAGGGCTCATGGAAAGTAATGCACCGCCAACGACCATGGAGGCATGGATTTGGCACAGTCTTTTATCGTATTCAAGGCTATTTCGAAAAAGATGCGTTGCTGCGATGGTCCAGCTGTTGATCAGGGTGAGGTTATCGCTGAAGCAGAGAGTGAAGATCAACACGGACGTGTACGGCAATTTGTACACAAAACGGGCGTTGGATACAACGAGAGTAAAGTTGAGAATGAAGGCAATGCCTTCCGTGATGACCACTGTCCATGCATAGCCACGATGGGTTGACATCCTTTTTGCAAATCCTTTCCCTGTAAATCTTTCAAATTTGATGAACAGTGGGGACAAATTCAAGTTCAAGATAAAACGCATCACGCGTCTTCTTTTTTTATTGTTACGAATGAGAAGCTGTCGCGTACGTTCTTTTGAATGTCCTTGTCAAAAATAAAAATGACGAAGGGGTTCGCCAGATAATTCAGTTGCAAAACATAGTCTGCCGCAAACTCAACCGATGCCGGCAGACCCACCCCCGACAAGAGTCCAAATGTTCCGTACAACATATACGGCGTCCAACCAACAACAAACACACCTACAATAACAAGACTCTGAATCAAGAGCGCCATCTGTTTCTCCTCTTCTTCACACTTTTCGCGTTTGCTCTGTTTCGTAAGATGCCGAGTCCCCGTTTTTATCTCGGAAGCATTCGTCAAAGCACCTGTGCTTGAAGTCTGAACCGATTTTCCTTCATTGCTAATGACACCGGTCGCTTTAAACGACTCAAACGTTTTCGAAACTTTTCGATAAATAAAGTAGTACGCGAACCCGATCCCCGTCAATGGAGTCACCAAAATCACAGCACAAACGCAAGAAACAATGACAGTCCTCGGATCCCGGCTGTGCCATCTGACTGTGCAATTGTCGCCAGAAGGCTGCATGACATAGGATTCGGCTTCGGAGCCAAGCATGAACGGCAAAATGGCCGTCAAGAAGGCAACTGCGGCAGAAGAGCCAATGTATTGTGCGATAAATAGGCGAGTGATTTTACGCCCGGTTACAATGACCAGAAATCGCAGCAGAGTTAATCCGGCACACAGACCCAGCGAAAAAAGCGCGCCGAAAGTGATGAAAATGGCCTGGATTTGGCACATTCTCGCGTTATAGTCGAGGCTTCCACTTGTCAGGTGGTGGACAACGAGGATAAAAGTGTTGATCATGGTGATGTTGTCGCTGCAGCACAGGAAGACGATCAGAACTGAGGGTTGCGGCAGCTTATGAAGACAGCGAACGTTGGACAGAATAATGATCAGATTGAGGGTAATTGCGATGCTTTCGGTGATGGCTGTTGCCCAGGAATAGCCCCAGTGCGCCTGGTCCATTGTGAAAAGTATTTGAGTGCAATCTGTAAATCCCTGTTTCTATGAACAACATGTCGACCACTCTGGAAACTGAGACAAGTCCTTACACTCCTACATCGACACCCGTCACTGTCTGTGCATTCGTCGAATGCGCTGAATCCGCAAGGTCAGTCCACGCAGCCAATTCAAAGACTCCGAAAGTCGTCCTCGTGCGAGACAACAAATGAAGTGGAGTCGCACTCAAGACATGGTCAAACGCGTTTCGACAGGCTTCGAAGCGGGGGAATTGCTGAGATTTGTTGCGGTCAAGAACGTGTTTATGCGCGCAGCGAGTCTGCATCTGGTTAGGCAGAACTGACACGGATTTATGCTGGACTCGGGTCGAGAATGGGTGGATACTGGCGACAGAGGTGGGGTCGTTATTGTTTTGAGGATGACTGGGAGATGGCGGTGAAGGCGGTGGATTCGGTGACACCGATGAGAGGTGTATCGAGACCGAAATTGAATCCTTTCTGGCGTGGTCAGTCTCCGATCTTCTTCTCGATCGGGTTTCGAAGCCAACTCGCCACACTCCCGCATCAACCGGCGCAGCAAATTCTTCCGCCGCAATCATAGACGCACTGAACTCTGCAATACAACAATGTCTTCAGTCATTGCGGATGAATTTAAAGTGCAGGTGACACAAGCATGCTCAGTCACACGGCACTCGATCAGACGGGATGCGCTCGAAACAGGGTGCTGAGTTACTCTCTTGTTGGCCTGGATGACTTGTTTGCATGGCTGCGATGGGCAGACAGGTTTCTTCAACGCGCGTGCGATTGGTGGAATCGCTCCAGGCTGAGATCCAGGCCAACGCATGCGGAAGAATCATCAGTGTTGCCATTGACATTGACAGTAAATGAAGCGATCATTCGTTAGTCAGTCTGCAGTTTATTGCCAAGTAGTCCAGTATCCCAGTACGCACCAGCACAACTCCCCAGCAGTGGCCCATCCCCCAAAAACGGCCACCACAAACAGTAAAACATGAACGTGATCCCACTGATCGGATTGGGGCAGCGTTTGCATTTTTCCTCCAAATACGCCATACAGGAAAATCTTGAAGTGAACATCAAATTGAGCATCCAACCCACCCAACCAACCCAACCAACGACATGACAGACCTGAATTGGTATGTGCGCCTGCCTCCTGCGAATACCCTCCCCCCTCCTGCGCTGGTATGGTTGTGGATGCCTGGTGCATTGGAATGCTATGGCATGCCCATGGAATGATCGGCGGAGTTGCCACATTTAAGTGCAAAGACTGGATTGTGGCTGGTTGCTTCTCCCTCTACTCTGGTAGTAGCGATCACTCCTACTTTAGGATACAGTCAACAAAGGAACCCTGTGCGTCGTCTCTGTGACTTTGTGGCACACCCCCATCCCACATAAAATTCCATTCCATCGGACCCACACTGACCTGTCAAAAAAACCAAACACAGGTGCATCTGCGGCAAAGCAACCATGGAAGACGCCCTCTACTGCTCCCTCCGCTGCAAAACGGCCGACTGCAAATCAATGACGCCAGATTCATGCCCAGTCAAACAAATCGAACCCTTCTTTTCGCTTCCCAGCCCAGCAATTCTCTCACCCACGTCACCGTGGAAGCCCGCAGCAGCAGCAGCCGTGCCAACACAAAACACGTTCATCTTCCACTCCGGCGGGTCACATTCAACACAGGCGGCCAGCACACACTTTCTCAAACGACCTCGCATGAATTCTGTGGAAACGCCGCCAACAAGCCCCGTTCTGAAACACGTTTTGAATGAACACGAGATGGCGAGCGCCGAGTTTTTGTATGCACAGTTGGCGTTCAACAGGCGAAGCAAGCGCGGTGTTGCATGAGCAGCAAAAGGCCCCACTTGTGCCATCTTGTCGTTTCGCTGTGCTAATTATGCCCACGCATCCTCCTTGCACGCAATCATCAGTGCTTGTTTGTCCCCGTTCCCTGTTTCTTTTTTTCTCGTTCCTTGACTCGACTCATTTTCGTCAATTTTGTATTCTTTTCCATTCTGCCCTCTTTGATATTATTATTATTATTCTGGGTGTGCGGCTGCTGTAAAGGACCAATGTAAATCTCTCTTAAATGTCATGATGGATGCGTATTTGTCAAGTGGACAGATCCAGGCAGTAAACACGCACGCACGCACGCACGCACGCACGCATGCTGTATAAATATATTTCAGGTCGAACAGTATTATAGACAGCAGGAACAGAACAGACGGTTCCATTGATTCATTTGACGACTGAACGAACGCAATATCTTTCTTTTCCTCTATTTTTATTATTGCAGCTAGCTAGCTGATTCATTTTTTCATATTTATTTATCAATATATTTATACATGTGCGTGTGGTATTTATAAAGAGACAGTTGGTTTACTTTTTCGGATGTCATGTCGTCGCATCGTTTTTTTTTGTTTTTATTTTATTTTTTATTTTTTATTTATTTTATCTGCATGAGCATCCACACGTGCAATTCTGTCTGGACTTTCCATCCGTCAATCATAAACAAAGGATCCAAAAGTTTTTTTAAAAAACGTGGATCGATACACTGCTGGCATGAATCCCATCTCTCAAGCCCCTCTGTCAGTTCAGTCCCCGTCAGAATCTGGCAGTCTAAATATGTTTAATAACGAGAATAAAGTTTGTGTAACAATGCACTTTATTTGGACCGTGTTTCAGATTGAAACAACGACGCTTACGTCCACACTGAGCATTCATAAGCTGTTGCTTAGATCGTATCACCTTAGGGTTCATCTTCGAAGATCATGGATCTGCGTATCGATGAAACTGACAGTCCCTTTTTATGATGCCTCAAAATTGTTTGTTTTATCTTGCTTGACTTTCGGCGGATGTCGGGTGCTGATGATAAGATAAGAAATGTCCGATATAAACAATCCTTCCCCCCCGCGATTCGCCAACTCAAACAAAAGACATGTCCGACGTCGATTGGTGAGATCTGACCCCCCATCCCCCATCCATGACCCCTTCTGACCCTCCCTATCCCTCATCAGGTGCCTTTGCGGAAAGCGGACTGACGGCATCTCGCTCTACTGCTCACCGCGTTGCAGATCTACAGACGGCGGCGGCTGCACGTCCAACGAGGAATCGTTTATCCCAACAGAGTCTAGCAGCAGCAGCAGCAGCAGCAGCAGCAGCAGCAGCAGCAGCAGCAGCAGCAGCAGCAGCAGCAGCGTCGAAATGGAACTGGGACGCTTAAAACGCACAACAAGTCTTGTCAAGAACCTGTCGCATTTGATGATGGAAATGCATCTTTCTTCATCTAGTTGTCACAGCAGTACTCGTCACTACTCGGGGAACATGTTTTCCGTCTCGGCGACTTCTCCGGCCATGTTGTCGTGTCCTGGCTTGGTTGACTCATTTTCTCTGCCACGGTCTATTGTGGCATGCGAGAAGCGGCAGCACGAGGAAACTAGTCAGGCGGCACTTTTTGGTCAATCAAAAGACGCATCCTTACCGCCTTTGGCTCTGAAACGACGGAAAATGGGAAAACTATGAAATGGGAAAACCTGGGCTCCAAAACTATTTAACTTGTTCCGTACTTGATACTTACCAGCAACATAATGAGAAACTGCAAAACTGCATTGGGGTGGGAACAAAAAATAAAATCCAAAACAAACCCGCCTCTGGTGTGATCAGCGACCAAAGTTGACGCGATGGAACCATTTTTTTTTTTTTACGGATTGTTTTTGAGAATTGTGAAGAACCACCTCAAATGTGCGGCACATCCAAACGCGTCCTCATGTCATCAAAACAAGTGCATCCTTGGAAGCAACCATTTCGTGACGGACATTGACACGTACTACGTGGCTCTGGCATTCAATAACCGGGCTCGGTCGGTCGCCAAAGTGATTTACCCCTTCTTTGCAGCAAGCAAAACTTCCGCGCTGTTTTTGCAATTATTATTGTATATCATAATTGCTGGTCCATTATTTATGACAACTCATAGCAGCTCTCTCTGTCTCTCCCTCTATCTCTCTTTTCCTTATTTACTTTCTCCCCAAGCTGCCTGCCCAGCTTGACTATTTATCTTCTGATCCATCGCAAATCCCCCCCCCCCCACCCCCCAAACTATTCCTTGCTACACTATTGCAATTAACGCACACGTGTATGTGCACAATAACTTACCAGCCATGTCAGAAGCAATGAACATGGGGCGAATATTTTTAAAAGATAAACCGTACGGATTTACCATTCCATCGAAAAAAAGCAGTAAAAACGAAAAATGCAAGCCATTGCGTCCAGAGTGGTGCGTCACTGATCTCCCCCCCGCTGCCAGGACACCCGTCTACCTTCGTACCCCTCTTTATACAGCCTTGTTCTGCTTCCCCTTCCACAACTCCCCCCTCGCTCAATGCAGTTCTGCAAGGTGTGGTCTCGACCCGGTCTCCTTTAAACTTTGAAAACCTGATATTGATCGCGTGCCTATTCGCTCGAACCCTCCCCCTCTGTACTTTTCCTTTTCTTCCAGCCTCGTACCAGATTGTTTTCATCCATGTCCCTTGCAAGGGTTTGTGCTCTCTCCTCTTTGTGTGTGATCGATCATGTGAAAGATTCGGAATTGACAACCTCGCCTCACACCGAAAAAAAAGGGTCAGTTCCGTGTCGAAAAGGATACTTTTGGAGAACTGAACGTTCCCGCGGATCGATACTGGGGAGCCCAAACTCAGAGGTAAATTTTTCGATCCTTGACGTCATGATCGAAAGACAGTCTTTTCTCAACGATGGCGCGCGCGCCCCCCTCAACAGATCCCTGATGAACTTTAACATTGGCGGACCCACCGAACGTATGCCCGAACCCGTCATCAAAGCATTCGGAGTCATCAAAAAAGCTGCCGCACAAGTCAACATGGAAACGGGTCTCGACAAAACCGTCGGCGATGCAATCGTGAAAGCTGCCGATGAAGTCATTGAAGGAAAACTGAATGACCATTTCCCATTGGTTGTTTGGCAAACTGGATCGGGAACTCAATCCAACATGAACGCGAATGAAGTGATTTCGAACCGTGCCATTGAACTGCTTGGAGGACAGTTGGGATCCAAGAAGCCTGTGCACCCGAATGATCATGTGAATCAAGGGCAGTCGTCGAATGATACGTTCCCAACTGCGATGCATGTTGCTGCTGTGGATGAGATTCAGCATCGTTTGATTCCTGCGTTGGAGCACTTGCATGCCGCCATGTTGGTGAAGGTGAAGGCTTTCAATCATTTGATCAAGATTGGAAGAACCCACTTGCAGGACGCTACCCCATTGACTCTGGGACAAGAGTTTTCTGGGTGAGTTTTTTGTTTTTGTCGCGACTTGAGATTTCGCAGCGGATGATTTGACCCAATGCTGCTGGCAGTTACACCACTCAAATCGAATACGGAATCGAACGCGTCAAATCCACTCTCCCACGTCTGTACAACTTGGCTCAAGGTGGAACTGCCGTCGGCACCGGTCTCAACACTGTCAAAGGTTACGATGTCAAAATTGCCAACCAAATTGCCAAGATTACTGGTCTGCCTTTCCAAACTGCTCCAAACAAATTCGAAGCCCTTGCTGCGCACGATGCGATTGTCGAAGCCAGTGGTGCCTTGAACGTGCTTGCCGTCTCATTGAACAAGATTGCCAACGACATTCGTTTGCTTGGTATGTAAAGCTGCGATATTGCGTTTCGAATATTCAACGCATTTTTGGAACCTCGCCAGGCTCTGGTCCACGTTGCGGTTTGGGAGAACTCAGCTTGCCCGAGAACGAGCCCGGATCTTCTATTATGCCCGGAAAGGTGAACCCAACACAGTGTGAGGCCATGACCATGGTCTGTGCCCAAGTCATTGGAAACCACACTGCCATCTCTGTCGCCGGAGCTCAGGGACACTTTGAGGTAAACAAATGTTTTTTTTGGACGCGTTCAATTCGATTTTTCATTGGCCCAATCTAAACAACGGGTTTTATTTTCCAAAATAGCTCAACGTTTTCAAGCCAGTCATGATCCGCAACTTGCTCCAATCTGTCCGTCTTTTGGCGGATGCCTCCGTCTCGTTCACAGATAACTGTGTTGTTGGAATTCAGGCAAACGAAAAGAAGATTGCTGCTATTATGAACGAATCCCTCATGCTTGTGACTGCTTTGAACCCATACATTGGCTACGACAGTTGAGTAATTTTTTCTTTCGAGACAAATGCTTGATGAAACTCAAACCCCTTTGCTCGGACAGACGCTGCCAAGGCTGCCAAGAAAGCCCACAAAGAAGGAACCTCATTGAAGGAAGCCACCGTTGGTCTTGGACTGCTGTCTCCTGAGGACTTTGACAAGTACGTTCGCCCTGAGCAAATGATTGGACCCTCGGACCCCAAGTAAAGATCGCTTCCTCACCGAAATTCGATGCCGGTGTTCTGGTATATGTGTGATGCAAAGGAAGATAAAAGAACTTGTGTGTCGCTGTTTAATGTTTCGCTGTTGATGTGGGGGAAAAGCCTTCCTCTTTTTGGGGGGCAAGATAAAATCACATTTAAAATCCGCACATGTGGCGACTTCGTCAAACAGTTTCCAGAAATCAGAGCCTATTCAACGCAGCTCGAATTGCCGCTCCACAACTTCCACCAAGAACCCATCTACTTTTGCGTGCAATGACTTCCGAGGATCAACGAAGGTTCAAAATCTACACAAGGACCGGGGATAAGGGTGAGTGTCTTGTGGACTCCGTTTCTGTATGAGCTGACACTGCTGTTCCACAAAGGCACTTCTGCCCTGTACACGGGCGAGCGGCGTGCGAAAGATGATGCCATTTTTGAGGCGCTTGGAACCGTGGACGAGCTGTCATCGTACTTAGGGTAGGCAAGGATCCGTCAACCTGCATTCCATTCTAAAAAAGACTCCTACTCTTTTTACCCATGCAGTCTTGCCCGTGAATTCTGTGAAGAAGCCAACAACGGTCTCGAAGAAAACTTGGAAAAGGTTTGTGGTGCGCGCGCGCGCGCGCGTGATCCGAAAAAGCGGCACTTCTCGATCGATTTGCTGATCCAACCCACACCCAACCCCACCCACACACAACAACTCTAAAATCCAGATCCAATGCATCCTCCTCGATGTTGGCGCAAACGTAGCAACCCCACGCGGTTCCGCATCCCAATTCAAACTCACACGAACCGAATTCGATGTAGACGGGTCCTTGACAAACGAACTGGAAGACTGGATCGATGAACTGGACAAGTCTCTTGAACCCCTCAAGAATTTCATTCTTCCGAGTGGTGGGCGTGCTGCGTCCACGTTGCATGTGGCAAGAAATATTTGTCGGTCTGCGGAGAGGAAGGTCGTTCCGTTGATTGCGGAGAATATGGCGGATGCGAGTGTGGGCAAGTATATTAACCGGTGAGGATGCTTTGATTTCTTGTGTTTGAGAGAAGGCTTGATGATGTAATTTGTTGATGTTTAGGTTGAGTGACTACTTGTTTACGGCTGCGCGCCATGCTGCCAAGTTTGAGGGAAAGGCGGAGAGAATTTACAAGAAGCCAAAGTAGCTTCGTGAGAGTAAACAGTTGCACTGGAATAAAATAAATCCAATACTCTAAATAGGTTACCACCTTTATGGTCCTGATCCATATCGTCACATGTACTGTCCATCGAATGGAATTTCATGCAACCCCCCCTACCGATCGTACAGTCTGCAAACAGCTGAGGGGAAAAGAACATTTCGGTTGGATAATCAGTTTAGTTTGTTGGCCAAGGTCCAGTTTTTTTTCAGACAACAGCAACGTTGGAATTTCTTCCACCGGTCTCAAAATGGAAGCCGGAAACTCAAATTTATTTGCTGGGTCCATAACTGCAGCATGGAACCGCTGATACGCAGCCATGAATGCAGCAAATGTGCCCTCTAACGCGCGTTCTTGATGGTTTGATGATAAAAGGCCGCTAAGCACGACCAGCCATGTTGATGCCATTGCTGGAGCCGGACTCCTGTGGCTGCACTCCCATCCGTGATCTTTGTAAGGTCCGGAGCAGCAGTGAGTACTCCCGCATCCCTAATTTGTTTGTATAGGTCGTGTTTATAGTTGGACGCGTCCATTGAGGGTGATGAGTGGATACTTGGAGTGGCAAATAAAATATAGTTTATTGATGCACTTGCCTTTACGGAATGCGCCAATTGAAGTCGCAAATCGTTTCCATCCGACACCAGTGCGTTTATAAATTGTCGTTTAGCCCTGACAGTCGTTTATGTCGAGCAACCCATTCTCTTCATTGAGCAGCCAATGCTATTTGTTCAAACTAGCTTTGTCAAGGGAAATTCAGCAATGGGAATCAGCCACCCAGCGGAACGATAGAAAAAAAAAAATCTGTTTTCTGCTTACGATTCTCCTCGTCTCGTAGAACTGACCGTCTGCAGTGATGATGCTTTCATTTGGATAAGGGTGCAAAGAAAGTTTGGGACATAATGAAGGGAAACCAGCGGTGGAGAGGATGTGCATGACAGATGGGACTCACATCTTTTCTATTCAACGCGTCTTTTCGCGAAGGAAGCTCGCCTTTAGAAAATATCTGCGCATCCAAAAGTTCTCGACGCCCACTGATGAAATTTGCGTGTGCATGTTCCCCAGAACTTAGAACTCTTTTGTCCATTGCATCCGACTGGATTGAGTTTCGCAGTTCTCGACTTTCGTAAACAAGTTTGATGAGCTCGTCTCGAAGCCGCTCTTTTAATTCCATCTGCGACAGTTCCAATCCGCCACCATTGGATCTCTTTTTGACTCCAGATCCACTCGCAGCGCCAAAATTGATGGGTGGCATCCCAGTCGACGACGCGGCACTTGTGAATGAAGTTATGAATGGAACATCCCCATTATTATCATCTAGACCACCAGTACCACTGCCCGCATAGCTGCTAGTACTACTGTTGTTGATGCTATTGTTGAAACTGTTGTTCATGCTGTTGTTGACGCTGCTGCTTCCAAATGCAGCGTTTGCCAAACAGTTTTTTTGAAGACTCTTTGCATACTTGACAATATCTTTGCACTTGCGTTTAAGCATTTCAACACGCACTTCGAGTTGGTCAAACACAGTTTCGCGTTCATGTCGGGTTCGAAGGTGTCCGCTTGCATCGACAAGACGCGATTCGGACTCTTTGAAAGAAAGGTCCGGGTATGCTTTGTTGCTGATGTTGTTGATATTGAAGTTGTTGTTGATGGTACTGCTGGTGACGGGGCCAGCGGACGCAGCCTGTGATGGAGTCTCAAGAACAGACGGCGCCTCGAGTAGCGACGGGTGTGGGGCGGAGGGATCTCGGGCAAGGATTCTGCCTGATGCATTGATAGGCGGGAGCGTGGGTTGAATGGTTCATTGCGGCTCTGGCATGTTTGAGAAGGTAGAAAGCGATGACTTTGGAATCTTGGATGTGGATGCAGCAGCTGTGGGCATGAGTTGTTGAGTCGCGGTTGTTTGATAGGATGGCAACGTATTCATACTTTGTCGTGTGGACGTGATTCGATCTGAGGATGTATCGAGGTGGGCAGGGACATCCCTAATTGTTGAGGCTCTGATTTTTATTTACTTTGTTTGGATTTACTTTTAACTTGCATTTACAGCTGATTTCACAATAAATGCCCCTCGATTTTTTTTTTCTTTATTTTCTGTCGCGTTTCTGTCGTGTTTCTGTCGCGTTCCTGTCGTGTTCCTGTCGCGTTTATGTCGCGCTGTTGTCGTGCTTTTGTCGCGTTTTATAGTGAATTTGTGCGACCAGAGTTCAACAGAGCGAGGGTTGAGCGGCGCTGCTCGCGGAAACCCCAGACTGCTGACCCTATCAGTCAGAGCGTGCCTGCTGCTCTTATCATTCTTGGTGCATGCAAGTGATTACATGTTCCCAATTTGTGCCCAATTTGCGACAACGCTTCATCAGTGATTCTTTCAAACAGTGAGACGATGGGGAAGCCAGCTCCTTTGCATGCATGCCTGGTCACAGGCATATGCTTCAACTGCAAGAAGGTAACGCATGCTCTTTATTTATAAATCTACAGTGTTCTCACATAGTTGGTTGTGTTTAGAAAGTCAATCGTGGTTGCCAGTGTCCAGCCGACTCACCACGCACCAAAAACAAAGCCATCGCTTTGCCACTTAAGCTGACCAATGAGTGGCTTGTGGATTACGCGAAGGATAACATGTGGAGTGGGTTTGGTCCGTTGCCACTGAAGGTGGGAGACAGTATCTCTCTATCCAATGCGGAGAGGAGAAAGGTCGATCGAGCAAGGCTGGCAGTGGCTAAATTGAATGGTATCACACCCATGAGATCAGCAACCAGTGAGTGTCAGTTTATCTCAGTATGTACCATTTCACTGAGAGTTTCGAAACAGGGCAAAACGTGCCAAAACTGAAAAAGATAACAGAAGGAAATCACGATGACTTCTCTGAAACAGGTCTGCCATTTGTTGGTGCAAAGTGAAGGTGCTGAAATTTTTTTATGTGCAGTGGAGATGGAAGATTCATTGGATGATGATGATTCTGACGACGAAGGTGGGGCAGATGAGAATTCGGACCCTGAGCTTGTGACGCCTGTATCAACACCTGCACCCAACAAAATGAAGATGGAACCGATTACAGTTTGTAAGGAAAAATTATGAGCAAAATTGCTGTCAGTCGACTCACAGTATCTTCAGTGTCGGTGATCTGTATAAACGAATTTGAGAAGAAACCCCAAATTGGAGCCGCTTCCATGTCATTTGATTTCCGCAAGCCAGGAATCTCAATTTATGATATACTTGGGGCCATCAACAAACAGGCACCTGCAAAATGGGCACCGCTAACTGGCAAGCTGGGATACAAGACCAGCAAGACAAAACCAGTGCACGACATTGTCTCTGATGAAAACTTAGACGTGGTGCTGCAGTTACTCCACAAGCATGTCAAGACATTCTGCTTTTTTTGTTACACAAATCAAATCGGTGATTGCAAACATGTGACTTGAAATTTTTTCATTTGCTCACCGCTGTGAATAGATTTGGCGATGCCAACGGGATCCGATAAACCCTTGAGAACGTTGTCTAAAGTGCTATCACGACCATCAAGTGAAGTTTCGACGGATTCCGAGCAGCGGCTGCGTGACTTATACTGTGGAACCTGCAATGTGAATGAAGAGCACTTAAAGGGATGCTACCGCGAAGGAGATCTCCACCTTTTATTAACCGCACAGCACATTCGCCAATGGGTGACCATAATGGTGAGCTGTCTTGGTTGATTTGCAATCAAAAAAGTTTTACAATTTGATTGCGTTACAGGACCATGCCAACGACACAGGTTGCACACCATCCAAGCCGCCTGTAGCTAATATCTTCGACATGAAAAACGCTAAAAAAATCTCCGCTTCCTTGCAGCCTGCTCTGTCTGCTGCATCTGGCCCTTCGCCTTTGGCGTCTAAATTTACCCCTGTTACACAAGCGTTGCACATTCAAACTGCATCTTGCACCTTCATAACGCGGTCAGATAAAGTTGTGGAAGTGTTCCAAAACCGCGTAGTTCGTCCGATCTCAACAGTTGCTATCCTTCTGAAATCAGTCAACTTTCCAGGCGACAGAGTCTTTCAGGCTTCAGTTGATGGTGCTGAAGTTCACCAGGATGACAAATTGTCTGAATGCTTTCCTTCTTTACCGCATCTTCAGATTTTGTGCAGAGAGGCTGGCGCGGTTATTGACTGGGAGAAACTTTTGGCAGATGATCAGTTTGCCGTTCAAGCTCTTGAATAGAACTCATTTTTAACATAAAATTTTGCGGTGCAACAACAAAATTTTCAAGAAAATTTTCAAGTATCAACAGCATAGCACAATAGTTCTCTTCACACATTGCCACTCCAGTGATCTTTCATTCATGCATGCCATCATACGACGCCAAGACCGTTCTTCAGTTGAAGATACACGTGAAGTAATGCAAGTATCAGATCTCGATTTTTTTGACGTCAATTTTTACTCAAATTTTTCGCTTTGTGCCCAGTCAACCCACAATTTATTCACCTCCACCCAGCATATCTGAAACATGAATCAGCAAGCTCGGGAGTGAAGCTTGAACAAGCCTCAACCAAGCCCATGACACGATTAGGTAGACGGCGAACATGGGCCTTATTTCGACGCAGCCATTGCTTTATGTGGAAAAATGCCGACTCTATCTTTTTTGAAGGATTACATTCAAAGTACAAGGAAGGCAGCAGTACTTACTGGTGTCAGATCGGGAGAGTAGGGAGGCAAGAAAATAAGTAAAATGCCTGCGTTACTGCAAATAAGTCGCAATTTTGGTTGCTTATGAATGGCTGCGTTGTCAAGGACAAGAATAGAATTTGGGCCTGGATACCGCCCCATTCTTGGGATCTTATGGATTGTTTCGCACATACGATTAACACTGTAAAACCCAACAGAAAGGTGCTTACCAAAACATTCTCCACATAATCACAGAAATCATCGCCGTTCATTGGTCCTTCAGAGATTTGAAATGCCAAAAGTCCGTGTGACAGTGAAATGGATCCTTCAATTGTGTATCGTGTTCCTCGAATAAATGGTGCAATATGTCTCGCGCGGCAGCCACGTGGTGCCCAGCCGTAACGTCTTTCCAGAGTTTTGTCATCATTTGCTGCTTCGTCAGTGAAGACAAAGTACTCGCGAGGAAATTGGGCCATCCTGATGAGGAAGGCAGCTCGATCCTGCTCATTCCTCTCTTGAGCTCTTACAGAAAGCTGTGAGGGATGAGCATTGTGAGATCGACTTCAGAGTTCATAGTTAAGAACTAACCTGCATATGTGTGATTCCTTCACGATCTAATGCCCTCCAGACAGTCGAAAGTGAGATTGATCTGCCAAGCGCAAATGACATCTCTTCTTGTAGCTCTTGCAAATACCAGTCTGCGCGTGAGCGCACAAGCGCTTGCAAAACCTGAGATTGAACCTGTTAAAATCCGTCTTGATTGATGCATTACGATGCACTGACACTTCGATGCGCAATGTCTATGGAGCGTGGAGCTCCATTGTGACATGCTAACGGATTGAAAAGAGTCCCGTAGTCCTCCCAGCACTTGCGCATTCGCATGACAGTTCGTTTGTGGATCTTAAGAGTCTTGCTGCTGAACTCCACGCTCTTGCCCTCACACGCATGCAGTCTTACAAGAGCTCGGATCTCTTGACTGTAAGTCATACTGTGAAGATAGTATCGAAAGAATCACTGATGAAGCGTTGTCGCAAATTGGGCACAAATTGGGAACATGTAATCACTTGCATGCACCAAGAATGATAAGAGCAGCAGGCACGCTCTGACTGATAGGGTCAGCAGTCTGGGGTTTCCGCGAGCAGCGCCGCTCAACCCTCGCTCTGTTGAACTCTGGTCGCACAAATTCACTATAAAACGCGACAAAAGCACGACAACAGCGCGACATAAACGCGACAGGAACACGACAGGAACGCGACAGAAACACGACAGAAACGCGACAGAAAATAAAGAAAAAAAAAATCGAGGGGCATTTATTGTGAAATCAGCTGTAAAATGGGATTGGACAACGTGAACCCAACCGTTTACTCCGTATCGAAGGATGCGTATGGCCAGAGTGCACGCAGCAAACTGTGGCGAATGAGCCAGAACAGCGACTTTAGCGACGTAGAAGCTGAGGCGCAGACTGAGTCGGAGGCGATCGATGCGGGAGAAGTGTTTGGTGAGGCGTGGCTCGAAACTGTATGCCACGATCAAGGGTGTTCATCTTCCCCTCGTTATGCCGGACAGACTTGATTCGAAACATCAACGATCCAGAGCACCCAGTTGAGTGGTCACTGCGTGGTGGTCCTTATCTACTCGATATGTTTCAGCTGATCAATCGCACAACTATAGCTCACGCTCGAACAACTGCATGTGGCCCAGCTGCGGCATGTAACTGTTGACCACGAAAACTCTCGAATTTCTGTCGTGTTTACACCCACGATCCCGCATTGCTCCATGGCAACGCTGATTGGTCTCTGTATCCGCGTTCAGCTGTTAAGGTGTCTGCCTGCGAGATTCAAAGTGGATATCAATGTCGAAGAGGGAACGCATCAGTCAGAGAAATCAGGTACTTTTGTATCAGCTTACATTTTCAGACCGAGACTGACGCAATATCTTGACGATACCAATAGTCAACAAGCAGCTGAATGAGTAAGCTTTCTGAATGCATTCGACTTGATCGCGAGTAACAGAAATAACACTGACAGCAAGGAGCGGGTTGCTGCGGCGATGGAAAACAGCCACCTTGTGGAAGTCGTGAACCAGGTAAATACAGTGCATGCGTCAAAGCATTGCCGTGTTCTGATCGTTTCTCTGCGCAGTGTCTCGCGACAACGATCGACAAGATTGCTGCGTACTAACCACACTTGCATGACTTGAATAAATTGCGCCCATTTGCTCAGTCGCCACACGTTCTTCTTCTTGTGCCATTTGCCACTCTCTCGTCAGCTGTTTCTAAACGGATGAAAAATGGGTGTGTGGGTCTGTGAACCCATTAATAATCTGTCACATAAAATTGAGAAAAAACATTCTGGAAACGCCAACACGCGAACGAGACATCACAATTCCAACCAAAATGGTAACAAGCATCAGCATCTTCCCCCGCTCTCTCTAACAGCACCGACACTGTTACATCACCACAGGAATCAACGGGCCTTCGCCAACGCCGCCCGAGCCTCAAAAGCGAGGTCACAACAGAAACACATACCCAAACTGCAGATTCAGACCGCTCCAACGCTTCTTCACCGACAAGCGACATATCCCACACGGACAGCGGCGTAATAGCATCAAAGTCGAAATACATTCAACGACGCAGCCACTCGAATCACAGACACGCTTCCAAGAAGGGAAAGTTTACGGAACGATCTTCGCAGCTAGACTTTGGAACTCTGGAGCGTGACAAGAATCCCATGTAAGCGAGCGCCAAATTGGGTCGCATTCTTTTTCTGTGTGTAATTGGGCCTAATTGACCTTAACCCTAATTCCCCGCACCTAGGCGTGGTTTCTTTGTCCTGTTCTGGGTGTCGATGGGATGGTACACAATCTCTACTGCCTGGGAAACGTTTGTGCGCGCGGGAGTTCCCTTTGACATGTCGCTCGCATTCCAAATGAGCGAACGCGGCGCCGAACTCGCGACCAGCGACTCGCTCATGATCCTCAGCTGTTTCATGGTCATTCCATTTGTTAAACTCGTGCAGTACAGAATTGTTCCCGTGAGCGCTGCGCCAGTCATGAACTGGATCTGGCTGGGTCTGTGGTTCTCGACTGTCGTTTCCTGGGCGCTTTTCAACAATTGGGGATGGACGCAATCTGGAGCATTTACTATCCACTGCATTGCTATGCTGATGAAGCAGGCATCATACCTCATGTCTAACATGGAATCAATTTGGAAGACTCAGGAGCTTCCACACCTGCAAGCCGACATTGATTTGCTACGCGCAGAGCAAGAAGGCGATTCCTCGCGGCACCAAGAGCAACTTGAATTACTGCTTAGCGAACAAGCGCAATTTAAAGCCGATCTGAAAGGCAAAGTCACGGGACTCGAGTTTCCTCGAAATTTGACGTTTTTCAATTTTGTGGATTACATGGCCATTCCAACGCTCGTGTATGAAATTGAGTACCCAAGAACAACGTCTTTCCGGCCAATGTACTTTTTGGAAAAGGTTCTTGGGACGTTTGGCATCTTCTTTTTGCTTGTGAGCATTGTGTCCCACAACATCAATCCGGTTCTTGAAATGTCTGGGGAAATTGACTTTATTACTTCCATCATGAGGTGAGGATGTTTCTGCTTGAAGGTGTTATGTCTTAACTATTTATATGGCAGACTCCTTGTCCCGTTCATGATTTGCTTCATTCTTCTGTTCCAAATCATTTTTGACGTGAGTGCCATTGTCCAATTCTCTTTTTGGTGGGGCTAAAAAAGAAGGGGTCATACAGTGTGTCTGCAACGCGTTTGCCGAACTCACTTATTTCGCGGACCGCGAGTTTTACGAAGACTGGTGGAACTCAACCAGTTTTGACGAATACGCACGCAAATGGAACAAACCCGTGCACGAATTCCTTCTGCGCCACGTGTACCTGGAAAGCATCAGCAGCTACAAACTATCACGCCAAAACGCCACACTCCTCACATTCTTTGTGTCGAGCGTGTTTCACGAACTAGTGATGGCTTTGACGGGGAAGCGGTTGCGGCCTTGGCTGTTTCTGCTGCAAATGTTTCAGATCCCGTTGATTTATGCAGCGAGGATTCCGTGGGTGCGGAAACGAAAGACACTTGGGAACGCGTTCTTTTGGTTTGGAATGTTTGTCGGGCCACCGTTGCTTGGGGCCATGTATGCCAGGGAGCATTACTTGCATCCCTGATTTGACCCGTCCCCTCCTTTCCTGCATCAGTTCCTTTTTTTTCTTCGTTCAAACCCTTTCTCCTTTCGCCTGATACGAAATTGATGACTTACTTGACAAATAAACGACCTCCTATAAATTATAACTGCGTTTGTACTTGTGTGAGTTTGAAACACAGTGTCGACGGCATTCGCCCTCGCAGTCCCGATCCTCATTGCACGCATCGTGGACTCTCTCGCAAGAAATGAAGCAAAAGGACTCGTTGCGGCCATGTTTGCTTGCGGTGAGTATTCGAACTCTGATTAATTGTTTGATATATTGACCAATCAAAAACAAGTCCTCGGCCGACTATTTTTCCGACAAATCCCCGCCCAACTGCACCGCAACGCACAGTTCCACGTGCGAGCAGCGCTGACAGGCGCCGTGTTTGAAAAGGCTCTCCGCATGTCAAACAACAACAACAACAACAACAACAACAACAACAACGCGTTCAGCCACGGTCGCATTCTAAGCATGAACAACGTGGATGTGCCCGTGATCCTACGCGTCATTCTCAACATCCACAAGTCTCTCATGATCCCAATCCAGATTATTGCCATGCTGCTTCTTCTTTATAGTCTCGTGGGTTGGGCCATTGTTCCTGCAATTGCCACCGTTGTTCTTGGGCTTGCTTGTCACTCTCTTTTGTTGCACTTCTCGGTGCCGTCGCAGAGGGATCTGCTTTCAAACGGTGACGACCGACTCGGTCTCATTAGCATTTCAAATCAACTATTGAAGATGCTCGGTCGCGTCAGTTGAAGAGTTTAGTTGTGTATAATCTGTTTATTGGGGCAGTGTTTGCAATTCTTTCCGTGATCCCCACGCTGATAACAATGAGCAGTTTCATTTTCTACGGTGAGTTTTATTTCTCCTTTCGTCTGCTGTTTCAAAGTGGTGTTTTCTGATCTTCAACAGGGTAGCGCTTCACAATTCAAGTTTCGATGCAAAGTTGATCTTTCCTGCACTCGCCTACTTTCAAATGCTCTTTCAGCCCCTCAATGACTCCCCTCAGGTCTCTGAAATTTTAATTCTTTCAAGTTTTTTGATGCTGTGGTGAGGCTAACTTGTGAATTTCTACACAGGTGCTGATGGGACTCATTGCTTGCAGAATATCATGGAAACGCGTAACTGAATTTCTCGCGCCAGCGAGACGGAGCCGCTCTCAGCCAATGATGTCAACGCGGATCAACCGACAGCGTTCGATGACCGCATTGCAATCTCGTTTCATGCAAGTTTCGAATGGACTTTGCAGGAACCTTCGTTTGTGAAGGCTGATGCCGATCCATCACACAAAAAGGAAAAGAATCCATTTCGACTGAATGACTGGAACTTGGATGTGGAAAGGGAAAGTTTGGTTGCATATGTAATGAAACTGACCAGTGAGAAGCCTGCGTATTGTGATGGAGATCCAAAGACTCGTGGAGAAATTGAGTTTGAAAACCTCACGTTAAAGTATGATGGTCGCGATGAACCCGTCATCAAGGACTTGTCTTTGAAAATTGGAGCAGGAGAAAAAATTGGAGTGTGTGGAAGGACGGGGAGCGGGAAAAGTTCGCTGCTTGGGTGCTTGTTTCGAATTGTTAAGGCTTCAAGCGGCAGAACTTGCCTGTCGGCCAAAGACAGCCCTTGTGCCTCGCACGGGCAATTCTTTACAAGCCAATCATTTTGGTTTTTGACGAAGCATCCTCGGCAATAAACGCTCAATCCGACGCACTGATTCAAAGCGTGATCAAGACGCGTTTCGCCGATTCAACCGTCATTTCTATTGCACATAAGTTTGCAGTATCTTGGTCAAGTCATGTAATTTTTTAATAATGCTAATATTATTGTAGACTCAACACTATCGCAGACTTTGATTTAGTCGTTGTTCTCGATGCTGGAAACATTGTCAAAATGGACAGCCCAGCAAACTTGCTGCGCGTTGAAGGCGGTGTCTTTAAGCAGTTGGTCGATGCGACTGGGGCTGGAAATGCGCAAATCATTAGGAAGCTTGCTGGGCTATGATGATTGCAATACAACGGCACTCATAATTTATTACGGACACATATAAATACAACAAAACTAAATTCAAGAGATCCATCATCCGCATCAGTAGACACCTCCTATCTGAATGTTGTTACCGTTCATTCTGTTACCCGGAGTGGAATAGTCACAGGCAACAATCACACCCCGCCCACCTTGGCACGGAACAACAGCACAACCCATTTTGGTTGATTCCGGCCACAAGACCTGCGAATAGTGACCCCATACATGGAACGTGCCCATTCCACTTCTGCTGTTGTACCCGTTACATTCCTCAGGCCGCACCCATCCAGCAACAGAGCGGATATAGTTGCCGGCCTCACTGACACCCTGTGAACCATAAAACGCGTACAAGTTCTGGCCCACGCTCTGAGAAAAGTACTGTGTGGGTCCAGTCACATGCGTAAGACCACAGTTGCTGGCACTCGGCCCCGCATGCACTGCCGCACCCTTCGCTATCGCCTCGTCCCACGTGACATGCGGCAGAGGAATTTTGATCACGCTGCTAACATAATCGCGCACAATGTTGGAGAGGGTCACAGCGTCGGTTCTGGCGTCGCCGGTGGATTTGTAGGCGCTTGTTAAGGAGGCAATGTAGTTGCAGTCGGGTCTGCCGTTGATTCCAGTGTTGGCGAAGGATGTTTGTACAGCAGCTGGGGCTTTGATTGCGGTTGTGGTTGTGGGTGCGGGGGTGTCTGCCTCGATTTCTTGCTGCGGCGCGGGGGCCGGCGTGGGTTCTGGTAATGGTTGCGGTGCGGGGGCGGGTTCGGATTCAGTTGTTGGAGAGTCGTCAGCGGGAGCGCTTTCCACTTCTTGTTGGGGTTCTGGGGCGGGGGTCAGTTCCACCTCTGATGTGGTGGTTGTGTGCGTTGGAGTCGGCGGTATGGTGGCTGGTGGGGGTGCCACATAAACGGGTGCAGGGGGTGAATACGCTGGAGGTGCTGGCGGAGTATAGGTGTGGTGGCTTGTGTCTGGATGAGCGCCGGCAGGTTTACATTTCTTAAGCTTCTTTACTGGTGGAAGGTAGTCGGCAGCTGGTGGAGGTGCGATGTAATTGGCAGCAGCGTAGCTTGCGAGGAAGCATGCGGCGATTGTTCGTGTCAAGACCATATGATAGTTTTTCTTTTAGTCTGATATGAGTAATAGACATTTGGTAGGGTGTCCTGAAACGGTAGGGGGGGAGGCGTGTGTCTTTTGTTTTTTTGGTTTGAGGCGTTTGGGTTTTGCCAAAGTTGGTAAATTCAGATGAGGCGCACTGCCAAAAACGCCAAAATTCTGTTGAACACTTGACAGGTTAAAAAGAAGAATTAATTGGGTGCTATTTATGATGTCACTCCGATTCCTGTTCAGCAACGTCGTTTTTTAACTTTGATTTACTTTGCTTGGTACGGCCAACAACTTTCATGCCGCTGCGACTGGACCACATTCGAAAGGTGCTTTCTGCTTCTGCGCTGCTACTTCTCGTTGGAATCACATGCACCTACCCTCTGCTTACATCAAAGAGGCTTCCGTCGTCATCATCAATACTGACGCATCCAGCGAAAGCCCACGAATCCTACAACGAACTCAATCTAACACTACCAAGCGCTGACGCAACCATCTTCACAATCAACGAACTCCTCAACCTCTGCCTCAATGAAAACTTACTCACCATCACAAAACATTACGCTCTGTCTGGCAACGCGCAAGAGTATCAATACCTTTCCAACTGCAACCCAGTCGAAATCTCGACAAGTCAGGGTGGCCGCAGTCGCGGCCATTGCAGCGATTTTGTGCAATACATTTACTATGCCGATGCAAGACTTGCTCCGCAGTATTCCGCTGAAACGTATCAACGCAAAATTCAGAAATGCCCACACAGTTTTTACCTTCACGGAGAATATCCCATCCATGAATTGTTTCTTGGCACCGTGGATGTTGTGGAAAGCAACATTACTCTCGCTGCTGCGTCTTCGTTGGACAATACACAAGCAGCTTCGCGAAGGGTGCGCAACGTCTGGATGCCAAACTGGGAGCAAATTCGAAAAGAAGAAAGCTGGATAATCCGTGCTTCGTACATGATTGCCTGTAAAGCTCGCATCACTTGCACGGCCATCCAAAAGTACCTTTCAGACGCAGCAACACAACAACGGCACCAAACGAGCGAAATTGAGCATGAACGCACATTCGCAAATTCTACGCCCATATTGCGGTTCATGAGCCACTCAAGCCCGGATACAGGCTTGGACCATGCATCCGAGGAACTTGGCCCGGACCGCTTCAACAAGTTCTACCACGCGTACGGCCGCAGCGGAAGGAAAAGCAGCGGTGATGTTGTCGATTGTTGGCTGCGACACCCTGACTGGCCGACGCTGACTGTGATTGGGCATGACGCGCTTCGGGCGTTTGCATTGCGTGTTTTGAAGAACGGGTCGCGCAACATAAAATTGTTTGAACGCGTTCCAGCAGAGACACTGGACAACTTGCAGAGCACGCATGGAGTGCACTTGTGTCCCTCGCGGCAAGAAGGGTACGGGCATTACATCAACGAGGCGCGATCGCATGGAGCCGTAGTTGTCACCACTCACCATCCACCGATGCAGGAGTTTGTTGAAGATGGAGTCAGCGGGGTTTTTGTCAACCACAAGGGACCTGCTCCTGAGGATTATCAACTGATGGGTGACTACGAAACTGTCGGTGTCGATGTAGGATGGGAGAATGTGTGCAAGGCTGTGAAAAGGGTTCTAGAAATGTCTTTGGAGGCAAGGGCGGAGATGGGAAGGCTGGCCAGGCTCAGATACGAAGAGGACACTGGGATCATGGCCAAGAATTTGATGGATTTGAAAAAGGAAGCCGAGGAATTGACAGACACTGCTTTTGATGGGTTTGACTTTCTCAAACTTGTGGACAGCAAGTTTGCCACTGATCGAGCATGAGTATCTCAACATAACATCATTAGGTCTGGAGTCTCATGCCAATAAAATGATTCCCTGCATTTTACGCATTGCCCGGCTCCTGAATAAAACGGATGCTAGGAGGTTGCCGCTCTAACTCGACGCTTGAAGCAACAACAGCACCAAGATCGCCAAAATAGCCGTGAATTTACCAAGTCGGCAAAAACAGGAAAAATTGACAAGTTCATAAATTGGGATTGTCAAAACAATGTCCCAATCCCTTTGACAACACACGAGTCACCCCAACCAAATATGCTTCCAACACCCCCGGGCACGAGTAGATACAATAGTTCTTCACGCTGAGCGTGGAATGAAGAAGGGTGGACTTTGAAGCATTGAGACCCATTTGAGATGACCTTCTGCTGCACGCCAACCAGTACATATGACCAACCGGGTGTGCATGCTACGGACTTTCGAGTAACAACCGACACAGCCAGGCAGCATAGCATCAACCGGCACGGACATGCTCCAACCAACACCGGGCGATAAATAACCGGCCAATATTCGCAATAAAACGTTCAAAAAAAAGGGAAAAACATGTCAGCCTCCAGAAACACCGCAACTCAGGGGCCTCCGCCTACAGAACCACCGGTGTCAACCCAGGTAAAAAAAATTCATTCCTTCCTCCAAGTGTCATTTCAACCCATCTCAAGCAAGCACTTCTATTTATATCCATCACACTTTGAAAACCCCATGAGCCAGCCGACGACAGCTGCTCCCTCAACAGCGGAACCTTCTCCATCTCCGTCCCCGATCCCTTCCACCCAACGGACTTCAGAGCCATCACCCTCCCCTCAACCCTCTCCAACTACATCGCAACAGGCGTCGCCATCTCCCCCTCCTCCAACATCACGACCCTCCTCCCCTTCTCCACCTCCGCAAACATCATCGCAGCAACAGAGTCCGGCTCCTACTAGCCAGGCCCCAGCTACCACCGATGGACCCAATGGCAGCCCATCCCCTCGCCCTGATGCCACGACCACAAGCCGTGGCGCAGTTGTTGAACCGAGCCCCATAGTCTTCACTTCAAACGGCTCAACATTCACATCGAAAGTCCCAGTGCCAACTGTCTCGGGTCTCACGAGTACCGTCAGCTCATCCATCGGCGACAATGTTTCGAACGGATCTAGCAGTGGCTCCAGCACTGGAGTGATTATCGGTGTTGTTGTTGGGATTGTAGGCATGCTTCTGATTGGTGGAGGCGTGTTGTGGTGGAGACGAATCAACAAGCCAAAGTCTCGGAGATACAATCTTGATGATATATTTACTTCTCCTTCGGCGAATGCGCAAGCTCCTGGTGCGAGGCCCTTTTCAATGCCGTGAGTGATTTCATTTTCGTTTGACAAAGAATGGGAAAAGGGTCTGACACTCTTTTCGGACAGACGTACGCCCGCTGCACCTTCATCCGATGTAAACCGGCATGAAGCTACCTCGGAATACTCAGCAGTTCCTGTCCGAAGTTCCACTGATTTCAGTCAATCACATTTGTCACACCATCAGCCGCAGCAACAGGCTCCTCAGTTCTTGATGGCCGATGGATCGAACCCGTATATGAACGCACAATCTCAGCAGCAGCAGCAGCATGCACAAGCGTATTACGATGCCGCCACACTCGCATACTATCAGCAGCAGCAGGCAGCGTACTATCAACAGTACGGACAGTATCCTCCCGCCGATGCGTCTTACGACCCTGCGCAGCTTCAACACCAACAGCAACAATACGCAGCGGCGTATGCCAACCAGGCTGCTTCGAAAGCATCTCAGTCCAGCACTCAACCTTCCTCCAACGAGAAAAGCAGTCACATGTTTAATGTGTACGACAATGCGAATCGATTGAGCGCTGTTTCCGCCGTTTCGACTGAGCACTCAGATTTTGCATCGCCGCCTGCGTTTATTGAAAAAGAGCGTTTGTCGAAACATTTGGAACGAGGCGCTGATGCCAACCAATGGACCACGGACGAAGCTGTCGCATGGGTGACTGAGAAAGAGTATGGGGATGCAAGCACTGTGGCTTTGATGAAAGGTGACCATTGAAATCGTTTCATTTTCTGACTCAAAAATGTTTTCGATATTTTGGAAGAACAAGAAATTGACGGACGATCTTTGCTGCTGTTATCGAACCATGACTTGGAGCACACGTTGAAGATCTCTGACGCAAAACGACGCGATCGCTTTGAAGACGCGATTTCTGAGTTGAAGCGAAATTCTGCGACGCTGCAACAGGCAACGTCATCTGGCCTGCCGTCGTACAACTAAAGATAAAGACTCTGCTTTCTCTTTTCATTTATTTTATTGACGTTTTTCAGTTTTGTATCTTTTCCTTTTATTTTTGCGTATTTTATTCGCGTTGCTTCCGAGTTTGAGGTGTGAAAGAAGTGCGTTGCTTCGTTTGCAGTAAACATCACGTGTTCTTTCGAAGGAGATCAATCTCGTTTGAACACACATCGTTGTTCAACCTAAAAAAAAAAGTGACAGCAAATGAGCAAAGAGTTCGGCGTGCGCTGTGGAGATGCCATCAACAGCGTCTCCAGCGAGCAAAGCGGCTGCGCAAAGGAACCGCGCTGCGTGTGCAGTATAGACGTATCGCCCATCTTGGCAAACTGCGGCGACGAAGCCAATTCCAGTTGGCAAAGCATGTACCAAACAGCCAAAGACAATGTCGCAACATCTTGTAAGGAGGCTGGCATTCAGAGCGGCGATTCTTCTTCTTCTTCTATCTCTCCCTCCTCGTCTGACGCTCTGCCGCCTGCTTCTTCTGCCAAGCAGTCTCCGTCTCCGTCTCTTGCTCCATCGCCGCCCCCATCGCCAGATCCTTCTCCCGTTCCCTCTCCTGCGCCCACATCGAAAGAAGCGCCACCGTCTCCTTCTCCTGCTGCAGTCGACGTTGTTCTCAGTTCTGAGGAACCATCTCCTGTTCAATCATCGCCATCTCCACCTTTCGACTTTAATTCAATCGCTCCTGTTAGTCCAACGATCACCACAACGTCAACCTCTCCAACAACAACGCATGAACAATTAATGTCTCCTTCGAGCGTGAGTCCCAGTGGAACCAGCATCGAATCAGTCGTCGTGTCCACACCCAATGCAACTTCAAACTCGACAACATTTTCGCATGACTCTTCATCATCGCAGTCATGGGCGAGTAAACACCTGGGTGCAATCGCGGGAGGTGCTGTAGCAGCGCTGCTGATAACTTTGGGCATGGCAATCATGATCCGTCATCTTTTGCGAAAAAAAGCAGCGAAACGCTATGAACTGGATCCTTTATTCCAAACAGAGACAGGGAGCACTTTGAGGAGGTTTGGTTTTAATTGCATTATTTTTTACAAAAAGCTGATTTTGATGTTTTGGGACTTGACAGGAGCGTTGTTTCTGGATCTCAAATAAATCTCGCGGCTGGCGCTGGAATGACCACGCCAAATGCGTCAAAGGAGCGAGAGGGTTATAACGCAGTGGTGGTGTCAAACAATGCAGAATTTTTGGTGGCATCTTCTCCGGTTGACGCCGAAACTTTATCAAGTCAGGAGACGCTCCAGCAGCGACTGCACATGCAGTTCTATGATCAGCAATCCAAGTATCAGCGGCAAATGTACTTGCACCAGCAGCAGCAGCAGTATCATCAGCAGATGCTCCAGTATTACACTTCTGACCAAGTTCACAACAAGATACTGTTCAACAGTGGAACACCGGTGATGCTTGAATCGTCAGGATCTAGTAGTTCCAATGTGGAGGCGTGGAGTGTCGTAGATGCATGCGCATGGGTGGACAGCAATCAGTTGGGAGATGAAAGCGTGTTGAATCGTATGCAAGGTGAATGATTTTACGCGTCTCCTTCTTATATCGAATTTCTAAACCTGATCTTTCAAAATTTCAGAACATGGAATCGACGGCTGTGCGCTGATGCTGCTGACTCTAGAGCATGTAGAGCACGATCTTGGGGTTTCTGATGCAGAACAAGCAGCCAAGTTTATGAACGCTTTGGACGAGCTGAAAGAAACGCGCGCAACTGCTTGAATGAATCTGTCTTCCTTTCTTCAATTTCTCTTGACAAAGATGGTCGAACATTTTAATGCATTTTAATAAATAAATATATCGGTGAATAAAATTCTGGTATTATTATGAACAACCCAAACCGGGTAACGTAGTGCTACATTGCCAGGTTGTATATCCCGACTATATCTGGTTGAAGTTCCTTGAACCACGTTGAACCCCAATTTGCGGAGTATCCCAACGCCGAACTGAATCGGACCAAGCTGGCAAACTTTGCCACCGGTTCGTTCCTCCGTCGGTCGAACACCACGACAGCTCCACGGAACTGACTGGGATGTGCTGACATTCTGTAAATGGGTCGTTTTTGTCTCGTCTCCCTATCCTTGACAATGTCCGCCTTCTTCTTGTCAGTGTCTGATTACAATCATACGACGGGAGTCCAGATGATGAAGCCTGCTGCAAGGATACCGAATTTCGCTTCAACTCCGAAATTGCATCTTCAAAACGATCGCGCTTTTTGCGTGAGAGATATCTTCAATGTCTGGCCTTTTCACGAATGCCCTCGTGCCCTTCTTTGAACCAAACCCGGGCGCTGTCGGCATGTGCTCGATAACTCCTGCAAGCGGGTATGTTTGTGGCATGCGACTGGGCGTTGGACATACACCTCAACCGTAAAACAGAGCAACTACATTGCCGCATTGCAACAATCTGACTTCTCACCGGCACTCTGCGGACTGTGTGCGCTGATATCCTTGCAGTGAGTGCTGTTTGTGCTGCTTTCGATTGTCTGAACTGATAAAGTGTCTCCTAAGGGGGCCCAATGCGGCGGCCGAAGCGTTGCTGTCCAGGTCTGCCTCAAATAACATCCCACCACTTCTGCTACAAGCGCAGTGTCGCAAAAACAAATACCGCTGTTCAGATAACGGATTCGCTTGGCGGAAGCCCATCGTCAATTTCCATCTCACTCAGAGGAATGGCCGATCTCGTAGGGGGCGAATCCAACGCGCGAAACCTCGAACGGAGCTCAATGGCAACTGATTGAGTGTCCTTCGGTCTTGGGAATTCAATCTGCAGTTACACAGACGAGATCATCTCCAACCACCTCATCGTTATCCTCTCCTTCCGCGCGAGTGTCATCTTTGGAATCGAAGAATTCAATTGCACCATTATTTCCATCACCGATCTCTGATGCGCCCACTGCTGTGATCACCGCCGCCACAAATCCAAAAGCCTCACTTTCGACCGTAAATTCGAATTCAGTGAACACGGCAGGATCTTCTCCTGTACCCATGGGAGCTATAATCGGTGGAGCTGTTGAAGGCATTGCATTTCTGATTATCGGCGGGTTGATTCTCTTTTTTTTGCCGAAAGCAGCCTTCTGAGAAGGAAAAGGATGTTCCTGCAATTCCTACTTCTGAACAACCGATTGCGCCCCCGCGCAGTTTTACTGCTTCCCCACCTCCGCTCAGTACTTCTGCTCCACCTTCTCCTTTTATTGCTTCCCCTCCTCCACGCACTGACTACCCAACATCCACTGATCGAAGCACCCCTTCAACCATGCCGGATCATGTTGTTGTAGTTGAGCGGCCACGCGAAAAGGAGGACTCTTTTTTGAATGCCATCAGTGTGAATGGAAACAATCGCAATGCAGAACGTGGATACAATTTAAAGGTTGCAAGTGACAAAGGAGCAGCTGCGCAAGCAATTAGTAGATACGAGAATGTGGATCCCGTCAATTGGACTGTTTCAGAGGTTGAAGACTTGGCTGTAAAACGATGTGGCGCGACGGAGGCTGTTGTAAACTTGTTTTCAGGTGAGGCTTTTGTTTAATCGGTTATCATTTATTGACTGATAACAACAACAGATCAACATTTGACCGGAGCCGCTTTGTTGCTTCTCAAGTTTGAGTCTATTCCACAGTCCTTGAAGCCAGCATAGTACGGTGACCAAGTGCTCCTGCAGTACCTCATTAAGAGAATCAAGGATCTTCATGACACTCGTCTGGCGGAGTTGTCTCAGGGCATGAACAACGCGCCTCCCAGCTACGATGCACAATAGTTCCCCCCTCACGCACAAGCATGATCTCATTTATATAATCCCTCATTTTGAATCCTTATCCTACAAGTAAAGTCTGGTAAAAGGCTAACCTCCTCAACTGAGATGTTGGCGTTCTTCCGCTGCTTTGACAGGATGTGAAGAAATTTTGTATGGGCTTGGATCTTGATCAACCGTATTTGATTCTCTCAAACAGTTTCCCGTCATCGATCGCATTTTCGAAACCTTGTAACAAGTGTAGAAAGATGCAATAACGTGCGTTTCTCTCCATCGCGAGACTGGAATCTGAGAACAATCAAATTATCAACGAAACGCGTGACGTCTATATTGGCCAGAACAAGCGCAATGAGTACTGCGCCGAAGACATGACGGAATTTAATTTACCGAGAATCCTGTTGGACTGTACGTATTGTTTCAATGGTCACAATTCGTTTGATTCAACGCGAGGCAATCCCCCATAATCCAACAACATTGTTCCATCTTTGTTGTAGAGTAAACGAACAACCAGCTGGGTGAGTGAAGCTTCTGTTGTTGTCTTTCCATACTGTTCCGTGAAGGGATATTTTAAATATAATTTTGCGGTTTAATAAGTTGTTTTCTCATCCTCAGCGCAACTAAAGAACTGGACCACGTTCCGGCGAATCTTGTCATCGAAAACCATCACCACCACAGGATTCAACAAATCGTTCATTGAAACAAACATTTCTCCCGCAAACTCAAAATCCGGATGCGCCTTTGTTCCAGTTATGATCTCATACACAGTCGCAAACAGGAACGGCGTCCAACCCATCAGAAATACTCCCACAATTGCGACGCTTTGCATCAACAGCGCGATTTGTTTGGCCTCTTCCTCCCTCAATTTTCCTTTCTTGAGCATTTTTGGTGGTCGTTGAGATTCTTCATCGACCGATGGCCTCATACTCTCAACTGTGCCGGTCGTTTCATTTGTTTCTTTGCCAGGATTTATGGCGACTCTGGATGGACGGTGACCATCTTGGTGCTTAGAATCTTGATTGACGGTCTTTGATACTTTCTGTTGGGTCCCGCTCAAGTCATCTCCCGTCACAACAGCAGATTTACGGTATGCTTCAAACACTTTTGAAACCTCGGAGTATATGCGGATATAAGCAACACCCATGCTCGACACTGGGATCAGGAGGACCGAGATACAGATCCATGAAATAACGCGTGTAGTTGTGTCGGTATTGGACCAAGCCACGGTGCAGTTTATGTGTGTTTGGTGCAGGACGTAAATCCGGTCGCCGGCGTTGCAAATGAATGGTAGTCCTGCCAGAAGTCCGCAGAACGTCGCGGTCCCAAGTAGGTATATGTATGCAAATCGATGTGAGACGGACTTTTTGTGGATGATGATTATGTAACGGAAGAGTGTTAGACCCGTACAAATACCCAGCGACCAAAGCGCGCCGAACGTGATCAGAAAACCGTGGATTTGACAAATGATCGGGTTATATTCCAAATCTGATCTTCGAAGGTGGGTGGCAGCCAAGGTGAGATAGTTGGACAGAAGAAGTGAGTCGCTGCAGCAGAGACAAACGATCAAGAGAGAACTCGGAGTTAGGCTTCGAACGCGCCCGATGTTAGGAACTATGACGATCGAGTTGATCAGTATTCCGATCGAAGCTATCGTAGTCGTAGTCTTGCAGTACGTCCAGTCACGGGCGTCCATACTCTGTCGGTTGGCCTGTGAATTTTTTCAAGATGTTGACAATTCCCAAAGCTTCAGTCACGGCAATCATCTTGCCCGCGGTTTACATTCAAATGTTACCCACCACAACAAATTCTTTCGTACATGCATCTCTTCCAGCAAAAGCAAATGCGATTAAACGCGGTGTCATCAAAATGAGCCAAACCATTAAAACTCCATTTACCACAACAGCCCACGATTTTCAATCGCCGTAACTTCGTTACATGTGGATAAATAAAATGAAATACGCATAATTTACGTCAATTGTCTCAACTGGTTTGATTCATTACGGGGCAATAACTTTACCCTGCCAACCTCGTCATCCATAATTATTTAATTGGTATCCCTTCACTTCACCCAGATATACTGAACCAATATTGAAGGAATTTATAAGACGAGTTGCTAATCTTCAGCACAACTAAAGAGCTGGACCACATTGCGACGAATCTTGTCGTCGAAAACCATCACCACCACAGGATTCAACAAATCGTTCATTGAAACAAACATTTCTGCCGCAAACTCAAAATCCGGATGCGCCTTTGTTCCAGTTATGATCTCATACACAGTCGCTACCAGGTACGGCGTCCAACCAATCAGAAAAAGTCCCACAATAGCAATACTCTGCATCAACAGTGCGATTTGTTTGGTTTCTTCCTCTGTTCGTTTACTCTTCTTGGACATTTTTGGTGGTCGTTGAGATTCCTCATCCACTGACGCCTTCCTGATATTATCCACTGTGCCATTCGTGTCGTTCGTTACTTTGACTTGATTTGACGAAACGTTGGATGGACGATGCCCCTCTTGGCGCTTAGAATCTTGATTGGCCGTCTTTGATCCCCTCTGCTGGTTCCCGCTCAAACCATCTCCCGTTACAACTGAAGAAGCCCGGTATGCTCCAAACACTTTGGAAACCTCGGAATAAATTCGAATATAAGCAACGCCCATACTCGAGGCTGGAATCAGGAGGACCGAGACGCAGATCCATGAAATAACGCGTGTAGTTATGTCCGTGTTGAACCAAGCCACAGTGCAGTTGATGTGCGTTTGGTGCATTATGTAAATCCGATCACCAGCAGAACAAATGAACGGAAGTGCTGCCACAAGCGCGCAGAAAGCCGCGGTGCAGACCAGATACGCGTGTCCAAATCGATGGGAGACAGACTTTTTGCGGATGATGATTATGTAACGAAACAAGGTCAGACCCGTGCACAGGCCCAGAGACCAAAGCGCGCCGAACGTGATTAGAAAGCCGTGGATCTGACAAATGATCGGGTTATATTCCAAATCACCTCTTCGTAGGTGAGTGGCAGCCAAGGTGAGATAGTTAGACAGAAGAAGTGAGTCGCTGCAGCAGAGGCAGACAATTAGAAGTGAACTCGGAGTTAAGCTCCGAATCTGCCACAAGTTGGGAATTATAACGACCAAGTTGATCATTATCCCGATGGTAGCTACCGTAGTCGTAGTCGTGGAGTACGTCCAGTCACTGGCGTTCATGAATAGTTGTGTTGGTCTGCCGACTTGAGCAATTTTGACAATGACCAGTCACGGCAATCTCTTCCTGCGGTTTAAATTCGAAGGGTGGCTACAACATGATGCTTGCGCCTACGCGTCTCTTCCAGCCAGAGAGTACATGATTTAACGCGAAACGTGCCTGAAAAACTATGGTGTCAACGTGTTCAGCCCGAGTTTTGAAGGCAAAATATGTGTTCGAGCTTTTTCCATATTATAGAAAGAAACTGGTCTATTTGAAGGACTACAATTTGAGTAATTTCGACACCACGGCGAGAAATCTCTCAACCAGGTTGGAATGTATGACCACTTTATTACTCCATTCTTCCAACCCTGGAATTTCGATCTGTCAAGGCACTCCAAAAGAATATATATAATAAAATGAAATACATAGGAAGGCAGGCCTTTCTCTACTCTTTGGGGCGAACAAAGAACTGCAGCACGTTGCGGCGAATGTTATCCTCAAAGATCATCACCACCAGAGGATTTAGGATTTAACAAATCGTTCAAAGGAACAAATAGTTCCCCCGCAAATTCAAAATCCGGATACGCTTTCGTTCCAGTGATGATCTCATACACAGTCGCTGCCAGGAACGGCGTCCAGCGCGCTATTGCCAGGTTTCCTGTGAAAGTATTCGACACCACTGCCTAGGTTTTGTTTCATTTCAGCAGCACAGCGAAAACCCCTCAACCAGCCGTGGCGGACGAGAATTTTATTATTCTACTTTCCAAGACCGTCGTTTTCGAGCGGTGTCGCTTCGCTTCAAGCGGATATTATCAAAATAAAATGTACTAAATTACATGCTCCCACGCGCGAGCAAAAAAACGGAGCACATTGCGACGCATGTTGTCGTCGAAAACCATCACCACCACTGGATTCAATAAATCGTTAATCGTGACAAAGACTTCCGCCGCAAACTCGAAATGCAAATGCACTGTTGTTCCAGTCACGATCTCATACACACCCCTTGACAGGTACGACGTCCAGCCCATTAGAAATAGTGTCACAATAGCGATAATTTGCATTAATAGTGCGATTTGTTAGCCTCGTCCTTCGTCCGCTTTCGTTTGGGCGTTTTCTGTGGCTGTTGAGACTGCTCATCGACAGATGGATTCATGTTCTCTTCTGTGCCATTCATTTCGTTTGTAACTTCGATTTGAAACGCCAAAACTTTGGTACGTTGAAACTCTTGTGGTCAAGAACTTTGATTCGTTGTTTCGCGATAAGTTCCAAACACTGATATATGCAAAACCCATGCTCGAGACTGGAATTATAAGAACCATGGCACAGATCCATGAAATAATAGACTCACCTTCCATGTCTTTGAACTCCACCATTCTCCCAAACCAACAGAAACTACAGTAACTTCCAGTGACCATGTACAACGCCTGTGAATCCAGCATTAAGTATGCCATTCATAACACTCGAGCCTACACCTGCTGATACACCTAACATAGGAGCCTCACTGGCCCCCTCAACAAAAACAAGTGGTTAGCCAGCTTCAACAGGCTTCTGTCCAAAAACAAACTCCTCCATTGCACTGAGTATGCCTACATCTGCCAAGGCGCACACATGGCAAACGCCAATGCAAACAGTTGCAACAACCCCCTCACTGCTGCTCAGGTCAACAACCTTGATGACCCCCTCCATGCAAACTATGCCCACACCCCCTAGGGTATCTTCCCATTGGTCAATGTTGTCGACAACTCTGAGTTCAAACTGTTCCCTGGCAACCTTGAAGAGCTCAGTGTGGATACAGCAGGAGTTCTTGTTGACAATGGTCTTGAAGGTAGTGTGCACACTAGTAAGTAACAAGAGTACTGCATGCTTATTCTCCACAAGGTTTTGAACCACTGCAGCACAGTCTCTGACCACCATGTCAAGGCACTGAAGAAGCAATGGGACAATCTGACACATGAGGCTCATGAGGACATTCCTGCCTTGTTCCATAAGTTCCACATGATCCTGGAAAACATCATCGCAAACCCCACTGTGCCTGCCTTTGCCGAGTGTATCACCTTTGCAAACCACAAGGATAAGCTCATTGACTCCCTTCATGTGGACTTTGCCAACCAAAAAGGTTGCATCAAGGCTGATGAAGAGCATGACACGCTTGATAAACTCTAGACACTATTGGAAACCATAGCTTATGAGATCAACTTTGTCTCATCTCATGCTATCCAACATATAACAAACCTTGCAGTGAACAAACGTGCATCACCAAAGATCCAAACCAACACAGTTACTAGGGTGAAATCTTACCTGTTGGTACAAATGGTGGTGGCACGCAGTACGAGGGTTTGTGACTTGAGGACTAGGTGCTACAACAATGATTTTGGTCTAAGAAGATGTTTATTTGCCTTGTGGAAGCTCTACCATTTATACCCTTTGGAATAGAACATGAAAGAATCACTCATGGGTGGAAAATCGTGGGTATCTCCATGGTTTTCTATTTTTTCACGGTAGAAATTATAAAGAACCGAGATGGAAATCCCCCGAACGTCCCCAAAGACTGTTGGGCCTTTACCAATCCAAAAAGTTTTGATTTGAATAAGAAACTATCCAACCAACGTCCAAAGTGCATATGACTGTATCCTTGGACCTCTGACGGGGACTCTCCCACCTGGGCAGGGAGCCATGGGTCCAAGTGACGGCGTACAGGTAAGCAGCGCTGCCTGCTGTCCATGTACGTTTCAGTGTGTCAGTTTGACTGTAGTGTACTAACTTTGAACTTTGCTTATGCAAGATCTGGGTCCTCAAGTGCCGCCTGTCCAGGCTCAAACCTTCGTTTCAACTACACAAGCTATGTACTGGTGTGTTTCTGCCGAATGCTTGGTGTTGCAGGTAGTTTGGCTTAGTACTGTTAGTATTCTCTAGAGTGATAGAGTCTGACACCTTATGACGACTTGGTGAGGGTGTCATGTGATGGTGTGTTATTGTGGTGGATTGTTTAAGGTCCCAACTTTGTGTAAATAAAGCTTTATTGGGGTCTTGGCAGTATGCCTCACAACTTCTCATCTAGTGACCGTAAATAGCCGTGGATGGCACGTGGGTGCTCATAGGACTTGGCAGATGTGCCAGAGACCTGTGTGTGTGATTGACGGTGTGTTACTGTCCCCGTGGCTTGTCTATATTTACACGAAGTCGTGTGTATTTCACATCTTTGTTATGTATGGGGTCTGCAGGTGCTCAAACACCTGTTTCCCACATCTTCATGCATTCCAGAGATTTTGAGCTCTCCTTTATGTTGAGCACATGAGGAGACCGCTGGTCCACCTTGACCAGGATCCGCAACATTACCGTTACAATCCACTGCAGCCTGCTCGACACCAACCAAAGCCAGACTACAACTGCAGCACCTGCAACAAAAAGGGGGACCACTGGACTTGGCAATGTCAAAAGGATCAGTGCTTTGCTGCCTTCAAACAGGCCCATGACCTGGAGAAACAGAAAGGAACTCAGCAACCTCAAAGGAAGCCGAACACAGCCTCTGGAACTCCAACCAGTGACAAAATTGCTCACCTCACTGAGCATCTCCGCTCTGACCCCAGCAAAACTAGCACCTTCTTCTCAATGCTAACCCAACTGATCACCCCAACAACTGCCGGTACTCCTGGTCCATCCAACTCCTCTGGCTCCAGTACAGACAACCTCGTCATGTTTCCGGGTTCTGAGTTTGCCCAGGAGTAGAGACACAGTCCTTACTTGCCTGCATGCTCTCCTTTCTTGCCACACCAGCGCCAAGACCACCATGGAAACCTCCATACCTGTACCCACATTTCTTTCATAAGCGTTTTCCCTTCGTCATTGACAGTGGTTCAACTCACCCAATCATGAAAACGATGGAATACTTCATGTTGTTCACTACAACTACGTTTAGGCCTGTGCAAAGACCCACTGACCGAAGAGCGCCAAAGGTGATTAGAAAGCTGTGGATTTGACAGATGAGTGGGTTATATTCCAAATCGCCTCTCTGTAGGTGAGTTCCAGCCAAAATGAGACAGTTGGATAGCATCAGAGAATCGCTGCAGCAGAGGCAAACGATCAAAAGAGAACTCGGGGTCAAGTTTCGCACCCGCCATAAGTTCGGCATTATAACGATCAAGTTGATCAGTATTGTGATGGAAGTTATCGCAGTAGCGGTCGTGGAGTACGTCCAGTCACTGGCGTCCATGCGTCTGTATTTGCACATAATTTTCAAGATGCTGACAATGCCAAGGTTTCATCACAGTAAATTTGCCTTCCTTGATTTTATTTTATAGTAAAAGGGGCGTACTGAGATGGATTTGTTCACGTGCATTAGATTTATTTGGAAGCTGGAGCAATCGTGACTTGGCATCACTGGTACGCGAAAAACATAAGCACCGAATCAGTGTTTGAAGAAAGAATGCCATGGATATGTACCGCGTTGAAAGGACAAAATAAGAGACTCATTAAAACTGCTTGGTGCAGCACGGCAATAACACCCTCAACCAGCTGGAATAGAGGAACCATTTTTCTATTTCCAATATAACTGGAAAAACTACAAATGACATGCATATAAAGGGAGGCGGGGTAGTTTGCGACTCTTACGCGCGGTCAAAGAACTGGAGCACATTGCGTCGAATGTTATCATCAAAGATCATCACCACCACAGGGTTTAGCAAATCTTTCATTGAAACAACGGTAGTAACCGCTGAGTAAATAAAGTCGATTGCGGACATGTTCGTCTTTTGTGGCTAGCAGTTTGGAGGATTCTCAAGATGACAGCTTCAGTCAGCTGCGGTTTGCTTTCGAAGGGTGCCACCAGGACGGATCCTAGCAATTGCACTGGATTTATTGAGAATCCTCTTCAGTTCAACACCACTGCCTCGTTTTGCGAAGTTACTGATTCGAGCTTTGACTGCATAGGATTAATACTGGGCCTGCACCAAGAATGTATGGAACTTTTTGTGCTGTATAGTGCAGGGAAGCAATATACACTAAGGTAATAAATGCATTCGTTCTGACTTCACAATGCTTTTCATATCATCAGCGTATCACAAAAACCCTCAACGACCTGTCATACGTGATCTTTTTACTCTTCCACTTTTCCATTACACGACCAAGTTTTTCGATCGGTCCCGCTTCGTTGCGTGCTACTCCTGTCCGCGACCAAAGCACCTGAACACGTTGCGACGCATACTGTCGTCGAAAACCATCACCACCACTGGATTAAATAAATCGTTAATCATGACAAAGGTTTCCACCGCAAACTCGAAATGCAAACGCACTTTCGTTCCAGTCACGATTTCATATAAACCCATCGACAAGTACGGCATCCATCCAATCAGAAAAAGTCCCACAATAGCGATACTTTGTATTAATAGCGCGATCTGTTTAGCCTCGTCCTTCGTCCGCATTCTTTTCATCGTTTTTGGCAGGTGCTGAGATTCTTCATCGACTGACCCCTTCTCTGCTGTGCCGGTTGTGTCATTTGATTCTTTGACTGGAGTTGTTGAGATATTGGATGGACGTTGGCCCTCTCGATGTTTAGAATCTTGATTTGCGGTTCTTGATCCCCTCTGCTGATTCCCACTCAAGCTATCTCCCGCCACAACAGTAGACGTGCGGTATGCTCCAAACACTTTTGAAACCTCGCAATATATGCGGATATAAGCAAGCCCCATGCTTGAGGCCGGGATCAAGAGTACCACGACACAGATCCACGAAATAACGCGTGTAATTGTGTCAGTGTTGGACCAAGCCACCGTGCAATTCATGTGTGTCTGGGCCATGATGTAAATCCGGTCGCCGGCACTGAAAATGAACGGTAGCCCTGCTATAAGCGCACAGAATGATGCGGAGCCGACTAAATATGCGTGCGCGTAATGATTGGTGACGAGCTTTTCACGGATGATGATGTTGTAACGGAAGAGCGTGAGACCCGTGCAAAGGCCCAGCGACCTAAGCGCACCAAAGGTTGTCAGAAAGCCGTGGATTTGGCAGATGATCGGATCATATTCCACGTCACCTCTCCTGAGGTGAGTTACAACCAAAATGAGGCAGTTGAGTAGCAAGAGAGAGTCGCTGCAGCAGAGGCAGACAATGAGAAGAGAACTCGGAGTTAAGCTCCGAATCTGCCACAAGTTGGGAATTATAACGATCAAGTTGATCATTATCCCGATGGTAGCTACCGTAGTCGTAGTCGTGGAGTACGTCCAGTCAATTGCTAGCATAATGTCCTGAAGAAAATTCAAGATTTTAACAATGCACATCGCAAGGTATATAGTATGCGATTCGTTCCTCATGTAAGTTACCGTGGATTCATCTGACGTGACCAAATGGAAGACGCAAGACTCTGTCTGTTTTGACCTATTTTTACCGTAAATATCTGGACGCGTTTTTACGTAAATATTAATAAGAGTAAAATAAATCCTGTGAAACACCAACAACAACAAGCGCATGTCTTCGATTGGAACGGGTGTAAGCCATCGCCCATTTCGAACATTCCGTGAAGAGGAACACACTCGCTAATTCGAATACTTAAAAAGTACGATCTCTCTGCATCCACATACTCGCCAGACGGACGCATCTTCCAGGTCGAATACGCACTGAAATCCGTCGACAACAGCGGGTAATTCAGACTCCGCTCTATGCGAGGATTTCGCAGCCGCCCGCATTACTTTCGAACTCCAATCTGCGCGCATTGAACAAGAGCAGCCGACTCAAACCTTTCTATCGAATTCCCTCAGAACCGCAATCGGAATCCGATGCAAAGACGGTGTCGTTTTGGCCGTTGAGAAACTCGTCTCTTCAAAGTTACTCGTTCCAGGCTCGAACAAACGTATTGGCACTGCTGACACACACATTGGAATTGTGCGTATTATGCATTCTTGCTTGGATGCATATCATTCACTGATCTTGGCTCTTTTCGCATTTTCGCTTCAAGGCTACTGCTGGATTATTGGCCGACACGCGTCATATCGTCAACCGGACTCGCGAAGAAGCTCAACAATACCGCGATTTTTACAAATCTGCTGTCCCAGGAAAGGTGAGTGATGGACCCTATGCGTTGAACCGCATAATTTACTGACAATTCATTAAGGTGATTGCAGAGCGCGTTGCGCAATACGTTCAAGCATACACTCTGTATTCTAGCGTGCGTCCATTCGGAGTGAGCACCATCTTAGCCACCATGGACAAGTCGGGTCCCGGCCTGTACGTGATTGAGCCATCTGGAGTGCACTATGGATACTTTGGATGTGCTGTTGGGAAGGGTCGTTCAGTTGCAAAAACTGAAATTGAAAAATTGAAGTTGACGCATCTCTCTGCGCGTGAAGCAGTGAAGGAAGCTGCTCGAATGTAAATCATATTAGTTCCACTCGGTTTATTATGCCGTGGGAACTTGATTCTGATTCATTTTACTCTCAGCATTTACGCGCTCCACGATGAAGTGAAAGACAAAGACTTTGAGTTGGAATTGAGTTGGGTGTGCGAGGAGAGTGGTGGGAAACATCAGTTTGTTCCAAAGGAGATTGCTGAGGAAGCTGAGGCCGCGGCAAAGGTATGTCTTTCCACTGTGCTCATCATAAACTAACAGGGTCCTTGTGTAGGCTGCGCTCAACGCTGAGATGGATGAAGATTAAGTGCACGAAGCGAAATGTCATTCAAACGCTTTTTTTGTCGGGACCGCAAAAGACAAAAATAAATGATATTCACACCGTGAAGCACATTCCTCCACTGGTATCCATTCCATCTGCAACAGCCAAAAGCGATATTCCGTCACTCACACTAACAGCCTCCACCCCCTCAGCATCAGCAATAATCCATCAAAGAAAGCCATCTGGCTGCTTCCCTCAATCACCATCCAACCGTCACCAACAGCAGCTTGAGACAACACTGCTTGGCATAACATTTAGGGAAAGAGTTCTTTTGATGAATGCCCGCGTGGACATCGATGTCAGCACCAACCCCCGCACCGAAACTGAAGCGCATGACAAACTGCCAAATGTTGAATCGGCTGCCGAAACAAACCTTTTTCCTCCTGGATTTGCTCATGGCAGACACGTCGCGACCCGTCAACTCGAGCACCAAGTCACACACGGGCTGCTCGTTGGCAAACATGTTGCATACAATTGTGTGCATTTGGTGGCGCTCTTTTTCGCGTTTTTTGTTGCCCCAACGCTTTAAAGTGGCAAGGCGTTTGAAGTGGTTGCGTGGGTTCATGTGAGGTTTGAGAGGTAGTCCGTGATTGGCAAAATAGTCAAGGAAGGCATTTGACGGGGGAGCGATCTCACATATCTCAGACATCGTGTCCGACAAACCCACCTCAGCCAATACAGCCAGTACAGACTCGCAAACAACCTCGTTTTCAGAATTAACTGCAGAATCTGTGTTGGCTGTGTTGGTTGAAGTGGCTGTGCTGGCTGTGGACGCAGTGTTGGTTGAAGTCGCAATGGACTCCATATCGGCCGATGTCGCAGTTGACTCTACATCAGCTGATGTTCCCACAGACTCGATATCAGCTGGTGGCACCAAGCGTGTGGTGGAATAAAATGTAAATAAAACCAGTGGTTTTGAAGGGAGGAGCCGTTCAAACCGGCAACGTTCAGATCAATGCGCACAAAGTCGCTCATCAACTCGTCGAGAGACGGGCTTGATCGGGTCGAGATCATTCGGAGGAATTGCTGTTGTTGTCGTGGTGGTGGTGGTGGTGGTGGTGGTGGTGGTGGTGGTTTTGAGAACAGAAGAAATTGGAATTTGGTGGTTTGGATTGAAAACGGGTTCCTTGCAAGTGGCATGCGAAGACAAAGAAGCCGAATCCTGAAAACAGGTTCAATTGTAGTATTTTCTTAGGTAATATGCAGAAGAAGTGTTGGAGAAGCTGAGTTTGGGGCTGCGTGTGAGATGTTGTGGCCCACTTTTTACCACAAAAAGAGTCACGCGGGTAGGGTTACGCCCAATTTTTATTGATGCGACATCTTCCGCTGGTCACGCTGGCAGGATGGATGCCATGGCAATAATAGCGTTGTTGATCTGTACTGTCCGTGCTGGCAAACAGCAGTGAGAATGTGAGAACCAGAAACAGTTGCAAGTGCAGCAGCCTTTGATCACGGTTGACTGAATTCTACTTGCGACGAACGAGAAATACCACAACACGCGTTTGAGGAAGCAAAGTAAAGACGCAGAGGCGCGAAAGAGTGCGCGAGACAGATGATGACAAATTATTTACATTTACCAAATAAACAAACGCATCCAGTGGCTGTGAGTCAAGATCCAAGTACGCGCTTGTTTCAACAGAAGGCCTCCGTGCAATACCAGCATACATAAACAATGAATACTCGATGCACAATATTTACAACCCAACAGGCCGATTTGCTGACTGGGCATTGCCGAAACTTGACCTCAGCATCCAACGCTGGGGCCTATTACGCAAATGTAATGATCTCGGCATCGGCCGTGTTGTTGTTGGGCATGGAACGAAACACGACCCAATCGGGAAAATAATCATTTGAAATCCCGATTAGATAAAATAAAATAAAAAACCATGTCCCTCAAATACGCCTGCGCATGTTGCCTGGAGACGCTGCACCAGCCAGTGTGCCTGCCGTGTGGGTTCAGTGTGTGCTCTCTATGCGTGCAAGTTGTGAAGGATGCTCAGTTCGAAGCCGTATGCAACGACGAGGAAGTGAAGGCGCTGCAGCTCGACGCGTGGCTGCGGCCGTTCCGGTGTCCCGCTCGGCCATGCAGGCAGCGGCACTTTGGTGTGGCGGCGGCAGACTGGCGGCTGTGCGGCTTGCTGTCACGGGGTCCTGTCAGTGGGGTCGGGCTCTTGACGGCAGGTGGAGATGGACTTGGTGACATGCCAAGTCATGCCGCACAGGAAGAGCAGGTGGCGTTTCATGTGGCGTGCGACGCGGTATTGCGCAGTGAGGCGGATCTCCACTTGAGCGAAGTTTGTTTCTCGACGTGGCACAGTACGAGCCAGGCTGCGGCGCTCGCGGCGTCGCGCATCTGTCTGCTGCGGGGCCATCTGGAGGAGGCGATAAAACACGCGGACAATGCCCATCGAATCAACCCGTGGAACAGACGCGGTTTGACCGCAAGAAAGGCTGTCGAGATGAAAGCAAACTCATTGGGAATATCCTTGGAAGCTTCTTCCACAGTTCCAGACGAAGTCGTCATGGACTGGGCTGCGTGGACTCCTCGTTCGGATTTTGCCAATGCTCGTTCTATCAATGCAGCACCATCTGATCAAGATGTACAGGACCTGGAATGTCATCTATGTTTATACACTCTCCATGATCCAATCACGCTCTCGTGCGGCCACTCCACTTGCCGATCATGCTTGCTTTCATCTCTGTCTCATGCGCCGCAAAATGCTGTCTGTCCTGTCTGCAGATTTCCATTGCCGCCTTATTCGACGGTGGCAACACGTCCGAAAAACTGGCTCCTTGATGCACTTGTCACATATTGGGCGCCTCATTTATCAGTCCGACCCTCGAATACAACTGGCGAAGAGGCAGCAGGCGACTCACTGCAGCAAACCCAACAACGCGAATTTGTTCTTCCCATATTTCCATTCACTCTGGCGTTTCCTGGAACAAGTCAAGAATTTCATTTCTTTGAGCCGCGGTATCGTGTCATGGTGAAGGAGTGTTTGGAGCAGAACTTGCCGTTTGGACTGTGCCTACCTCGTCGCAGTTTGAATCCGTTTGATGAGCGCATGCAGTTTTCGAGTATCGGCGCAGCAGTGGGAGTCGAAGTAGCGCATCAGATTCCTGGAGATGACATGGAGACCAGCAAGGGGTAAATAACTCTGATTGAAGCAATCTCACACCGACATACACTGTGACCTCACAAGAACATACACTAACTTGGTGAATACTACAAACACATCCAAGACCACTCCCTCGCTACCTTGTCCAAGCAAAAACACAATTCCGGTTCCAAGTCGTTGCCGACTCAACAACCGTGTCCGCAGAGGGCCTTCACCACGCGCGCGTGACACGACTCGACGACATTGACCTGAACAATTCAGACGCGCATGCTCATTTTGACGCGCTCGAATACGCGAAGCTCATTCTCGCAGTGCGCGCGTACGTGCGGACAATGATGGAGGGCGTTGGCGTGGCACGCGCAAGGGCCCTCGAGCATGAGTTTGGGAAGATGCCTATCGATGCGGGATTGCTGAGTTTTTGGGCCTTGCAGTGGGTACCCATGAGCATGTGAGCATATGGCATTTGTTTATTTATCCATCTCTTCATTTATCAATTGATCCACTGCAGGCAAGCGAAATACGAAGTCCTTTCGAGTGTGTATCCGTACGAGCGGCTGAAAAGAATCGCGGAGGCACTGGACCTGTGAGTCTGAGTTGCTGGCGCCAATGCGAAGCGCGCATTCTTTTTGACGGCCTTGACCCGCACTCGTTCCATGCATTTCACGTATAAATAAAGCAAACTTGAAGTCCATCGATCGTGTCAGGCACGCCCCTAAAAAAATTCTCGGGTTTTTTCCACCCAGGCTTTTTTGTTTGTGCGAAACAACGCCAAATGAGCGCAAACACAACATCGGCGGCCGTGACAACAGCAGCTCCGTCCGAGATCCCGTTGCCAACTACACGAGTCCCTCCTCCGACCTCATCCGCTGTCCAGCCTCCATCTCCATCTCCGTCCCCGGCCCCGTCTCTATCTCAGGAGCCAAGTCCACCGCCGTTGCCCTCTCCTCCCCCTCCGGAAACGACCTCAGCACGGCCTGCGTCATCCCAGTCGCAGCCACGCCCGACTATAACAACCTCCGAAGATGATGATGAGTCATCGACATCCACAATTGCGAATTCGAACGCAGACAACACATTCACCACAACCGAAAGACTGCTCCGCACAACAACAACCGCAGCTTTTTCGCTTCCCACAACAAGAACAATCACAACATCGATCGACCCGGCCAACAACGGGACAAACAACAACAATAGCACGAATCAGCCCAGCTGGGCTTCTTCAAATGTCGGGACCATCACTGGTATCGTGTTTGGCGCGCTGCTTGTGATTGCTGGTCTGATGCTTCTGCGCGGGTGTTTCAAGAGGAGAAGACGCAACGGCGAGATTGACGAAATTGTGAACAAGTTTGAGCGGAGGGACACGCATCTGAGTCTTGTGCAGACAATGAGGTACGCGTTGATTCTTTTCGCTAGCTGTATGAATGATCTATGCAGTCATTGATTTGGATTCATGCAAATTATGAATGCGTGTGTTTGACATGTACCTCTTACCTATTCTTCGCGCGACAGAACGCCTGCACCTCAATCCATCGTCACCGATTCAGTCTCCGAATTGCCCTACGCAAATACAAAGGGGCAGAGTAATTCTCTCCCCGCCGTTCCCGCCGAAGTAAACATTTACGATCACCAGTACTACCAACAACTGAGTCAGCAACAACCAAACCAGCAACAACCGAACCAGAAACAACTGAACCAGCAGCAGCTGATTCAGCAACAAGCAGCGTACTATGCACAACAACACGCTTTCTACCAACAGCAACAGCAACATGATCTGTACCAGCAACAAGCGAACGCGTACTACCAACAACACGGATACCCAGTCGATCCCGCAACGCTGCAGCAAATGCAAATGCAACAGTCCATGTATTACGCGACAATGAATGCGGCAGCTTCAGGCACAATTGTCACGGCAGATTCATTTGGCGCGAGCGGTGCTGGATCTCAGCAGCCGGTCGATTCAAGTGCGCCAGAGAAACACGTGTCGGGTTTGTTTACCGGCCTCAATGTGTCGTCTTCGAATGTGGCTGAGGAAGCATCTGCGACTGGAGCCATTGAAAAAGCGCGCCCAGAATCAGGCTCTCTTCCCATCAAAATTTCGTATAGAGACACCGATTCTCCACCCGCGACACCAGCCAAGGACGGAAACGTTCAAGTCTCTGAATGGAGCATCGATCAAGTCTGCGCGTGGTTCACCCAGAACCAGTTTGGCGGTGCCGAAACGGTTGCTTCGATTCGCGAGCATGAGATTGACGGACGGGCGCTGTTGCTTATGCCTGCGAAAGAGTTTTCGTCAGTGTTGAAGGTTGAGGATGCAGCAGTGCGTGAGCGTTTGGAAGTCGCAGTTTCACGGTTTAAGCGGCTGTGATTGTGAAAGAGGATCGATCCCCGCTTTTTGCGCTATGATTTATTCTAGACTTACGACCTCATCATGTTATTTTTCGTGGATTTAAACGCGGTTCTTCGTTTGTGCGGACAGCTTTTGTACTTTGCACAAGCTTGCTGAAAATTAATTTTTTTGGCGCTGACTCCGCAATTCAGCGGCATGTCCCATTTAAGCTGCTCTTCCAAAATGCGAAGTATCCAAAACACATGTGCCAGCGAAACCGACCCCAACAGAGCCTCTGCAACAGCAGCACCAGCACCAACCAGCACCTCGTCCTCCCCTTGCACAATAAGCATCCACAGCAGAGTCCGTGCAGCCAACGCCAATGCCACTCCATGAGAAGATCCGCCAGTTTTAACCCGATGCAATGCGGCACACGTTCACCCAACGCGTCTCCATCAAGCGTGCACCCTCTGCTGAGTCCGCTGAAATTGGTCAAGAACCAGATCCTCCAAATCACGCAAGATGTGCAAGACTTGTTCGCGTGTCGTAAGGATGGAGTTCAAACAATGTCAAAAGATTCTCGCGTTGGTAAGGGGGAGGCAGTGAATGCGCCAGTGTCTGTGCAGGATGCGACAGCAGCTGGTCAAGAAGTACGCCACGGAGTGCAAGATACTGCGCAGCACATGGTCAACAGCGGCACGAGCATCCGCACACAGGCTACAGGAGCAGATGTGGCCAGCTTACCGGCGTACAAAGAGTTTGATTCAAAGTCATTGTCGCAATGAATAAAAATGAGTACATGTACTGACAATCAAGTTGAAGCATTATAAGCACCAGTGAGAATGGATCTAGGCGGGTTGTGTTCGTGTTGGATCCGCTGAAGCGAGTCCTTGTCTCGCGTTGAAACCAATTCAATTCAGTTGACCGACAGGGAGTTCTCCATCAACTTCGTTTTGCGCTTAATTCGAGCAGGGCCCCGAGTGTTTTGATGAGGTAGGTGTGAGGCAGCGAGGATCTGTTGTGGGCTCCTTTAGTCGAATGGCCCCACTGTTTATACCACTGCATGGGTTTAAAACAACGATAAATAAAACGGGTTTTGAAAGAAGGTGAATTTGCTTCTATATTCCCGCTTTGCTGAAGAAAAAAAAAACAGATGCTGTCCAGCAACTAAATACCATTTGCGAATAACTAAAACAGAGAGAGAAGATATGCTCCCAATGAGCCACAACTTCTGCTACCCACGCGCAATTTTCTCCACAAGTCCTTCCATCGACCCCTCAATCGTCATTAAAAGCGGCTCATGCGGGTCCGCAACGAATTTGGTGAAATCAAAGTCCGCGAACCCTTCATTCAACATGTTCATTTGCTTCGCTTCGTCCGAAAGAACAAGCTCTTCGCCAGTTAGTTTGTTGGTTTTGCTGATATGGTCGCGACTTTTGATGCGCACGGGTTTGCTTTGAAGCGGGTTGTCTTCGAACAGGGCTTCTTCGAGTTCGAGGATTGGATTATAGTACAAGTTGTTTTTTGGCTAGGGTTTACGCGTTGAGCAAATATAGAGAATAAAGTCAGTCTTCAAAATATGAAAGTTGTGTTTCGCGACTCACATCAGGCAAGAATGGAACAGGTAATTCGCGACTCTCGGCCTTGTCCCAATCCCACCCTTTAAACCACGCCTGTTTTCTTACTTTCCCTTCCCCACCATTATCATCCGATCCCAACCGCAGCATGGGGTTTTTGTTCAAGAGACCCAAAATCATTTCTCTAGCTTCATCAGAGACGGGCGATTTTGGATCGGCGGGGAATGTAACATCGTCATTTCGAATCGAGAATTTAGTTTCGGTGTCATCGTCGCCTGCAAAAGGGGTCTGGGACACAGTGCTGGTTGGTCATCATCAATTTTGCGAAACAACGCTCTGGGCTCACATATCCATAGAGCATTTCAAACGTCATGATTCCTAAGCTCCACCAGTCGATCGAGTTCAGATACGGAGTTTTGTTGACAACCTCGGGTGCTGCGCAATATCCCAATTACTCAGCTGAACAAAACCAAACAACAAAAGCGCGCAACAAAAGCACACGCACGCACCCATGTACGCCAGCGTGCCCGACCTCGAAGTCATGGGTTTCTGCGCATCGTAATGACACGCAATATTGAAATCCGTCAAACTCGCGTGCCCAAATTCGTCCAACAACACGTTCCCCGGTTTCAGATCCCGATGCACGATTTTGAGCGAGTGCAAGTACCGGATCCCGCACGCAACCTCGCTAAAATAAAACTTGGATCGATCTTCGGTAAAGTACCCGTTCGCTCGCAGGTGAAACTCGAGGTCTCCCCCTAATTTGAGATCCAAGACCATTAGGAGATGCATATCGTCTTGAAACGCATAGCGCAAGTTGCTGATGGAAGATATATCGAGTTGCTTTGAGATGGCTGTCTGGGTGTTGGAAGCCTTCATCTCACCATATGAACGGGTTATCGCACTCTTGGAGTAATTTGCGCTCCCGCAGCATGTTGTTTGCCAGTCCTTGCTCTGCCACTTCGGCTTTATTGATGTATTTGAGGGCGTACTGGACCTTGGTCTTCTTGTGTTCGACGATGCGGACCTTACCAAATGCGCCTGTGTTTGTTTGATTAGTAGACACCTCACATGTGATGTGTGGATTGTTTCACCTTTGCCGATGGACCGGCACAGTTCAAAGTGCGTGATATCCACGGGAGCATCAAAATCGATCGGGGTACTTTCGCAGCATCCCATTCTTGGTGTTGACAAGTCGTTACTTTTTTTTTTTTTTTTTTTTTTTTTGGCCGACCAAAACAGACAATGGCGCCAATTGTGATTGGCTCCTTTTAAAATTCACAGATACCGCAAAAGATATCCAAACAGTTATATATTAAAATAGTCAGGGGTCTCCTCCCACTGTGTACTAGTCTTTTGTTTTCAGTTCGATGCCCGATTATCCCGACTCCAGCGCTTCTTCCTTCTCAGCCAGCTCAGGTAGCAGTTGCAGCGACCCTTTCCCAGATTCTTCCTGCACAAGTGACGAGTCGTCTTTGGGTGGTGGCAGGTCCAGAGTGTTGATTGCGAGCGTGGTTTGGTTGATCGGCGTTGGTTTTGTCCAATCGTACACAATGTATTTGGTGTCAAAGAGTTGCAGCTGCATCTCCTCTTGTGATGTGATGTCTGGCAGTTCTTGTGGTTCTACAAAAAGGCTGTAAATCCCAGAGTAAGACTGCACGCACAATTAAACGACTTACTAGAATTCCGCCCAAACACGGAAGATATGCGCTTTTCTTTTTCAGGAGGTGCAGTTGCGGTAGTCACCTGGGCTTCCATCCGCTTAGTATCGATGGTGCCCGTGGCAGACGTCTGCTGCGACGTGGCGACAGCGACCGACGATCGTCGGCGGCCACCGATGGATCCGCCGTTCCGGACGGGTTTATCCGCAAGCTCGTTTCGGCCGGAGAACATTTCTTCGAGCCCGTATCGCGGGTCGTGGTATGCGTTCTTTTCAACCTGAAATGAAAGTTGAAGTTTTGGTTTTTTCCCCTCGTCCCTCTCATAAGCATCAAAACACTCACATCCGGTAAAAACGGCACAGGCAGCTCCTTAGTCTCCACTTTCGACCAGTCGGTATCCTTGAACCATTCATGCGCCTGCAGCTTCTCATACCCACCACTCTCCCTTGCCCCCAACCGCTGCTCAAGCGGCCGCGTCAGCAGCGCAGTCAAAAACTGTACCGCCGTATCCGAGATGTTGTGTTTGGGGTTTTTTGAGAATTCAACGGGATCCGAAAGAATGGCCTTTTTTAGTTCGTCCTTGTGCCGTGCGCGGAATGGGGGCTTTGTTTTCTTTTTCAGAGAAAATTCGGTAGTACGTTTCTCATCTGCGACTTACATATCCAAACATCATTTCATAAGTCGTCACTCCGAGACTCCACCAATCAATGGCGTTTAGATACCCCGTCCCACTGATGACTTCCGGTGCTACATAGCACTCCAAGGAGAAGATCAGTTACAAATGAATAATATCGGCGCTACGGTGCACGTACCCATGTACCGCGCTGTTCCCGATTTCGATGTCATCATTTTGTCTTCGTTGTAATGGCACGCAACATTAAAGTCTGTAACGCTCGCATGGCCCTTGTCATCCAAAAGAACTGGTACAACGAATCAGGAGTTAGACGGCAAAACAGAGCAATGCCAACAATTTGAAAAAACCCGCACTATTATCAGGCTTGATATCTCTATGAACAATTCTCAAGCCGTGCAGGTAATTAAGTGCGCACGACACTTCTTGGAAATAAAATTTGGCCCGGTTTTCGGCAAAAGGACCCTTGTACGTGAGATGGAATCGCAAGTCTCCGCCCAGCTTCAAGTCGAGAATCATGAGTAAATGTTCGTCGTCCTGGAACGCGTATCGCATGTTTCTTTGTTTGTTTTTCGAGAGTCAGTGATTTCCCCAAGGTTTCCTTCAAGAATGAAAAAAAGCAAAGTGTTTTTTACACAATAAACGGATGCTGCGCTTCTTCGAGTAACCGGCGTTCGCTCAAAACATGTTCGGCGCTCCCGCGTTTAATAATTTCAGCCTTGTTCATGTACTTGACGGCGTACTGGACTTTGGTCTTTTTATGCTGCACGATTCGCACTTTTCCAAACGCGCCTTTTCCAATTGAAATCCCGATTTCAAAATGTGTAATATCGACTGGGGTCGGTTGGTTGATTTGTTGGTGTGGAAAGTTTCGATTTCGATGGCAAGAACGGCGAGGCAAGCGGGCACAGCAATTGAAAAGAGCAGTTAGAGATTGTAATTGCTTCAAAAGTGGACCCGAACCTCGAGAGAGAAGCTATTAATGGAGAAGCTGTACCTTCTGCATCAAAGTCGATTGGTTCGGACGCGCAACAACCCATTTCGCAAGTTTGCAAATCGGTTTGGATATCTTTTTTTCCTAATGCCCCAAGTTCAGTTGTTAGCAATTGGCTGTTACGTCATCAGGAGGGTGGTGACCTTGGGGCCTTCTTCGGCTTCAAATAGTTCTAGAAATACGAGAAATTGAACCCACATTCGTTTTTCTCAAACTGCACACGCAGCGGCAGTTTTGTAAAAATAGAAGTCATCATCGGTGGGGAAAGAAAGCCCGCCCAAGAGATTGACCTTTTATGTGTTTTTGTTTACGCGTTGGATGCTGTAGCCTATCTACATCATTTCTGCAGCTGCTTGTATCCCACAAATCCCAACACCACCGCCATCCCACCACCAATGATCGCATACCTCATTGAAGGAAATGATAGATCAGTTTGAATCGGGCAAAAACGGGAAAAATAAAACGGAATTCCCTCTCACTCACCCAAAATTGAATGCGCGACGCCCTTGATCTTCAATCTCTCGTTTGATCTGCTTCACTTCGCTCTCGGAAAAGTTGGCCATGGGATCCTTGGGAAGTTTGAAGCTGCTGCTGTCATTGGATTGTGTCTTTGTGGTGTTATCGGGTGTTGTTGTGGTGTCGTTGTTGTTGTGTTGGTGGATGAACTTGAAGAGGCTGCAGCGGAACGAGTGCTGGGTTTCGGGTGTGCACGGAAGTAGGACAAGTGACGCGCTTGTGGTTTGATCAGACGCTGTAGTTGCATGTGTGTGTGCATGGGATTGGAGGGAGATAATAATTTACGGTGACTCGGATCTTTGGAAAGTGAATATCACTCATCACACATACACTTTACCAGCAAACTACACTCAACGTCCTTGTCCCAGTTAAATAATTCAAGCATCTAAATAAGTAACGAACGGTAAATATGCAAAAACAAACACAAAAGAAATGCGGAATATCCATAGACTTTTTTTTTTTTTTGTCTCTTCTCACGATGATTGACCACCTCCATCACTGCTGTTTTGATAAAGCGGCCAGCACTTTTTCACAGTGTCCTTCAACAGCGGTACAAGTTCTTTCCAATGCGAATCGTCCAGAGATGTATCGTCATTATACACGTCAAGCGCGTTTTTGAGTCCCGAAAGTGCAATCGAAACTCCCATCTTGGAAGCCGTGTTTGCTCCATTGACGACGGGTGTTGTGTTTTGAAGTGTTCCTGCTGAAAGAGGTTGTGACGCGGTGAGTTGGGATTGCGAGTGGAAAGGTGTGACATTTCCTGAACTGCTTCCTTGTGTGGATAAAAAGTGGGACGATGATGTTGAATTTAGGCTTAAAGGTTGCGGCTGCATGAAAAAGTCGGTTTGTAACGATGTCTGCGGTTGCTGCTGGTGCTGTTGCGATGATGGTATTGGGGGTGGCGGTTGCTGTTGTTGTTGTTGTTGTTGTTGTTGTTGTTGTTGTTGTTGTTGTTGTTGTTGTTGTTGTTGTTGTTGTTGTTGCTGTTGCAATTGTTGTTGCTGTTGATTCGGCTGCAGCGAATTCGTCGTGTAAAACTTATGAGGAGTTTGATTGGTTTGAAACGCTGAATGGCCGTGACTTGAGTAAATACTGGATGCCTGTTGACTTTGAAATGGCGCTTGAGAAGACTGCTGTAATGGACTGTTTTGAAGGGGTATTGTGTTGTATGTCTGAGATACGATAGATTGCGGGTTGTGCGGTTGAATGGATGTTGAGTATTGCAGTTGTTGTTGTGACTGTTGCGGCGGTAAATGAAACACGCCTTGATAGCTGATGGGACTGTTCATTGGGTTGGAATTTGAAAAGTACAGATTCATCATGAGAGGGTCTGGCACGGATCCCTCTGCTGTGTGGCTCGTCATGGGTAAACTCGTTGGAAGCGAAGAATGGGACAACTGCTGAGATGTATATTGCCGACTTTGATGATCTGAAAGTGTGACTGGCTGGACACCCAGCAAGCGAGCTTTTCCTTTCAAGTCCAGAGCGGTCGTTGTTGTTGACACTTCATGCTGTGATGGAAATTCGTGGGAAATTGACTGCTGCGGCGTGCTCCCGGCTGTAGAGACAGTCTCTTCTTTCACATCGCCTTGATCGTTTGTATTTCTCCGCTTCAACTTTGCCTGCCCTGTCGATGGATCCTTGCGCCCGCCTGTCACCATAGTGATTCCATCAGGCAACCGTCTCCGCTTCGTCTGGACTGAAGACGAGCTCGCAGATCCAAACGGCTCCGCAGCCTCCTCGCTGGCAAGCATCGTGTGTCTCATGGTATCGATGGACCGCATCCACTGCGTCGCGCCCAGTCAAAACAAGGTTTGGAAAAGGGTTAGATCTGGCTTGTGAGGTTGCACCAAACCGTCAAAGATATACAAGCACAACACATACCCGCCCGACCATGGATCCGTTCAAGCCGTATTCCTTTGCGGCAATGTTCCTGCCCTTTTCAAGCCCCCGCTCGGCCACCTTAATCTTCATATCGATCGTGTAAGTGTTGCGGGTCATCCCGGACCCTGTCACTGACGCCGCCCGTGAGGAGCGTCCAGTCTCTGTGAGCGTCCCTATTTGGTCCTGTACAATTCCGTAAGCGGGAGTCTGGGGAGGGGGAGGTGTTTGTTGGATGCCCGTATGAGTTGAAGCACCGTCCAAGGCAAAGAGAGGGGGCGACTCACTGCATGCTGGATCGTATCGCAAGCACCATCAGCTTCATCGCCGGGTCCGTTGGAGTGCTCCTCATCTGCTTGGTCGTCGTTCCGTTGTTCTGTTTCGTCGTCGTCGTCGTCGTCACTGAGGGTGTAGCTGCTGGCGCCTGGCTGTGCGTTCTGCGGATGGCTCATCCCATCTCTCTGCATTCTCGGGGGGTCAAGACGCAGTGGATACAGGGACGGGAATAAAGACGAAAGCGCAATCCTTTTTTTTTTTGAATTCCAAAAATGTCCGCGCCGGATGATTGCCCATTAAATTTTCACCTCCAAAAAAGTAATCCAACGTTTGTCTGAACTTTGCGACTTGAAGCAACTCTGGCGACACAAAGTATCCGCGTCTGTTTCGGACATGCACTATTATTCGGACATGGCTTCCATGGGCGCAACAGCCTCCCTGACTCAACAGCCGCATTGTCGCCACTCTCATTACACGAAATTCCATCAGGCTGTCATGATTGAAGTAGCCGACCAGATTTTGCTCCACCTGTCACTTTCCTGTGGTGCCTTGCGTAATCAGATTCATTCAGCAACACTTGTAGCTTCAATAGGGGTGCCAACTTAAAAAAAGGAAACCGCCAAATCCAACAAGCACATTTTATTTTTAGTTGTTCAGATACGAGAGAAGCGCTATCCCTTTCTGCCTCGTCTCTTTATCCTCTTTTAAAATATCGCTGCGAGTCCGCACAGACACAGCCGCAGAACCTGCTCCTCGCTTAGAAGCAGCCATTGCTTCCACCTGATCCCGAATCTGCGCTCGAAATGAGTCCCCAACTCGCTTCATCACTTTCAAAGAAGAATCCGCCTTCACAGCCTTTCCAAGCCCCGCTTGATCGCGCTTAATCTTTGGCGCAATCGGTGCGCGCAGTTTTGATCTTGCAGGATGCTGAAGCGTCTCTCTATTTCCCAACACGTCTCCGTGTTTCCAACCGTGTTTCTGGAGCATTCGATATCCAGTGTCCTTTTCACTGAAGGCGTAAATGACGGGTCGTTGGGTATTGTCTTCTTTTTCCATGGCTGCCATTAGGTGACATGTTTGTGTGTGATGTGTGTCGAGTTGTGTGGTTGGGATGGTGGTTTCGCAAAGAGAGCAGTGTGAACCAGAGGCTGAAGATGAAATGGAGTGAGAGACAGTGGTTGAAGCATCCTCGGTTTCTTCGGCAGTTGGAGAGACGGCATTTGAACTGTCGAGTTGGCGCTTTTTCCTGTTTATCCGCTTCAAAAACTGCGCATTTGTGTGAGCAGTGACTGGCACCGTCGATGCAATGATGGATCTGTACAGATGGGCGGACGATTCTCCCTCGTCCGAGGTTGCTGAGGTCGCAGTTGGATGTGGGTGTGATTGAGCTGGGTGGAATCGGACAGCGCGCTGGCCAGAGAGCTGTGCGTATCTGTCCCAGATGTTTGGTTCAGTCATAGGTTTAATTTGCAAGTTAAAAAAAAGTCACTCCTCTTTGGCATCCACTTCTTCCTTCACACCAACAGCAAACTGGCGCAGCTTCAAGAATCCCCTCACATTCCTCAAATCCAGCGACAAGTTCACGTTATCCAGGTCCCAGAAGCCTCCCCCATTCTCTCGCTGCCCTAGCAAAACTCCCACAGGCGCACAACCCTCCAACAACATCAAGAACGACCCCACCCACGCAGCCGCACAAGAAAACACAAATATGGCTATCGCCATCACTGCAAAGTACCCCTCAGGCGGACATACTGTTCCATTGTGGTGGTCGCAATATGAATAGTAATTCACGCACGCTTCCAGGATCGCCAAGACGCCCAGAATGTGTGGTGAAGTATTGCAAATTAGTGGCTTGTAGTGCCCAGAGTTTGAATGAACGCGTTGGTTAGCGTCTGGCTGGAATGAGGCCGCCAGTCTGTCCCAGGCAACGAGAGTGAAGGAATTGAGCAGACAAATGATCCCAACGGCATGTAGCACAGTGTTGTACGCAGTGAGGAGTGCGTAGTAGTAGTGTGGTTGGTCTGCAACAATCGGCAGCAGCACCCAAAACAAACTGTGGAATACAAAAGGGCTTCCGTGCCCCAGATTTAGGATTCTTGTTTTTCTTTCAATTACTCATAAGATGATGCTTACAATAGCGTCGTAACAGAAGTCGTGCCCGCGTCGTTAATGTACACAAAAAAGATTCCCAACGCGACAACGTGATGCACAGCCATGCTGGGGAACTCGTGCACCAAGTCCGTCGCAAGCAGTTCGACAGTGTAAAACACGAAATGGACTGCAAGTTGCAGCTGGAACTGAGAAATGAATGGCGACTGTAGCAGCGTCCGATGTGTGTTGGGCCGAGGGGGCAGATGCACGAAGCGTCTGTTCTGGATGCACCATCCGAGTGCGGCCATTGTTGATGCGAGGAAGGCGTGGTTCAAAGTGATGTGACGTGTTTGAAGTGTCTCCATTTTTTGTTTGGGTTTGTTTTGTTGTGCTCGGCAAATTTAAATATTGGTTTGTAAGTCTTTCGAGATTTGCTTCTGACAAGTTGCGCGAAGGAATATGTAAGGACTGCATTTTATTGGATTTTTTAGGTAGATTCAAAAAGGTATGCTCATAGACATGTCAACCCGCCCATACAACAACAACAACAGAAAAGAAAACGAATCACTTGCTACGCGTGCAATAGTCTGAAAACACGCCCGACTCCGGGTTCGGATTCAACGCCCAAAACGGCGGATCAACCGTCACTCCACCCGCCCCTTGAAACGCAAACGACATTAAAAACACAGCCAACTGCGTCCCGGCATTCAACCCAGCCGCCAAAATATACGTGTACTTGTTGAACCAAGCAGACTGGTATCTACGCATGTACAACTGGAATGTGAACCCAAGAATGATTCTTGAAGTCCAACCCGAGTTGACACCAACAGTGAAAATGCAAAAGTACCATGATAGGATGGCCGTGTTGACGTAGTTGAAACCAACTTTGGGGAAATACTTGTGGCCCAGCCAGAAGGGGATTGGCAAAACTGCACCAACAATAAACGCGTATGAAAGCCATTCATACGTTCCACCGGCGGCAAGAATTTTGGGTGCAAGAGTACCAAACGTGATTGCTTTCGTGTTGAAACCGATAATATTTTGGCCGGACCAATTGTTGTCGCCGTTTGGGTCAAGCAAAATGTCGCGTTTTTGTTCAAGGACAATGTGGTTGAGGACCCAGTGAACGAGTGCGCCAATGAAACCGCCGTACATTTGGGCCCAGAATACGGCGCGTGGAGCAATTTTCATGTATTGGCCGACTTTTAAATCGGTACACATTGCGACGGCTTCGGTGATGGTGTTGGCGCCAAATGTGGTAAAGTACATGTTTGCAATTGGTTTGCCGGGAAGGATGAAACCACCAATCAATTGAATAAAAGTCTTGAACGGTGGAGAGAAGCCAGTGAACGCGGCAAGCAGTCCCGAAACAATGATAAAGAAGAAGGCCATCACAATCGTCAGGATAAAAGCCCACCATGGCAGAGAGTCATCCCTCAGACACGAGTAGAAACCAAGAGCAAGGGAAATGACCATCAGGAGACCGTACCACCAGTGGGGCACTTCGGGATGAACTGATGTGAGGAGGTAGGTTTCGTCCACGTCAGTCAACTCAGTGCCCCCAACTGGGGCACCCTCAGCGTTCTTTTTCTTGTTAATGACAGATCTGGCTCCAGCCATAATGTCACTACCGTGCCAAAGGATGACATGGACAATACCGGCAGTAACAGACATGTTTTGCATCATGGTGTTGAATGCCCACGAGGTCGCGTAGTATGGCTGACCGTAAGCTGCGTACTTGTCCTCGTCCAGGGCGTTGTTTGTGAGGATCTTGCTCTGGTTGTATTTCTTGCCGGTGGCCAAGTAGAGGCCCTGAGCCATGAAGGGGAATGACTTTGCGTTCCACACGTTGTTGTCGTAAAGAAGTGGAATAAGGATGACGCAGCCAATCATACCGACCATTTGGTTCATTTGCGTAACCCATGGGTAGACCCTGCGAAAGAAGTCATCATTAGTTAAAGCAACAGCAGAAGAAGAAGAAATAAATAACACTCACAAGCCATCCTCGCCAATGTTGTTCCAATCAAACGAGATGGAAAGAATGCCGAGTCCTTCATTGTTGTTGACTCCTCCAAAAAGCTGCGTAAAACGCGGGCTGTTTTGGTTTGCGAGACAAAACACGGACACGCCAATCAACGTGGGCGCGAGGTACTGTGGCAAGAAGGTCCAGAAAAAGAGTCCAGCCGTGGCCATCCAGAAGAGTTTGAAGGCCTTGTCGTTCAAGTTTTGCGCAAATAGTGTTTCATAGAGAGATACTCCGGACAGGGCGGTAGGATAGAATGCGCGGCGAGGATACACCAAGACTGGACGAAAAAGGCCAACTGCGCCGTATCCAATAAACTGCGTGACCATCACCAGGATGATTGCGTCCACGTATGCGTACTTCTGGTTGAAAAACAGGTCCTTGGCACCAATGATGAGAGTGGAGGCGACACCTTTACCGGCAGTGGAAGCGCAGATGACTGTGAGTGCCAGTTCCTTTTTGTTGAACTTTGAGGGGTTCAAGATGCCGGTTGGGAGGACCTTGGACAGGAAGAGACCTCCGACCTGTGGAAACCTTGGTAAGTAACGGTGCTGCTGCACGAAATCTGCCAGCACAACAAGACACTCACGTAGCCAAAAACAGAAAGCATGAGCGAGGAAACGGCAACCGTCTGCGGCTTGAAAGTATACAGCTGACCCAGCGACCCAGCAAAGATTCCCAGTATCGTACCCAGAAACCAAAACCGGAATGTAAAGACAGGCTCAGTCGGGTCATCTTCCGCCGAAACAATGGCCTTGACGATATCAAAGCCCCATGCGTCCACCTTCAGAGTCTCTGCAATCTCGTCGCGTGTTGCACCAGGATGCGTGGAGTGGAGTTCCGCGTCGGTTTCTTTGGACTCGAGGTCCTTCTTCTCGACGTCCATTGGAAATGTAGCAGTTGTTGTTGATGTAGTGGATTTGGGGGGCTGCTTGCCTTTTTATGTCTGATCAGTTATGAAATTATCGGGTGGCAGGTGCTGTAAAAATTTGGTGCCCTTGGCGCCATTAATCGGAGTGTGGCTTTGTAGGAGCGGGCTGGGGCGTCGGATCATTAAAGGGTTGTTCTAACGAAGACAGCGGCAACTGTAGGTGAGGCAGTGACAGTTGGTGATCTGATGAAGAGCATTGCATGCTACTGGATAGCATTTCCCCTCAAATGCGCATGATTCCAGATGCAGTCAGTCGTACCTCTGATGAGAAATCCGACATTTTCAGAAAAACACTCATCAAAGCATGTGACACAGTACGTGTGTGTGTGTGAATATGGCGCCACTGCTGCTGGTTGTTGGTTGGTTGTTGCAGTTGTTGGGAGCGTGGCTGGACGTTTCTGGTATCAAATACCAGGAACTGCTCGCGTCGTTTGAAGCAGTTGTTCAAGTCCGGTTACCCGATGAACGCATAAGTTTTAAGTACGCTCCACCGATTAAAAATGCTATTTTTAATCGGCGCAAGACACAGCCCACGATTATCACATTAGCAAAACAATACAAGCGAACGAGCGAAGAAGCGGCCGAAGTTGGAGTGATAAAAATTGTCGAACTTCCTTTTTTTATTTCGAATCTGTCTCTTTCTTTGAAGACGTTTCTGAAGAGGCTCTTTTGGGGGGGAAGAAACACAGAACTTGAAAGAAGGGAAAAGAACAACGGATTCGGAGGGGAGGTGGTGATGGGAAATGGTACAACAGGGGCTGAACTTGGGGTAAACAAAAGATGAACAAGAGGACCAGATTCGGTTCATGAGGCGCTATGGATAGTACAAAGGGAGGAAAGAAAGCAGGCTACAGCCCAGTCTGAAGAACAGAAAACACAAACAGGCACCACACAAGACCCGAATATCCACAACAGACCCACACACCCACCAATATAAACCACTCACTGGGGCCCAGAGTCCATCCAACTTCAGAAACAAATACACTCTCAGTTGGCACTCTTGCTCGCCTTAAGCCATTGAATCCATTTGGGCAGCTGGCCACTTTCTCCTGAGCTAGAGACAAATTGACCGAATCCAACCCACGCTTGACAGGAAACTCCAAGACGTGCATCCTCCACAAGTGTATCCACATGAACACCGTCACTGCTTGAATCCCCACGAAAAAACACAACCTGCACACTCACATCGTCCCTCACATCCCGCGAATCTGGATACTCCACCGACAAAATGCGGGACACGGCGTCGTCCTTGCCCCCAAACGCGTTTCTCACCAAACACGCAGCGGCATTATCGTCCCGATCCAACACCCAGCCTTTTTGATGTGTCAATGGGTCTTTTCCCCAGACTCGCTTTGTGCCCTTCTCCACCGCCTGCACAACGCGCATGAACCCGTGTACAATGGAGACGGCTTCTTTTGAAGAAAGTTCGTCCGTCAATCCGCCTGTTGCGAGAATCATAAACAAGTCCTTGGAAGCAGTGATGCGGCGATGTGTTGTGAAAGGTGTTGCTGTGAGGTATGGTGGTGTAACACAGTGAGGAACAGTTTTCTTTGTGACGAGATGTTCTTGGAGAGATTGGGCTGTTGTGATGGGTCATTTGAGGAACGCGTTGCCTGGTTTTTTTAGTTGGCGTTTTAAATCAATAAGTACGCTTCCAACTATCGAAAGCCTTGCTTCCAACAACAGTGGCTCCAACAACCTTTCCAAAGGCGCCGTAGTCGGGATCGCTGCCGCATCCACTATCGGAGCATTAATAATCGCAGCAGGACTGATCCTTTCTTCAAACGCCGAACTTCACTCGCAACACACAGACAACGTGCACTGATCCCCAAGTTCCGAAACATGCACATTCCGCGACATCCTCAGAAGCCACATCATCTCCCGAAACCATTCTCGCAGATTTAGACCCGCACGCGCACAAAAACGATGCGGCGCACTCTGACTTCATGTACCCTACACACGAAAACCTCGACCAAGACTCAATGTACGCAACCTCGAGCAGGACAAACAAACGCGTTGCATTCAGCGATCCTGTTGCAACACACAGAAACGCGAGCTACTCGAGCGATGAAGGGTCCCTGGCCAGAGTGCGATTCTTTACGTAGCGTATCGCCGCTGATTCCGATATCGGGGGTGTGTGTGCGTGTGGATCCTGTTAGTTACATGCCAGGAGTGCGGGTGAGCTTGCTGGCGAGTGAAAGCGCGCATGAGGATCCGTATGATTATAGTCGGCCGGATTTGCAGTTGCCCATGATTCAGACGCTGGATCGGTACTATGAGTCGTCGTTGTACAGCGAGCCACGCCATACATGACATGGCCGCGGTGTGAGTTAGAAGGAAAACACTAGCTTGAGTTTGCGCATCGTTTTTTCAGTGTCCATTTTGTATGTGTTTGAAAATTACCTGAAAGGCTAGTTCATAGAAAGGTGAATTTTACATGACCTCAAGCATTCAACATAGCTCCTGGGAATGACACACAACCCCAATGAATGTCTCGTAATAATGACGCGCATTGAGAGAAACGCGCTTGCGGCTATTGAGAAGAAGACATCTGCTCGTGACAATAGCGGCAGTTGCTTGAATAGAAAACAGGCCTCATTCTGAACCAACACAGATTTGCTTCACCTGTTGCTTCATAGCAGATATGAAGTGACCTAATGACAGCTTGTCTTTGGGCACCTAACTGCTGACTTGTAGTTGAAGAACGTTGGAACACGTATCTGCACCTGAGTATCAAGTCACAGCAACCAGGCGTGAGAATAAAGTGGTGCAATTCAGACAGCGAAATCAAGTGAGTGTTGTGTTGGACGTTATGCGTGCCTGAAATTAACAGCATCAAGTAGCGGTGCATTTCATGAATTGTCAACAGGCCGTGTAGCTCAGCGGTACAGAGAAGCGACAATTTCTTATCATCCAAGGGAGCCAGGATCAATCCTGGTTTTCTCTGCTGGGCCACGAACCGACACATGTGCTTTTGTTTTTTGTACTTTGGCAGCGTTGCCTTCTCCGCACCTCCTGACAAGATTTCTTGGAAATTAAAGCTTGTGCGTCTGCAAACCCGATGTTGTCGACACAAGCTATTCACGAAGAATGACCTGTAAATGCTGTAATAGAGTAACTGGCATGACCGATTGTGGAGAGGATATCGAGAGCACAAGTCGTTGCTTCCTTGTTGGGTTGTCTTCCATAAGGCCGCTTTTAAAGTGGATCGATCGTCATTCAAGGTTTGGCCCTTGACGTACGTGCAATTCATCCGATCAGACCTCGTTACAATCGGGAGACAAGGTGCCACTTGATGAGTAAAGTCCCACGAGCCTCTCACTGATTGAAAACGAATTTATCAGAATTTGTTTAAAAACATTCATGAATGCGCTGCTCGGATACGCTTTGCAGGCACTGCAGCTGTGCGTGTACGCACTTGCGCTGCTCGGGCTCTTCTCTCTTGCCGTCATTGGGCTGTCTGCCATGAGCGTCAGGCTGGACGGCGGGCACCCGGACACTGGTGGCGCTGTCGTCCCTGTCACTGACGAAGAGGACAAGAAGGAAGTTATCCTCCCGAAAGAGGTTGTCGACAAAGTGGCAGAAGAGGGGAAGAAGGAGATGGACGCTACGAATGCAAAGTATCTTCGCATCAAAACAGTTCGAAAGAAAGGTAACGCCCGCTGCCCTGCACAATTCTGGACTCTCGTACCTCACACTTTCTTTGAAAAGAGGTTGCGTCCGTCTCAAAATCCGTCTCGGATGCGGCCATAAGAGCTGCCGTCCTCATAAAACAAAGTCCCATCCCAGACGCAATTGCTGCCCTTTTGGGAAGGACGATGGACAGATACAAGGTGAGAGTTTCTTCGTCTCAAATATGAATACAACCCGAGCTCTCCTAACACACTGGATTGTCTGCTTTTGTGTTTCAGAAAATCGATTCCGCGTTTGCTGTCAACAACCAGCTTGTCTCTGTCTCGCAACAAGTTGTCAAACACGGTCTCAATGCCGCTTCCATCGCTGCTGGCGCTGCAATTAAGGCATCGGTGGCATATCAGACTGCTCCCAGTTACAGGTAACATCCACCTTGTCGCGTCATTAATCAGCATTCTCACACACGAAGTGTCACAGGGATCTCTACGGATACGAAACAGATACGGATTCCGAAAATGAGGACAATTTGGGCTCAAACGATTTCGAAGTATTTGAAGACAACAAACGCATCCTTGGCAAAAAGCGAAAGGCGCGAAAGGGTCTGCGCAATCAGCCATCACTCCTGTCCCTAGCATCAACGTCGCAAACTAACGCTCAAATGAACGGAATGACATCGCCAACACAGTTTGATGGCCCCGCTGTGCGTATTATCAAATTGGATGCATCCTTGCCTGGAGGGTTTCCTCACAAAGAGACGATTGAATCCAGCGTCGAAACCGATTCATCCATCACTGGAATTGCGAATTTGAATCAGGAGGAGTGCGCCTGTGCGGAGTGTGGAAGAATGGGCCCATACCGCATGACGCCGTTCAACGATGGAAGTGGATTGTTTCGAAATGCGCAAAAATCAGTCACTCGCTCCAAAAGCGATTCGCTTCTGGGTACTCTGTACAACACGAGCACGAACGTTGCGGGCCGAGTTGTGACTGCTTCAAGCACATACTTTTTGGGCAAAGAAACGACTGAGATTTTGTTGGGCCCAACTGACCCAAATACCTCCGCATTGAACAAAGACTTGACTCCAGAGGAGGCGTTTATTGAGCGAACTACGTTGGAAATTCGTGCTCAGTTTGAGGCGTCGCCGATTCGATCGTTTTGTGTGGGTGGTGTGTTTGTTGCAACCAGTTTGCGGACGCTGCTGCGTGCGCGTGGAAGCAAGCTGCACAAGTGGTTTTCTCCGATCGAAGAAAAGAGCAAAAATTTGGATTCAGCAATTGTCAAGGAATGGATCAAAGATGGCGTCATGATGCGGGATGGCACTTTTTTTATTGATCGAGAAGGTATGCAATATTTCTTTTAGCCCCCCCGTAACTTGTTGGCTGTTATTGACGGAATCTCCTTTTTCAGGAACGCATTTTAAGCACGTTATTAATCATCTGAGAGGTCTTGCATTGTCGCCATTGCTTGATTCACGCGTAGTCTTAGAAGAACTCCGGAGAGAGGCTTTATTTTACGGCATTGTTCCGCTGATTGTTGAAATTGATGAGCGGCTGCTATCCATTGACACGATCGAAGAGGAAGAAATTCGTGACTTGGAATCTGCAGTGAAGTCCGAAAAAGTGCGACATACGCATCCAGCCGATGTCCACGCCGATTTGATGCAACCGCAAGAAGAGGAAACGTCGCCTTTATCATCGGTTAAACTGGAAGCGAATCTCGAAACCCCATTGCCCAACAATGTGGTTCCTTCGCGGAGCGCATCTCCAGTCAGATCACCGTTGATGGATACAACGCCTTTGCTCTTGTCTCCTGAATCTCAAATTTCTGCGTCATCACCATCGGCATCTCCAGCTTCAATCACCACACTTGCTATCGAATCCAGTACCTTGCCAGAGCAAACATCTGGTTTACGTCTTCGAAAATATCGCAAAAAGTCCACCGTCTCTCTGCCCAAACCGCCTTCAATTGCATCACCCGTACCAACTTCAGTCACAGCTGAACAAGCGCCAGCCACCCTATTTTCATCCGCATTCTCATTCGCATCCTCTTTTATACCCGTTCTTCCTACTGTTGCAAGCACCTTGCTTCCTCCCGCAGCTGCTAAAAAATCATTTACCCTTGCGAACCCGGATGAATCTGACGATGCCGCTGTTGGTAGCGATTCAGATTCCTGCTCGGACGATGACACCGAAGAGGGAGAAATGGAAGAGGCTGCGAGCGAACCGGAACGAATAATCGATCTCCCACCAGTTGAACTGCCTGCAGCACCAAACACGGATGTTTCGTCAAATATTCTGCATAAAAGGAACTCTATTCAATCCAATTTGAGTGGTGGGGATGAAACAACATGTGTTCAGCAACCTCGAGGAGCTTTGAGTGCAACCAGCAGAAGTGGGGGCGGCGCTTCAAACATTCACGTGCGGACAAACCCAGGTGTTGAATCTGTCGAACCGTCCGCGAATGAAGAAATTGCAGACGATCATTCCACCCCTCGCCATACGAAATCGCATGACGAACGCTTACTCAATCTCTTGATGAAGCGGCGACAAAAACACATTGTCATTCCATCCTCAATAGAAGAAGCGACAACCTTGCTGAATAGTCGAGCCTGGGACTGTGTGAACAAGTACAATGCCCTCCGAGCAGAAAAGACTTTAAACAGCAACAGCCCCTACAATGATTTAGACGGGCGTGTCAGCTTGGCAAGTGCGCCGTTGGTTTCCGATTTGGAGTCCTTTGTTGAGACGGCATTGAGTTCTTGTGGCATGTGGGTTGGAATGCCACCGCCGCCGAGAAACGATGTTTTAATGAATGCTTCATGGGCGTTTGGCGTTGGGGCCGCTTTTTGTTTGCAGATTGGGATTCTGATGGTTGTGGTTGCTGTGTTGTCGTGATTCCTCCTTCAAATATCGATCATTTTTATTTTATTTTATTTTATTTTTTTGGATGAAGGGTCTTGCGGCGTCTTTTGCCTATGTATCTATTAGATCGAAGTTTTTTGAATAACAATGAGCAGTTCAATATGGTCAAGCGTCTTTTTCCTCTTGTGTAAATTTGTGACTCCGTGTGGAGAAGGCAACCCTGCCAAAGTACAAAAAACAAAAGCACAGGTGTCGGATCGTGGCTCAGCAGAGAAAACCAGGTTTGATCCTGGCCCCCTTGGATGATAAGATATTGTCGCTTCTCTGTACCGCTGAGCTACACGGCCTGTTGACAATCTTTGAAATGTACCACATATGAATCGCATTTATTTAAACGACCCAGATCCCACATGGCTGGATTTTCTGAACATTCTTCTCAGGACGCATATGTTCTTATTGGTCATTGTTTTCTCCAATTGGTTGGATGTGTGTAGGTTCAGAAGTATCCGCCAAAGAGAGGCGTCTCCCTCACCCTTTAAGATTCTCGCTATTTATGAGATCTTTTTATTAACAGTTGTTGCGCTATCAGATACAGGATTATTAATGGACAATTAGGAACAGTAGGTAAATGCAGTACCAAAAAAGATGGAGAACTTTGGGGCGTAAATAGCAACCCATCTAATCACTGCGAGCCCGCGTCAAGTTTAGACAAGTATAACGTAGGCAAGGTGTAAGGTTCGAAAAGAATGAGGGGTAGGAGGGGATATTAAGTTGTGTCGAAATCGGCGGGAGTTTTTCATACACGGACGATAGACGCGTCGGCCAACTGCATTTTAAACTTCAACAGTTCTGCAAAGTCATGGCGGGTCAAGAGCTCCCGAGGTCCAGAGGATCGGTCGTCTGCGTGTGTAATAAATATAACGCAGATTTATTAAATATTGGAACTGGTGCATAGCTGACTGACTGTAGGTGCGTACATTCATCTCTCGAGAAAGTTTCGTGGCAGGAAACTGTTGTACTGAATGAAATGGATCTCTTGCGGCATTTGAGCACGGGCAAGGATACGACGTCTTGGCTGTGCTTGCTTGTGGTTGAAGATGGCGGCGTGGACCATGTTGCGAGAGGCGATGCTCTCTTCGATTGAATGTGTTCGGGTGTTGATTCGATGGCTATGCTGTTGATGTGAGGTGTGAGAGGTGCTTGTGGCAGTGCAGGGACGAAGAAGCGCCGCTGGGCCGAGCAACGCGTCATTGCAACGCCCTCGCCCGTTTGGTTTGAGGCAGGCGCGAGATGCTGCGACCGACTCCTCTCCATCAGTTCGTGTTTGTTTGTTTGTGAAAAAAATCGTGTTCTGCAAAGCACTTAAAATGTTTTAGAACTTATTGCGACGGCTTGGCAAATGTTCAGTTTCGTGGTTAAGACAATGGCATTCCTTCTCTATTTTACAGAACCTTTATTGCCACTCCAACGGATGCTTCTTGCAGCTGATGTTCTGATGGAACAAGTGAGCATCATCCTGAGAGTATCCATCCATGTTTGCCACGCGTTTGGCGGTATGTATGACAAGCGGCTTCACACCAGGGAACTTCCGCTCCATGTATGACACAAACACAGTATCAACACAGCGCCCCACTTCTTCCAGCCTCAAATGCACATTGTTCCGGATGAAGCTGTTGAACCCTTTCAAATGATCAACATTGAACACGGCAGCTCCAAATCGCTGCGAATCCTTGTATCGCACAATCGGATGAGCGATGGAGACGATTTGGCTGTATTGCTTCATCTTTTGAAATGTGCGAATGGCGTCGGTTAAATCTTCATGGTGCAAATCCGTGTCTTCGTCCAGGTTCACAACACACGCGCTTTCCTTGAGAACTTCGGGTGACAAGATTTGTTGTGAGAAGCGGTGGAGTGGTTGGTTGTTTGTTGGTTCAATGATGCGGAACGGCGTTGAAGATGTTGCATTCGGCATTGACTCGTGTAAAAGCGAAGAGTTTTCGCGACTGTTCCAAATGGCTTGTATGGAGCTTATTAGAGGATGGGATCGATAATATTGGATTCGAGCTGCTGAAGTGCGCGTGCGATCTTCGACATGCAATATCAGTGTACACTTGTCAATTTGTCGTGATATTCTGGCGTACTTCTTCAAGCTGTTGATATCCTTTACTGGACGCAGCTGGTGGTTGAGAATTGATAGATCCGGGCTGTTCAGGGCGGGCAATTGCTTCGAGTGTGGGTATAAAATGGAGCGAGAAAGGCCACCTATGACAGAATCATCATCTAGATTGCTTGTCAGTTTCCAAGGCGCTTTGTATGATAAAACGCGCCAAGACTTACCTTTCAGTGATTCCGCGTTGCGGAAGCTCAACCCATCCGTTACTAATTGAAATTGAAGACCAGTTGCCTGACGCCAAAAAGATTTCTTTTCCTCGACTTCGAAAGTATCCATATCCAAGGGAATGAAATGACTGTATCCATTCTGACGCACAACCAGCGATTCACGACCCGGCGGATAAACAAAGCCAGCACTGCGCTCAACCATCCACCGCATCAAGAACTTGTCCCACCTCTCATCGGCACTCCAATTATTGGAGAAGCCTTCAAATACCATTGGATCGAAATCACCTGAAAGCGACGCGAACCACGAAACAAATCGAGTCCATGCTGATGCGCTTACAATAAATCCGTGCTGAGGAGGAATCTGTGCCAGTGCCAAAGAAGGACTGGTGGTCAAATTTTCAAGCACGACAGATTGATCTGCTTGGATTGGGTGCAAGGATATTCCAATGCACGCTGAATGACGAAGTGGGCTGTGCAGGTATGTGCTTGTCATTTGCTTCGAGTACTGAAACAAGTGCTGCGAAACTCGCGTTGCTTCGTGCGGGATGAATATGGCGTACTCTTTGGGATTGGTTGAAAACCATGCTTCCAGCATTGATCGCACAGGGCCTTTCTTCCGAGTTGAAACATGGACATTCACCGGTCCATGCTTCGAAGAGAGACCTTGCAAGCGCATCAGGGTTTCAAGTGGAGGATCAGGGCAGCTCTCTTGATGGTCAAAGTGGATGTGGATGTGAACAGGGTTGGATATCTTTGTTGCGCGACTGATGGAGGTCCATAGAGCGCTGAACGCAGTCCAATTCGAGCCTTGAGTAAAGAGATGGACGCTAAAACAAAACTCCATCCCGTCCTCATGGCGCTTCTCCATGAAATGCACCAACTCGGCATCCATAAAGTTGTCCCGAATCCATGCGCTCTTTGAAAGCGCCGCATGCGAAACATCGTAGAAATCAGCCAGTCTGTGCAGCATGTCCCATTTATCAAACGACCTGTGTTTCTGGACCCCGTATTGAATCCCTTCTGCGCTGTACGTCTCGGCACTGGACGCGCTCTCCACGTCCCATGCCAGGTCAATGGCTCGCATCTCTCTGCCCCATCTCAACTCGCGGTTCCACAGCCCTGCCGTCAGAAACTGTATGTACCCTCGATTCATTGTAAACTCATATGGATGCCGTGATTCAGCATGCACAGTGAGTCCCTGTTTATGTTCCTTTTTATGAACTCGTTTCCGTTCTCGGACAGGAACATTGCTGATGGAAACACGGTTCTCGTACTGGATTGCATTGATTCGGATGGCGGCGCCTTTGAACGTGTGTGGTGCAAAGAGGGATATAAAGTGCGCACACAGAGACCAGTTTCCGTGGAACCCGCCCTCGCCTCGCGGAGAGTACGGGATGAAGAGAGATGCGATCGATTTGTGGTACAGAATCATACCGCTGTCGAAGCCAGTGAGTACATTCACTGATGGGTGTTGTGCTTGCAGCTTAGTTTGGCTCTTCATGCCTGCATAGGTTTTGTCACCATATGCCCACGGGAATCCAGCGACAGCGGGTTGGTGTTGAAGTAGAATGTTTGAGAGCGTATTGGAGATGGATGCGGAGCTGCTGCTGGATGTTTGTTGAGTTGGAGCAAGACTGAAGTACAGATCGTCGTCATGGGTGAAAAAGTACTCGCAGTCGTGCGATTGTTTGACTGTATTGAACAGAAATGAAATGCCCTGTGCCCATGTCATGGATACACTCCCATTCGCATCGTTACTTGGTTCGATAAAGTGCAAGTTTGGTGGCAGTGATTCGACCCATTCATTCGATTGACTGCCCCATCTGTACCAGAAGGAAGGATACGCGTTGTTCCACATTTTATGAGAGCGAGTGGCGTCGACGTTTGACTGGGCGTTCCCTATTATGCAGATGTGATGCCATGGTTTGCTGGCTGCGAGTACGCTGTGGATAAAGATTCTGCTGATCAAGACTGCGAGCAAGAATGGACAGTCGCGAATCTGCATTTTTGTTATGACATGTGTTTGTCGCGTTTGTTTGTTTATTAATTTTTTTTACTTCAGGCAACTTTTGCTCAGGTCCCGCATTCGGGTATCAAAGTTTTTGATATAGCTTTCAGAGGCGACGAATGACTTTGGACAACTCCTTTTACTCCAGTAAAAGCCAGGCGGCATGTTGTAAAAATCCGTGTCCAACGCTCAAAACGATTCCACCCGTACAACAGAAAATCGGGCCAAATAGCTCCTTTCTGCGGGTCAGAATTCGCAATATTTGGTTTTAGGGTTCTCACGTTACAGTTTGTCGAGGTCAATTGGTGATGTCAACGCAGCGGCGTGCTTCATTTGTTTCTTTGAATTGAAGAAAATCGAGGTGCCGCAGGTTGATATTGGAATCAGACTTGCATGCCGATTCATGGATACCACTGAGTATTGCGTGCTGTGATCAGACACGGGACAACGCATTCTAATTTCGAAAAAGTTTCAATCGCGAGTGTGGCTGATGCAAGTTACGAAACAACCAAACGCATAATGAACTTCAACGAGTTTATGAAAATGCGCGCCGACATTGAAGCAGACTACGCACGCGCACTGCAGAAGCTGGTCAAGCCGCATCCAGACGACATTGCTAAAAAGCTGGTCAAGGCTGCTGCGAGAATCTTCTTACAAAAGGTGGTTTGACTCAGGACTTGCTCGACGGGATCGAATCTACAGCAAGGGGCATATTTGTACCGCATTCGTCGTGGGAACTACTCCACCCACCCGCCAAACTTTCACATAGAGTAAGAAACGAGCCAAGTGCATCGATAAACCTTGCTTTATTTAGGAACTCCAACTATCCAGTACCTCACACTCTCATCACCATCAATAAACGCGTCCAGCTACAACACCGCCCATACAATAAACCCGCACAAATGTAAGAAAAGAGACCCGAAGCGTGCACCTGAACAAACAAATTACGGATGCAAACCACAGCCTGCTGCTCCGGATCTTAAAAAGGATCGCGGATGGGAATGCAGCCACGGGGTCCGGCTCCAGCAATGGCATCAAACATTGCTGGTCGTGTACCGTCGTTTCGCCCATTTGAAAAATAAAAAGGACAGAGGGGGGACTCACTCGCAAACGCGTCAAAACAAACATCATCCCTCCCTCCCCCAGGTGCCGAGGCCATCGTTGCTCTTCTTCTTGGTGCAGTTGCCTTGCTCATGTTGTTGCTGAAACAATGGCCATGCTCTTAACAGGTGCGGTTTCCTTTGATGTAATGGCTCGACTTGTTTGCGACGGTATGGGGGGTGGAGTGGCGGGGTTTGATAAGTTACAGGCGCATGTTATGTGGTGGGGGTTGATGGTTTGATGAGTGGTAGGGCGGATGTGGAAGTGTTTTTTTTTTGTTTTTGGTGAAAGTATTTTGACGGGGATATGCTCGCCTTTTATGCGAATTTGGACAGCGACTGCGCGTCAAGAAAAATGGACCAATCAGAAGCTACCAATTCCATTTTGGACGGGCAAAGCACCCGCCAACTAACTACACCAAAAACAAGGGCACCAGCATCTACATCACCTTCATGCCCTGGGATCCAACACCGCTTCAGGACGACCAAGCAGCTCTACTGAGGTGCTTAAGAAGCACGCTGCCATGGACGCGTCTGACATCGGTGCGCTGTGTTGGAATCTCGCGTCCCACATCGACGGGACCACCCCGATGCCTGACATACGCCTGACGCCCGTTCAAGCAAGTGACTTTGACTGAACATTCTTCTTCGCACGCAGTCTAACCAGATTGTGTTTGGGCATCAGCGAGAGAATCCAGGTGCGATAAACATCCACCTCCCCTGCGGGTTCCATCGTCCCAACGACAGCACGCTCCTTCACGTATGAATATTCATCGTTTCGAGTGTTCATTCGAGAGATGTGCTGCTGTCGTTTCATGCGGTGTCTCGTGAGAAGATGGGATTGAGCAGCGCGTGCACACACAAACATCGCCTCAAGTCATCAAGCCAGGTCAAGATACGTATACACGTATTTTGCGAAGCCAAGCCGTCGTTATGAATCACGGATCCAGTCTGCCCCAGCTGAGACATTGCCAACATGCAAAACCGTGTTGGTTGCTGGCGTCCCTTCGGTCATTCCATTCGTCAAGATGTTAAGAATGCCAGCGTCGGGCGCTGTATATGGTGATAACTGCGCGTAATTCTACCGCAGAATATGCCCAAGTCTGAGTTGCATGTCTGCGAAGGCACAGCGAAACTGGACGGCGGATACTGAATTAAGCACAGATCAAAGTAGGCTCCATCGGCAATTTTGATATGGGATAATGGCCTGACTGCCGTAAGGTATATTGTGGGATAGTGTCCTCTGAAAGTTGATCAATTTTGAACGCGTTCCAATCAAGAATTGTCCAATCCTATGCTAGAACGGCCGCATAGAAGCAATATGTCTCACTGATTTGGAGGTTTCATGGGTTCTCGGCGTTCGATGCGTTCCAACTTTTACAACTCGAGAACCGTGTTGACGCATTTTCTCCAAAGATAACGCACTGCGTTGAGACTAATAATAAATGTACGCTTGCGAAGATGGAATAGATTTTTCTCCAAATGATTCGCCTGTCGAGTCGTACGTTACTTGGTGAGAGATTTACAAAGTGGCCATCCATCAGCTTACCTCAGCTGCACAGTTGAAGATTGATAACATCCCGTTATAATGCGGTTTCGGTTCAACGCGAGCAGTTGGGTGGTGGAAGTGAGTGCGCAATTGTATGAACTTTGATGAGATTTTCAGTGCCAGTAAATTTTGACAGCTCCATTTCAGATCTGTGGATGCATATGTATATCTTTATTCAGCCAGAGCATGTAGGCTATTGACAGACAACAGCTTCTTCAATGCCGGTGTCACTTGTTCTGGATATTCCACTCCGTGTACTTTTTTCAAGACCCGCTTTGGAGGCTCAAAATGGCTTTTCGAACACTTTAACGGCATCTCTCCCTGAAACACTTCCCTCTGAAATTGGCTCAAGCAGTTTGTACGCCTCTGAACAGCTTCATTGGTCCATGTTGAGTTGTTTGGAGGGAGTCCGGGAGATTCAATAACAACAGGGCCCATCTTTGTTGCATTTGCAACGAGCATGTTCAGCAAGACATCGTCGCATTCCAAGGCACCGCTGATTCGATCAAAGGCTGACAACGCCATTCCCAAGTATTTTCGATGATACACGAACCCATTCGCGAGTATACTAACAGCGTTCTGACTCCTTCCAACAACGTAACTCCACTCTTCATCAGCCTCAGAAGAGGGAGCATGAGAATGACCTCGCGGACTGAACCCAATCAGATGATTAAAAAAGTACCCTTGGAACATGGAAATGGCAAAGTCTAGTTCGTAATGCGGGATGCGCCAGTCCGTAGATACTGAAATGATGCAGTCGGTTTGAATATCAGCATTGGTAATGGATTTGCGTTTGGAGGACAAGTTAGACGTGTTTGGAATTAAGAATTCGATGGGTACTTGAAAATCATATTGCGCCTTCTTTCGCCGCTTGTTCCGTTTCTATGGTTTCGAACGTGAAGGAGCGTTTACTTGCGGTGGTTTTCCGAAAGTTGGATCCCACACAACAAATATGACATCCAGCAGCGATACAAGGTGGTAGTGTTGCAGCTGGTCCATCAACAGCTTCGTATCCTGCTGTGGAGGTTCGAGGATGAGAGTGCATTTGTCAAATGATTTTGGAGTGATTCCTTCCGTCAATGCATGGATATCTGGAACTTCATGGAAATAAGTGTTGAAAACTTTGAGTTTGTCCATTTGAGGCAAGTTTGGTGATGTTTTCAATCGAGAACTTGGCAAAAATGCGGTGATTTGATCCAATGAATCTGGTAATTTCGTTATTGTACTATCTGCCGCGTCCAAATGCAGATCCAGCCTGACTCTACCGCCACTGTCCCGAGTGGTGATACTCTTCAAGTATTTGGTAGTTTCTTTCTCCAGACCACTGTCGCCAGTTCGAGTCAGATCGAGCAACGGCACATTGAACCTTTTCAACATCATTGTTCGGTACGGCCCACTTCGCGCTTTGTCATTCGTCCCCACCTCCATCCGATTCGTCGCCAACGATAAAAACCCCGGAAAATTGGGATATAACATGAATTTTCCCTTTGAATACATGTATCGGATGAGAAACTTTTTCCAGCTCTTTGTCTTTAACCAACGGTTGGTCATTGAATTGGGAATCAGCGGGTTGAAATCTGGCGGTTGCGCAAAGAACCATTTTCGAAAATCGTTCCAGGCTTCTGGCGCGTATACGGCACCCCAACTTTGAGGTTGTTGCAGGAGGTACGGGTGGTGAAGCGGGCCTGTTGACGGGCTCCAATCCCTGTCATTGACTTCATCAAACTTTTGGTTGTACAATGAAATGCCGATACATTTTGCTGTGGATCCCGGTGCGCCGCGTGGATGCAAGTAGCGGGATACCATTTGTTCGGCAAACTCCAAAAAGTGGCAAGAAACGCTGATATCGTCTTCGAGAAAGATTCCATATTCGTTTGCAGAAGTCGGTGTCCAAGCGTCCATAATATTTCCTCGCAGGCCTTTTGGACTTGAACTCACAGAGATTTGGACGGTTCCATGAGGAGACACGAGTCCACGCAAGTGCTCCACGTAGAAAAAGAATGGGGCGTTGTTGTCCGCTTTTCCTGAATCCAAATGAACATGGAAGGATACAGGTCGGTGGATTTGATTGGCTTGGTTGATGGATGCCCATAATTTGTCAAAGGATTCTTGCCGGTTTAAAGTAAAGATGTGGATGACAAAGGAAAAGTCACAGCCCTTTGCTTCAATCCCGTAAAGAAATTCATTCAGTTCAGGGTCAGAAAAACTGTCGCGTATCCATTTGTTTTTCGACAGTATCGGGTGATGAAGATCATAGAACTCCTCGATCCGCTCCAGAACCTGCCACCTGTCGAAACTACGATGCTTCTTTGGATCTGCGCTCAACTGAACCAGCGTTGAATATTGCGGAGCCACTTCCGCATCCCAGACCAAGTCCTGCAAACCCATATCACGTCCCCACCGCTGCTGTCGGTTTTTCATTCCATTTGAAAGAAAGATTTTGAGCGGCTCGTTCATGTGGTATTCGTATGGATGCCGTGATTCTCCGTGAGTAATGAGCCCGTTCTTAAGCACTTTCGGTTGCGACCGTTCTTCTTCAGGAACACTATCGAACGAGATCAGATTTGTGTACCCAATAGCGTTGATTCGAATTGCGTTTCCTCGAAACATTTGCGGTGCAAACAGGTTGATAAAATGCGCGCAGAGAGACCAGTGGCCCGTGAAGCCTCCTTCCCCGCGTGGTGAATACGGAATGAAAAAGTCGACGATGGATTTGTGGTACAAAACCATCCCAGAGTCGAACCCTGTCAGCGGGGAAACCTCAACTCCTTTATAGTGCTCTGAAATGCTCTTCATGGTTGCGATTGTTGAATCTCCGACAGCCCATGGGAACCCAGCAACTGCTGGCTGGTATTTAAGGAGTATTTCCGAAAGGACTTGATGCAAACTGCGCGCATCTTTCTCATCCTTGAGATTGAAGCTCAAATCATCGTCATGCGTGAATATATACTCGCAGTCGTAGTTTTCGCGCGCAATGTTGAGTAAATACAGGATTCCATCTGCTCAGGACTTTTTCTCGCCACTCTGCACAAGATGCACATTTGATTGGTATGGAATGGGCCGCGCGTCTGCGCTTGAGATTTTCTCTCCCCACACGAACCAAAAGGATGGCATTTGATTGTTCCACATTGAATGCGTTCGAACTGCATCGGCCTCTTTCTGTGCGTTGCCAATGATGCACACGTGTTCCCATGGTAGGTCTATGTGTGCAGAGACGGAAAGTGAGTTTAATACCTCAGACGATGCGCAGTAGAAGCATACCCGTCGTCTGATTTGGGCTGTTGCTGAAATCCGAATCGATGCCCGTGCTTTCGACAAGTCCCGAGTTCACGACGCCCCAGTATTGCACCATCAGACAAACTGATGCAATCAACAGTGCTGCCTTCCACAGCCGGCTTGGACGCAAGAATGGCCGATGCGTTTTCCTCGTCATGAGATTTGTTTTGGGATTGTCAGCGAGCACTGCTCAACCGTGACATCATCCATTATTGGCATTGATTTAAACAATGCATCTGGCTGTCATTGGAGTTGGTTTCCCCAGTTGCACGCGTTTTGCGCAGTGTTTTTTGTTTTCAGTTATCTTTATCGACACAGTTCAAATCTTTCAGCCCAGGCATCAACCCATCCTTCCCTACTCCTTTAAAATACGTGGTTGTGTACATCAGCGGCGATACTCCCCCAAACACTTCTTTAATAAGACGCGTCAGGCATAAAGACCTGTTCTCCATGTGCGCTGGCTTCCACCACAGCCCAGGCAGCGCAATGCCCCTTGAGAACAGGTTCACAAACACTGGGCCTGAGCGTGTCGTATTTGCCACCATTAGATTGAACAGAATATCCTCCCCGTTTACTTTTGAATCGACAATATCCCGAGCATGCGGCGGGAGTGCGTAAGTGTACATGTCGAGGTATTTGCGATGAAAGACCATCCCCGTGGGAAGAACAATACTCGCTCCGTGTTCAGGATCCGTCATATACTTCCAAGTACTGTCCTTTTGCTTTCGATGCATGCGCGCCATGTGTCTGAAACCGATTGCATGGTTGAAAAAATCTCCCTGGAACAAGCGGATCGCGTAGGCCAAGTGAGAGTGTCGGTAGTCAAAGTCGTCGTCCATTGCAATGATGCACTCGGTTTGGATTTCTTTGAAAGGAAGGAAGCGGTTATTGAGACTGCTGTTGAGCTGGCGGATGATGTTGACGGGGACTTTGAACTGCATCTCTGGAATGGATGAGTTGGATGCATTGGAAATGTTGTTCTGGTCAGACTGAGAGACTCTGAATGGCGGTTCAAGGGTTTGATGGTTCCACACGACAATGATTCGGTCAAGTTTTGCCAGTGTTTCATAGTGCCGCAGTCTGTTGATCAGAGTATCCGTGCGATCATACACGTTCATAATCATCGTGCATTTGTCGAAAGCGGCAGGGTTTGAAGGCAGGTTCTTCAACGACTCCACGCTGTTAACGCGCTGAAAGTAGGCGTTGTAGACTTCCATAGCTGAAAGGGGCGGGAAATTAAATATTTCGCCTAATACATCCGCTTCATCTGAATTAGAGATAGGCATATTTGTCGCGTTCAGATCCCACTGCCCTTGCAAGAGTGACTCTGTGGGATAGAGCATAAATCCGCCAGATTGATACATAAACCGGAGAAAGTACTTTTTCGCGTGTCTGAACCCGCGGTTTGTCATTGAATTGGGCAAAAGAGGGTCGAACTCTTCTGGTAGCGAGTCCACCCACTTTCGAAACCGAATCCAAGGTCCAGGAGCCAGCAGCACACCGCGCATTTGAGGGAACTGTGAAGCAAACATATTCGATGCTTGCTTTGAGTGGTAAAAGGGCTTTTTGTGAACAGGGTCAGATTCAAGCGTTTGAAGCGAGATTCCTGCGCATTTTGAAGTCACGTTTTTGGGGAGCACATTGGCATCAAAGTACGTTGCTATTGCTGCATACGCAAACGTGAAAATGTGCGGCGATACAAGCGATGAGTCATTCAGAAAGATTGCGTATTCGTGCCGTGATTTTGGGATCCAGCTTCCCATTGTGAGTTGGCGTTCAGAAGTGTTTGAATTGTGTATTCGCATGGGCTGTACATTTCCGTGTTTGGAAGTTGCTGCGGAGAGGATCTTTTCTCGGTTCAGGTGTGCGCGTTTCGAGGATTGAATCAGATGCAATTGAAACTCGGTGGATGTGTTTGCGACGGGATCCGCTTCATTCAACGTGCGCCACAGTCGTTTAAAGTTTCGTATGTCTGTATCGACAAACACATGGACAGAGAGACGGATGCCAGTAGAAGAAGTGGGCGAGTCTATCGTGCGTGGCTCTGTCGTTCTCGACTGATCGTTGAGAGATTCGATGGTGCCACACGAGAGAAGAAGGAACGCGATGCATAGCACCAGGTACAGGGACATGATGAATGCGATGCATGATTTTCGAACGCATCCTCGTCGGAAGGGGAATGCCGATATCATTTCAAAGTTTGCATGATTTATTTGACAATTCCCAAACTGCACGCAGCTTGAAATATTTCACCACCATCCATCAACGGCATCAGAGAAACCAAAACTTAGAGAGAGAATATCATTGTAATTTCTCAACCAGAAGATTCAAAGTGAAGGCAATGAATTGTGCTGAACATGAATTTGCGCAGTGAAGTCGTAAATAATACACGCTATATTCCCAATAAACGAACTCAAATCCGGCATTTTCACTCGTTTTAATTTGGCAGAGTCGGGAAGAAAACGTCGAAACTTGCGACCGCTTTCGAAAATTGAAATGTTGAGCAGTGCCACCAACCCGACACGGCCAACCCCAACTGGGTCATCCCTCCCCTGCAGCTGTTCTACAAACCTTATTTGCGTATAGATACCCCAGATGGTAAATCAAACGGAGTGTCAATGTGCGCTTAGTCCTTCATATAAAAGTCCAGATTTGGAACAAATTTTTTGTTACCGAGGGCGTTTTGGTAAACAAAAAAACATGCCAAAACTACCGAAGCTCAGCGCCACGATAGCAAGTCTACACGAGGAGAGAAGAAGGTGTGTTGTCCGAGCGAAGCCCCGCCTTGTGTGTGACTCACCTGTGTTTGTTTGTTCCCACGCAGTCCATCCACCTTGTCCCTCCCTGTCGAAGTAGCATGGATGGTTCTGCTCCACTTACCCATCGACGAACACATACTAGACGTCGCTTGTGCCTCGCGTCTCTTCTCTCAGATGATCCTTTGTGACGCTGGCTTTGTTCGCAAGCACATTGAGTCGCAGACTCCAGTGTCAACCGACGATGCCGAGGACTTCTACGCCAACGCAGTGCGCCAGTGTAACAAGTTGCCGCTGCTTTATCTGAAAACTATCCTGGTTGACATCTTTGAGAACCCTCACTGGTTCGGGGATTCCTTCCTCAGTGACTTGTTTTGCACTGTTCGCCTGACCAAGGTTGCCGCCTGGAGGCTTTCCTCTTCGATTTCGTGGGTCCTTGGTGAATCGGGCATCTCGCAGATGCTTGAATGGATGTGCGACGACTACTCCAGCGAAGCGGTCATGGCCGTTCTAAAGCGTCACCCGAAGACACTTGCGTCACACAGATTCATGAGGCGCGCCGTGTCGTTGGGTTGGAAAGATGTCGTGGCGCTACTGGTTCTTCGCGGCTTCAATGTATCTCATGAAAGAAACGATATTCTTGTACATGCTGTCAGCGAAGGAGACTGCGACATTGTGGCAACACTGCTGCAAGACAGCCGTATCGATCTGTCTCTCGACAATTACCGCTTACTTCATCTAGCTGAATCTCTGGAAGTCACGCAAACCCTGTTGTCAGATGAGCGCATACCCAGTGGGCACTTTGTTCTTTCAGTCGTTGCAGGAGATACGAGCGCCGTTTCCAAGCACGTTTCTTCATCGCAAGTGCGTTGTACCGTCTCAAACAATTTGGCCTTGTTTCTGGCCGTCCGATTCAATCATGCTAGTGTTCTGCAAGTTCTACTGACCGACGAGCGCCTTCCGCAAGACGCTACAACTCTGCAACGACATCTCCAGATTGCAGCACAAGACGGTAATTGGGATGTTTTCCATGCGATCCTGGCAAATCCGCGGTTTCAATTCCAAGGCGACGTTGCGCGGTTACTAGCGCTACTCTTGTACAGATACAACGCTTCGAAAGATGACCCACATGCAGACGCTGCATTCAAAGCAATGGATGCATTTCTTTCGCGCGATTCAGTCGCGCGCTGGATGAGACCGGCGCACTGGAGAATTCTGTACTCATTTGTCTGTTCAGGGGGTTCGAGAAGGTGTCAACGCTGCGTCCTCTCCAAAGCGGGGACATTTAATATAACTTCTTCTCCTGGAGACCAATTCCTCAATTACTCCAGATGAACAAGAGGACGATATTCGGACAGTTTTTTCTATTTTTGTTTTCCTGTGACTGACTCTCTGAACTACCTAAATTTTCTTTAAGTAAAATATTAATAATATGAAGTAAACGGAAACAAGGGTGAGCCACACCACCATCTTTGCCTGCATTTGAACGGGCACTACTCGTTTGTACAGGTTCTCGGGGCCCTCCTCGTCGATGCAGCCCTGCCATTTTTGCTGGACCGACTCATCATCACCGCACGAATTCTGACCTGATAAAGTTAAAACGGATATATTTGCGCGGTGCTCAACTTTGCCTCCATCAGAAGCGAAGCGCATTCCTACCGAATCCCATGTCATTCAGCATGATTTTTGGTATGAACGGAAGTCCACATTTTGAGGCTCGCTCACTTTGATATGCAAGTTCAGACCACAGACCACCAACTCCTTTGTGAATCTGAACATCCGCGAATATTGGTTTCTTTGAGACTTGGCTAGGATTTGACTTTGATGTTTGAGTGTATTTATTTTTTTCGCAAATAGCCGGCATCGAATTCACGCGGTACAAGCACGGAAATTTAGTCACTTGATCTTTTGTGAGTCTATATTTATGAAGTCTCGCGCTTGTTTTGAAGCTTGCCTTGGATGTAACTTTCATATTTGAATTTTTTTTTTTTTTTCTCGTTTTTTTTCGGTTTTTTTTTTTTCGCAGATTGCCACCGACGAATTCAAGGCAACTTTTCAAGATTTTGAGAGTACTTTTGCATATCATGGATCCACTGTCGGAATGGAGGTATCGTACCACGCAATTTACTTGCTTTTGACGTGGGGACCCTTCAAACCAACAATTCAACTCAGCCCAGGCCACCGGATAGTTTGACACTGCTCGAATCGCTTCATTGAACTGCGGTTTCCACTTCAGATAATGCGCACTTCAACTGCCAACATTATTCAAGGATGACCAGGTACCGCCGTTTCACGTATTCTTCCATTTTATTTGTTTCCACGTCACACTGATAACTGGTAACTGCCGTCCATCAGTTCAAAAAAATTGAAAAATTCAGCACTCAAATTTGGTTGCCATCATCAAATCTGTCAATCAACTGCGTTCAACCCAGCACTTGGCACGCGGATTGTTTTGTCGAATCTTCTGCATGTACCGATCAGGATAGTGAATGTTGTCGTACTCGAGTTGCACGCCGTTTCCATGATCGACTATCACCTTCATGGAAGACGGAGAGTTGGACAACGTGTGAATTCTCTCTGAACGGGTAGACATGCTTCGATCCACCGAGTAGCGCACTGGTGTTTCATCATCGGAATCGAACCCATTGCTGCCGGATCCATTCCATTCTGCAGAGACATGTGGTGAACGGGCGGATGGTGTGGTTTGGATGCTGCAAACGAAGTCCGGCTTCTGCGACTGGATTTTGTTGATGTATGCCTCTGGAAAGTGGATATTGTCATAAACGAAGGCTCTTCCGCTTGGATCCTGTACGCGGACGCTGTGTGGAGATGGAATGTGGGACAAATTGTTTGACTTGCGTTGAGACTTGCTGCGATCGACATGCAGATCGTCAAACCCAGAAACCAAGTCGTCCACCTCATGGGAGATTGTTTTGGCTGGAGTCCTTGGTGCGCTTTGAGACTGGGGACTTTGGGCGGTGGCGTTTGTTGGCAAGCTCTTCTCACAGTGATTGTTTGCAGAATCCGCTTGGACTGGGGTGGTAGGTCTCAATTCGTCATGCAACACAGAAAAGGTACGAGTTTCATCATTTTCAGTGGTGTCGCGCGCTTGCTTCATGGCGCTTTTTAAGGGTGTGCTTGCAGAATTCGCCTGCGCTGCATTGACAGCCTTTGCACTTGTGCTCGAAGGTGATGATAACGGTTTCTCCTCTTTCAAAGTAAATTTGGACGGGATTTCGACCGTGGCGCAAGGTTGTGATTGCAGACTCAATGTCGCCATGAACGTCACTTCTGACGAAGGCCCGTCAAGTGGCTCGAATTTCACTGTGCTGGTGCTGCTTGATTGAGTTTGAGTCGGTGTGGCAGCAAGCGTCAAGTGAATACTCGCATCTGTGCGAGATGCAGTTGCGTGGACAGTGGCAGTGATGTGCTGGGGGGTTGTTTCTTTCGAAGATCCCATTTTCAGGTTTGTTGTCTTTGTTTTTTAGCTTTGTTTTTGATTGGGGGCAGAGTGGTGGTTTTTTATACTCGTTGCGGAGTGACGGCGGTCGCTGTGGGGAAAATTAATTTTTTGGATTTGTGACAGCCGTCACCCACAGATAGAGTTGCACATATTGCGCTTGGACTGGATACTGTGGCCCAAGATGGAGAAGTTTTTGCAAGTTAGCCAGTCAGTGAGTGTTGGATTTGGGTGTAGACCGGTGGATGTGTGGATGTGTGATAGACAGGTGAGCGTCGTCACCATTGCGAAAATTAATTTTATGGGGTGGTCACTTTCAAGTCACGTTGCACAAGCTGATGCATGGACAGCTGCTGGACACATTGAACGTTGTGCACGTATCCAATCCAATCACCAAAGTCAATTTTTACTGAGTTCAAGGCGATCCCACAGTCGGCTGACTGTACGTATAATGCTGCTCTTCATTGCACATTAAAAATACGGAGACCGCTTTTTGGTTTCCACCGGAAACGAAATCATCGAAACTGCGGTTTCGGAATACTGAAAAGCAGCAGTCAGTTTCGCCACTGATTGGAAATTCCGGGGCTGGGTGAAGAAGCGGTGCACGTGTCCCACGTCCCCAGCATGAGTGTGCAAGTCATCGGAGCCAGTTGAAGTGGAAGTGTGCGAATCTGAAAGACTGCTTCAATCCACACTATACCTTGCTGGTACGCAAAGGACACCATCTGCCGCCGTCGAGACCACCACGGACATGTAAGCATACTGATTGTTCCGCTTTGCTTGCCAATCTTTTTTTTGCCGGCGAATTCAGCTGAATGTTTGTTCACGGTGGCCATTTCGTCAAGTTGTTAAGGCATGCGCTTGTCAAGCGAGAGCTCTTGGTTCGTCAGCTGCCAAAGAAATCAGACACGAGAACCAAACGGACGTCTGGTTGGGAAGCAGCAGCCGCGCTGCGCATGCACTCGTTTCTGGTTTGTGTCTAGAAACTTTCTGCATTGCACCAATCACATATTGCTCTGACGTACAGCAACGTTAAGTTCGGTCTGGTTATCGCATTCTGTCGAACGCAGGATTTGAATGAAATCCCCTCTTTTCAGATCAATTTTCCGAGTGCGAACGCATTATTTCGGAAGTGTGAGTTAGTGGTGAGGGATGCGATGATCATCGCTGCAAAAGTACAAAATTATTTCAACACTTGCGATACCTATCGCAACTGTGTGAACATGGGTATAAAAGGTGGCCCCATCCACCAGGCTTTCTCTCAAAACACCAAACCAAGTCTCGACAAGAACCAAAATGCAAGACCCGACACCAAAAACCACAAAACCAGACGCGCCCATCAGCAAATCAAGATGCGGAGCCACTGAAGAAGTATCTACTTCCAAACCAAAGGCTGACTGGAACCTCTTTTCCGCCCCGCTCGACGGTGCCTTTGGACCAAGACCAAGACCAAGATCAAGTTCCAGACGAACAAGCTGAAACACAAGAAGAAATCCCCATCAACTACGTGACTGTTACCGACCAACGTCCTCCAGTGGTTGATCCAGTGAAAGCTCCGCAAAGACACGCACCTGTTCCGCCAACCAACGCGCCTGCTCCACCAACCAACGCGCCTGCTCCAACAACCAACGCGCCGACTCAAAATTATCCTTTGGATGAGTTGGTAGCAGGAGTTGAGTCACTGCAGGTGCAAGATCCGCACGCTCTCCAGGTCGAATACGAAGTCATCTTCAGAAGAGATCTCGACCCACGCATTCGCATTGTCAGGGCACGCTTTTCTCCGCGCAGACATAAGTTGACATCAATTCCAGGATCATTTGCAGTGGTTGTGACTCGCAATGGTGCCAGGAGGCATACATCAACATTCACCATCCTGAGGCTTACATTGAAAAAGCGCGCATGGGTGAGGCTGTATTTTGAGATGACCAAGATATGCAAACAAAGGAGTACATCTTGGTCTCCGTTAAAGCCGCGCATATCAATATTCCCTCTCATTCATGAGCACTTGCGCAACTCAAGCCTTTGGATAGCGGATGTTGGTGTACGCCTGCGAGAAGCCATTGCGAATCACAATCACAGTATAGGGCGCCAGAGTTTCTGACAACGGGTTGCTTGGGGCTACCTTTTATATCCATTCATGCGGCACCTGTGATCGGCGTCACTGGTGTAACCACCGTCATTTTAAGTGGCGCTAAGTCCGACCCTTGCCACCTCCCACTTCCCTCTCCTCTGTCCATACATCACGCATCCATGCATCGATCTATGTGCTGATTCATTCAGTAGACTGACTGACTGGTTGGCTGCGACCAATCTTGGCTCGCAGCATTCTGCTTGTGCAACCGGCTCTGCTCCTCTCCCCATCAATATCAAACAACTAAATCAAAGATGCGATCTTCGCAAGAAAGTACCCCTCAATGGGCGCGTGGAGTTTTTGTGGATCCAACATGAAATAAAATAAAACTTTCGCGAAAGCGACGAACCCCCGCACCAAGCAAAATTGGGGTGCCAATTCAACGCACCAATTTAAACTTCCAAAAACATTCCCTTAAACCATGGACATGCAGGGAGTGTATCCAGCAATGGATCCAGCGGGATTCAACCACAACGTTCAAACTCCGCAACGCGTAGACGCAATGACCGCCGCCCGTGCATGTGATCGCAAAAGTTTCTTTGTTCAAATTGTCGCGCGGCATTCCTGACAATTTACTCACACACAACAGTCCACGGCGAAACCAACTCAATTAGATTTGACAATGAAACATGGACACAATCGCAAAGAATGTCAAAGCGCAAGCAAAACAGTGAATCCACGGGTGAGGTGTTTTCTGAGGTGTTCGCACATGGTACTTTTTGATTGACCCCCACCTCCTGCTGCCACAGATTTGGAACAGGCTCAAGGTCTATTGTTCAACAGTTTGGACAGGACATGGCTTCCTTTGATAAAAAATGACAGAAAAGCGTGGGAGTCATTGAGAGCAAGTGAGAAATGACTTTGTTTCTATCATGAAATGCTGTCACTAATTCAACGCACACAGAAAAGAAGGCAGTCAGACAAGTTGGAAGAAAAACAGTTTTAGAACTAGTTGAGTCTGCGGTTAAAAATGCAACTTGAGGCATGATAAATTGCTCACAACCCTCCAACCCCCATTTTTTACTTCTAACCCAGAATACATACGAAGAAATCACATGCGAAAACGCGGCGCGCATATTTCGCACTTTAAGCGATGCATTGTACGTGCTGGGCACCAAGGTGGACGCTGATTGGATCTTTCAAAATGCTATTTCACTCAAGCGGTATCAAGTGCTGCTGACAACAGCCTTGAGATTGACCCACCTCTGCCCAAATTGCGATCTTGTGCGCGAGTATGAAATCAAGAAGGGTAAGCCATATTTCTGCCGGGAACGTGACGAGGAAAAGCATTCCAAACTGTGCGAGTGTGATAAGGATCCGAATAAACCAAGCAAAAAACATGAAGGGAAAGCAGGAAACGGAGGAAACGGAGGAAATGGAGGAAATGGAGGAAATGGAGGAAATGGAGGAAATGGAGGAAATGGAGGAGGGGGAAAAGGGGGAGGCAAGCCAGGAAGCCGATCCGCGTCTGAATCTACCGGCCAGTCCCAGTCGCCATTAAATCAGAACTCGGGATCGAGTGGATCCACTCCAAGCAGCGTTGGTAATACTCCATTTTCTACGAATGGATTGTCGCTTACAGCAGCAAAAGGTGTGTTTTACTTGAGAGCACGTTGCGACAATAACCTTGTTCATCGTTTTCAGAAGCGAACGAAGCGATCAACGTTAAAATTGATCCAAGCCTCGACGAGACCCAAAGTGGCAGCGTAGAAAGCCAGACGGCCGGAAAGGGAAGCAAGAAATCGAGACGACGCAAGCGCAAACAAAACAACAAAAACGCGATCGAAGCCGTTGATGGGCCATCCCAGCCCTCAGACAACCCCTTCAGTCCAGTAGAATTGCCAAGAAACGGAAAGAATGGTGCAATGAGCGAGGACTCTGAAGGCAATACCAAGAATGTATAGTTTGAAACATATTCTAACATTTATGATGTCACTCAATAGATAAACTTGCGATGACGCCAAAGACTGAAGTTGCTGTTGAAAGTGAGCAACCGAGTCCCTCACAAGTCGAAAGCCTTGTCCAGCAATTGTCTCAAGTGTCTGTGAACAACGATGTGGTGCCGGTAACCGGAGTGGACAACCTGGTACAGGAGATGTCCCAAGTATCTCTGCGAGACGTATTTCCTCAGGCTGCTTCAACTCCGCAGAGAGAGGCAATCAAAATGCCGCCAGCCACTCCAAGTAGCCCAACAAGCAGGCGTACATGGGATCTGCTACTGAACCACAACAACGAGAAGCAGGGCGTCACACTGTACCGAAACATAAAAAGTCCAAAGTCGTACATCCGTAAGGTCAAGTTGGAAAACCCCAATGCGGAAGGCCTTGAATTTCCAGCTGGGCAAATTGATCGTTTCTTGCAGACCAACGATATAACGGCACTTGCGTCAGAAACATCGGAAAGAAACCTGACCTGGGACGGTGAAGACGCCGATTTTGTTTGGGAGCAGGCCGAAATCTTCCTCGTGCTGAGTGATACCAAACGTCCGGCCGACTCCACTGCGAATGTGCCGACTCCAGCAGCAAACCCGCCTCCACCATACTCTCCAGTAAGCTAAACATGTCTTTGGGAAATGAGTTAGTTTAGTTGAGAATATTTTTGTGCCTTGTGTTTCTTCCAACGCGTCTCCAAATTTCAGTCACGATTTCAGTGATTGGGAAATTTTTTTGCCTCGTTTGTGATGGTCATCACAAACAAGTCTGACTGACTGAATAAAAACAACCCAAAAAAAAACGATGCGCAGGTTGAACACACCAAAAAACAGACAACACACTCTGGATCAATGAGAACCGATCCAACGGCGGATCCAATGGCACTGCTGAACGGCGTATCGAGCACACATGACGACAACTTTGAAGGTCTCCTGTTCGACGATCTGTCCACACAGGGAGACATGTCCTTCTTCCCTCCCTCTTCCAAGCAACTGGACCGCTGGATGCTGCAGCAAGGATCAATGGATGCACCGGGAACTCTTAGCAAATCTCAACTGCCTCAAGGAGGGGACCCAATGGTTTCTACCCTGCTTTGGGAACTGAGGCTTACTGGCATGCCTTACAGTGCCCCTGAAGGATTCCCGTACGACGATACGCCCAATCTGGAAGCAGCGCCAATCTGGAAGCAGCGACCCTCTTCCCTTCCCCTCCAGCCACTGATTGGTGGATTGATTTGAACGCAGACTGGATGCAACAAGGGCCAGACGCGATCATCAATGCACAACAAGTGCAAACCGCAAACGTGAAAAAAAGACCGATTCATGCTTTGGACGAATTTCCATCCGTCATCAGCAACTCGCAACCACCGCCACCAAACAGAGACACAATGTCCATTGGCGTATCCGAATTAAGTACACCCGCCTTAGCAGACCGAATCACTGGAAAGACCCGAACATCTTTCGAGCAGACTCGAGCAGACTCATTCAATCGTTTGGACAGGGCGCATTGCCCCCCTTTGCCAAAAGGTGACCATGCTGCGTGGATTTCAGTGCAAGCAAGTGAGAAAAATCTCTCTTTATTGTTGGTGTCAGTGTTACATGCCCTAATCCAGAGGACACAGAACCATCGAAACCGAAAAAAGATCAAAAAAAGGTAGGGTAAACTGGTTGCAAACGTGAATACCTGTGCTCACCATTTTTTGATCAGGAACCTTGCGAAGAAATGACATGCGAAAATATGGCACGCCTCCTTCATACGGCTATCGATATGGTGTATGAAATGGGCCGCTTGCCCAAAGCTGATGCTGACAGCAAGATCAGGAATATTTGTCAAGCACCCAAGTACCGAAAGGTTTTCGGCACAGTATTGAGATTGGCCCATGCGTGCCTCGCGTGCGGTGGTGTAAATGAGACGGAAATTTCGAACGGTAAACTTTTTCCCCGCAAAATCCCAGTGCCTGAGGACCGTTCCTCACGTTGTGAGTGTCTGAAAGTGAATCAGCCAAACAAACACTATAAAGGGTAAGGATGGACGGATGGAGGAAATGATGGAGAAAATGGAGGAGGAGCAAGCCGACCCACCTCCGAATCCTACGGCCAGTCCCAGTCCCAGTCACCATCAAGTCAGAACTCGGGATTCCGTGGATCTTCTTCAAGCAGCGCTTTCAGCGGTTCAAATTTCACGTTTGGATTGTCGCTTTCAGGAGGCAACGGTGAGATTTATTTGATCGAAAGAGTGCGTCGTTATAACCTCATGTATTGCTTTCAGAAGCAAGCAACTTGACGATCGTAAAAATTGATCCAACCCTCGACGAGACACAAAGTGCCAACACGTACGAAACCCCTGAACAGCCCTCACAGCCAATAGACAGCCCTGCCAGTCCCGTAGAATTGCCCAGAAACGGAAGGAATGTTGCAACAAGCGAGGTCTCTGAAGGTACTGCCCAGAACGCTTAGTTTGAAACATATTCTAACATGTACGATGTTACTTGACAGATAAACTTGATATGACGCCTAAGCTTGAAGCTGATGTCGAAACTGAGCAACCAGATCCGTCTCAAGTCGACAGCCTTGTCCAGCAACTGGCTCAAGTGTCTGTGAACAACGATGTGGCACCTGCGCTGACCGAAGTCGACAACCTGGCACAGGAGATATCACAAGTGTCTCTGAGAGACGCGGTTCCTCATACTGCTGCAACTCCGCAGAGAGCGGCAATCATAATGCCGTCAGCGACTTCAAGTGGCTCAACAAGCAAACCCACACGCTCTCTGTTGATCAATCACAACAACGCGATTGGAGTCACGCTGTACACAGTCGGACGACCTGAAAAGTACCTCGAAACGGTCAAGAAAAATAGCCCATTTGCGGAAGGCATTGAGTTTTCAGTAGGAGAAGTCAATGATCTCTTGCAGACCATCGAAATGCATGCGCGCTCTTCGTTAACCAAACAAGGAAACCCTTCCTGGAGGGACGATGATGCCAAACTTGCTTGGGACGCGGCCAAAGAGTTTCAAAAGCATTCTGAAACGAAATCTCCTGCGAGTGTGCAGATTCCAGCGGAGACCCCGCCGTCTACTCCAGGCAGCCCATCAGACGAGCCAACGGGCGCTATGTTAATCAACCACAACATTGCGAACGGAGTCACGTTGTACACAGTCGCACGACCAGAAAGTTATCTCGAAACGGTCAAGAAAAAGAACGCACTTGCGGAGGGTGTTGAGTTTTCAGCAGAGGACGTTGACAGATTCTTGCAAACCATCGAAAACAGCACGCGGTCTTCGTTAACATCTGGTGGAAACCCGAACTGGAAGGACAAAGATGCTAAACTTGCTTGGGGCGCGGCTAAAGAGTTCTCTGAGAAAAGTGAAACGAAATTGCACACTCGCGTAAAGCAGATTCCAGCGGAGTCCCCGCCGTCCATTCCAAGTAGCTCGACAAACAAGCCCGTATGCGTTTTGTTGATCAACCACAACGACCCGATGAAGGGTGTGACTCTGTACACTGTCAGACGACCAGAAAGGTACCTCAAAGTGGTCAAGGAAAAGAATCCACTTGCGGAAGCCGTTCAGTTTTCAATTGAGGAATTCGACAGTTTCCTGCAAACCATCGAAATGACGCGTTCTTCGTTAACATCTGGTGGAAACCTGACCTGGAAGTACGAAAACGCGAAACTTGCTTGGGGCTCGGCCAAAGACTTCTCCGAGAAAAGTGAAGTGAAATCGGGTTTGCTCATGCAAACTGAAACGAACTCTCCTGCAAATGTGCAAACTCCAGCGAAGGTCCCGCTGTCCACTGCAAGTAGCTCAACAAGCGAACCCACACAGGCTCTGCTGATCAACAGCCCAATGCAAGGAGTGGCGGAAGGTCAAAACATATGCAATCCCGAGTCCGACACTGTCAAAACGGGAAACCCACTTGTGGACGGCCTTGATATTCCAACAGGGCAAGTCAAACCTCCCGTGCAGGCCATTGAAACGAGTGCATCAGAAGGAAATCCACTTCACACGTGGCTGGGTGACGACGCTGGCAGTATTTTGGAGTTGGTTAAAGCTTTCCTTGCTCGCCTTGTAGAGACGAAAGGAGTTTCTTCTGAATATTTGCAGACTCCAGCAGCAAACCCGCCGCCACCGTACTCTGTAGCAAAAGTTGGCTGCTATGGATGCTAGTGAATCCCCTGGTAGAGAGAATAGAGTGACGCACATGTCACCTTGTTTCCATTTTATTATGATGGTGTGCAGGTGATTTTGTTTCATTTTTTCCCTGTATCTTCTTGTATTATTTGTGCTTGAGTCTGAATAAACATTTATTCCTGTGAGGCAAAGCCTTTGAATGCAGCTAATGTTGTATCTTTTATGGAAGTGACAAACTTTTTGTTTGTTTTGACAGGGATGTCTGGTATTTATTGAATGCGGTAATTGTCAGCAGAGAGTGATCTGGTCAAGACAATCGATAGTTGACAAATAAGATTTTATCTTCTTCTCTTTGTTAAATATGGGTTCTACAAAAAGAGTCGCGCGAGGAAAAAATCAGTGCTGAAGCGACCGCTCATGCGAGTTTTCGGCCTCCTTGTTCCAGTCCAACCGCCAAATCATGACAAGCTCCACAATCGCAACAACAAACAATGCAACCGTCAATCCAATCCAAAGTCCAAACAACTTGAGTCCTACACTAAAACACATCCATAAACCCACAGGAATCCCGAAAAAGTAGTATCCCAATAAATTCAAATACGCGCCAATCTCTGGCCGCCCGGCTCCACGCAAGATGCCTCCCGCAATACATCCAATCACATCAGCTGCTTGAAATGCAGCAGCTAGTGGTAAAATCTCCGCCACAACTTTGATAACTTGTGGGTCATTTGAGAAATATCCGCCCAATGAGTTTCGCCCAAAAAATAAAAAGCTGCTGTTGAAGAGCGCAATCACGGCACCCGTTCCGAACGCGCCCCAGGCAGTAATTCGCGCTTGGTGTGGCTGGCCCGAGCCAAGCGCGTTGCCGATGCGAGTGCTGCAAGCAATTGCAAACCCGAGTGGAATCGTATATGTGATGGATGCGCAGTTCAGAACCACAGTTTGTGCTGCGAGATAAGTGGGACTGATTAATCCGGCAGCAAGCGCGACAACTTCCCAGGCCCACCTAAATGGGAAAAACAAAGTCAGATGGTCTCTCGAACAAGATCGCGCGGAAAATATTTGACCACATGTACCATTCAGAACAAGTCATAAGGACCCCGGAAAATCCTAAGCTCGCGACAAGTTTGAGCTTTTTAATGTTGAGGACTTGGTCCCACTCCCATCCAGCAAAGGAATCACCGCCTTGGACATACCGCGTGTATAGACACAGAGATATCGCAATTACAGTGTGACTAATTGTTAAGCAAATGGGTGCCCCGATTCCATCTTCCCCGATTCGATATTCAGAAACGACGAATATGTAGAGAAGCAGGCAGTTGAGCGGCGCAACGAGCCCGATGACAAACATTTGCGCAGTCATGATCCTCTGCGACATGAGCAATCGCTTGATGGACTCGGATAGAATAAACGGAACCAGAGACGGGATCAAGTACTTCGTAAATTTCGCGCTCAGATGAGCAATCTCGGGATCCTGGCCAACAAGCAATAAAAGAGGCTCCGTGAACCACCACATGACTGCGATTGGGATTGCGATAGAATACATAAGAAATATTGTCCGTGAAAAGTGCCTGCAATGAACAAAGTTGAGTGAGGCGCCCGATGTTTTCGACAGGAGAAGTTGCACCTTCCGAGCTCCTTCCTCTCGCCTGTACCCGCCAAATACTCTCCAAACGCTTGCGAGCAGAGCGTGTCGATTGCTGCAGCCATTCCAACAAAGAGAGAATAGCCAGTCACGTTTGCATAGAGCGTCGCTAACGCCAGGGACGCCAGGGCGTTCGTACTGACCCGTCCAACTGCAACTACAGCTGCCTGATTTCAATCGTTTTCAGTTGACAAGTTGAGGAGCAATTGCAAGAATCGGTTACGAACAATGCCGAGAGACATTTGAAGCAGGTATCCAACTGAAACCGGCCATGCGAGTGGGGCCATGGCCTTGGCTTCGGCAAGGAGAGCCGAGACGGTGAAGCCTTCATCCTCTGTGTGGTCATTGGTGCGTGGAAGGAGCGGGGTGGACTCTGTCGCGGTCCGTTGTTGAGAGGGCTGAGACATGGTGTCAGGAAAGGTTAAAAAAAAATAAATTATAAATGATGTCACTGAAAAACGAACCTGCCTCCGACACTCGATCTGAAAACTCGATCACGCGACATAAAACACGTTGTATGCATCAACAAAATATCGAAACTCAGACAGCATGTACGTGTACACAGAGGAATGGTATCTGGGTCTTGTTCCCACTTCAGACACTTGCGATGGTCATCGCTGCAAAAGTACAAAATTATTTCAACACTTGCGATACCTATCGCAACAACCGTGTGAACATGGGTATAAAAGGTGGTCCCATCCACCAGGATTTCTCTCAAAACACCAAACCAAGTCTCAACAAGAACCAAAATGCAAGATCCGACACCAAAAACCACAAACCCAGAAACGCTTATCAGTGAATCAAGATGCGGATCCGCTGAAGAAGTATCTGCTTCCAAACTAAAGACAGCTACCTCGGACTTGGAGGCTCCGTTGCTGACTGGAACCTCTTTTCCGTCCCGCTCGACGGTGCCTTTGGACCAAGACCAAGTTCCCGACGAACAAGCTGAAACACAAGAAGAAATCCCCATCAACCACGTGGCTGCTACCGACCAACGTCCTCCAGTGGTTTATCCAATGGAAGCTCCGCAAAGACACGCGCCTGTTCCGCCAACCAACGCGCCTGCTCCACCAGCGTACGCGCCGACTCAAAATAATCCCTTGGATGAGTTGGTAGCAGGAGTTGAGTCACTACAGGTGCAAGATCCGCACGCTCTCCAGGTCGAATACGAAGTCGTCCTCAGGAGAGATTTCGACCACACGCATTCGCATCGTCAATGCACGCAGAAATATGTTGACATCAATTCCAGCACCATTTGCAGTGGTTGTGACTCGCAATGGTGCCCAGGAGGCATACATCAACATTCACTATCCTGAGGCATATATTGAAAAAGCGCGCATGGGTGAGGCTGTATTTTGAGATGACCAAGATGTTTAAACAAAGTAATATTTTTGATTCGAAGGAGAAGAAGAAGAAGATGTTCAGAAAAACCAGTTAAAAACGAAATAAAAAAACGCGATATTCTAAATCCAAACGCGTGATTCGGCATCGCTCAATACTCAACAAGCAAAGCAGCAGCAGCAAAGTCTGCAATCAAGATAGAATAAAATACCATGGAAAAATGTCAAGAAATTGATGTGGCCGAAAATCACGGTTCCTCAATCATAAAATGTCCGAATACTCGATGTTGACTGCAGCAGTTCGCATGTTTTGCATGGCCAGAAGCGCGTAGCTGCTTAGGCTGGACTCGCGTTGTAAGAACCAGTGATGACAATTACAACTGGTGGCTCTAACATATTCGAAGCCGTCATAAATGCTCTTTGGTTGTACTTTCAGTGCAGCGTCTTTAATTATATATATTTTATAGGCTCCGTCAAATTGATTGCGTTTCTTTGGGGTCATGTTCTGCATAACAAGCATGGATAAATATATTTGGTGCATGGAATATCGCGTCTTTTATTTCATGTTAACTGGTTTCTGAATATCTCTTCTTTTTATCAAAAAAGCTGCATTGAACATCTTGGTCTCCGTTAAAGCCGCTCATCTAATGTTCCGTCTCATTCATGAGCACTTGCGCAATGTAAGCCTTTGGATAATGAATGTTGTCGTATGCCCGGCGGATGCCATGGCGAGTCATAATCACAGTGTACGGTGCTGGAATTTCAGACAGCGGGTTACTGGGGAGGAGCGATCGATCGACAATAGGAATGTTCGGGTCAAGGTCTCTCGTGAGGACAACTTCAAAATGGAGAGTGTCCGTTGTGGTAGCATCATGTACGCGCAGCGACTCAACTCCTGTCAGCAACTCATCCAAAGGATCAATTTGTCTCGGCGCGTCGGTTGGAGCAGGCTGGCTTCTTGGTGGATTTTCCGCCGAATTAAGCACTGGGGGGCGGTGGTCGGCACCGTCCGCCGAGTTTCTGGAGGTATCTTGTCCTGCTTCCACTTGGTCGTCTGGAACTTGATCTTGGTCCAACGCCGTCAAGGGGGGAGTAGAAGTGGTTTCAACCGTTGCTTCCACGTTCGAGGTAGTTGTCTTTGGTTTGGAAGTAGATGCTCCATCAGCAGATCCGCGTCTTACGTCTGGAGTTGTCGCTTCTGAAGTTGTCACTTCTGGGGCTGTCACTTTTGGTGTTGGGTCTTGCATTTGGGTTCTTGTCGAGACTTGGTTTGGTGTTTGAAATAAAACTTGATGGATGGGGCCACCTTTTATATCCATTCATGCGGCAACTGTGATCGGCGTCACTGGTGTAACCACCGTCATTTTAAGTGGCGCCAAGTCCGACCCTTGCCACCTCCCACTTCCCTCTCCCCTGTCCATACATCATCCATTGAGGGCAGTTCCTTGCCAAGATCGCATTTTTGATTTAGTTGTTTGTTATTATTTGATGGGAGGAGGCATAAGCAGAATGCTGAGATCCAAGATTGGTCGCAGCCAACCAGTCAGTCAGTCTACTGAATGAATCAGCACATAGATCGATGCATGGATGCGTGATGTATGGACAGAGGAGAGGGAAGTGGGAGGTGGCAAGGGTCGGACTTGGCGCCACTTAAAATGACGGTGGTTACACCAGTGACGCCGATCACAGTTGCCGCATGAATGGATATAAAAGGTGGCCCCATCCATCAAGTTTTATTTCAAACACCAAACCAAGTCTCGACAAGAACCCAAATGCAAGACCCAACACCAAAAGTGACAGCCCCAGAAGTGACAACTTCAGAAGCGACAACTCCAGACGTAAGACGCGGATCTGCTGATGGAGCATCTACTTCCAAACCAAAGACAACTACCTCGAACGTGGAAGCAACGGTTGAAACCACTTCTACTCCCCCCTTGACGGCGTTGGACCAAGATCAAGTTCCAGACGACCAAGTGGAAGCAGGACAAGATACCTCCAGAAACTCGGCGGACGGTGCCGACCACCGCCCCCCAGTGCTTAATTCGGCGGAAAATCCACCAAGAAGCCAGCCTGCTCCAACCGACGCGCCGAGACAAATTGATCCTTTTGGATGAGTTGCTGACTGGAGTTGAGTCGCTGCACGTACATGATGCTACCACAACGGACACTCGCCATTTTGAAGTCGTCCTCACGAGAGACCTTGACCCGAGCATTCCTGTTGCCAATCGAGGCTTATCGCCTCGCCGCAGCAACCAGTTGTCAGCGATTCCAGCACCATACTCTGTGATAGTGACTCGCAATGGCTTCTCGCTGGCATACACCAACATCCACAAACCGGAGGCTTATATCCAACGTGTGCTCATGAATGAGCCTGAGTTTTGACAAGAGCGTTGTGAAAGGTATTAAGAAAACCAGTTAAAAACAAATAAAAATACGACATCCGAATTTACAGTCCGTCTCTTCTGCATCGTATGCACGCGTCAGTTAGCCAGTCTATTCTCGCGTCGTATGGATGGAAGTTTGGTAAAATGTATTTCCAGCGACGAAAACACCAGGTCTCCAAAGCAATCCTCGTGCCTCAAGCAAGGAGGCCTAAAAACCAACTGGATAATATCATCTTTATACCCACAACATTCATATTTCATCCACGCTTTGCCTTGACAGCATCTCCACGCCTCCTCTTTCTCCCCTTCACAACCCGTGTTGAGATCAACGGCATTTTTCCATCAAACACATGCTCCACAAAGTAATTCATGCACCATAACCGCTTCGCCCAATGTTCTTTATCTTTCCAAAGTCCGTCTTTTTGCCCGGCCTTGTCAAACACGAGCGCCTTCTCAACACGGTCCCCATCTGCCAGCACCATAGGCCCAGCACGCGTCGCATTCGCAACCATCATATTGAACAGAATGTCGTCGCAGTTTGTCAGTTCTTGGACTACTGCCCGTGCCCGTTCAGGCAAATTAGAAGAGTACATGTGATGGTACTTGGCATGGTACACGGTCGCACTGGGCATCAGAATACTGACGCCCGCTTTCTGCAACTGTACATTCTTGCCGTACTTGTGCTTGACTGAAACAGATTCTTTGGCATATACGGCGTCGCTCTGGATCCCATTCACGCGTAGATCTGAAAGCGACACTTTCTTTGCTGTACTTGGGACATGCACACGTCCTTGCTGCTGAAACCCAACAAGTCGTTCATACCCGCCCGTCTGCCACGCACGTATCGCTGCAACTAGTTTGACGTGTGGAAAGTCCCAGTCGTCGTCCATGGCAATTACGCATTGGCTTGCACCAAGTTCTTTGAACGGTTTGAAACGGTTGTTCATGCTGTTTTGGGGTTGTTGCAGAATGTGGATGGGGATTGCGAATGTCGGTGCGTTTGGCTTGAAGGAGGTGGATTCTGGGTGGTTGATGTGTGCTGGTGGCGGCGTGTTGAGGTTGTTCCAGACAATAATAATCGAAGAGAGGAAAGGGAGTGTGTGGTAGTAGGCGAGTCTGTCGAGAAACGTTGATGTGCGAGAGTATACTTGCATCACCATTGTGCATGTGTCGAAGGATGTGACATCTTTACCAAGTGACAATGTCACAGCTGATTGTCTTAAGTAAGCATCAAACGATTTCAGGCTTTCAAGAGGTGAAAATAGGGGCATGGGCGGTGTGTTTGCGTGTGGTTGGGAATTGGTCGCGGCAATAGGCGAGACGCAATTTGAAAACAACAGTGTTTTCCCATGCTGCACCATAAACCGAAGCAAGTATTTCGCCCACGAGTCCCGCGGCCATGCGTTTGTTGGAGAATCCGGAATCAGCGGGTCGATCCAAACCGGTAGTTGCATTTTCCATTTCACAAACTGGATCCAAGATTCAGGCGTAAACAGAACCGCATCTTCGTTTGGTTGTTGAAACAGGAACGGAGTTCCAGCTTCAACACCCAATGACGCGTTTGTGTTGACGAGTGAGATACCCATCAACCCCAGCCTCTCCACCTGTTTCGAAGCGGTGTGGTTGAAAAAATAGGCAAGGGCTGAAGCCTCTGCATATTCAAACAACCTTTCGGAAACAACCGCATGTTCTCCCAAAAAAATCGCAAATTCGTTCCTATGAGAAGGCATCCAAAGATTCGCCGCGTCGCGCGAATGGCTTCTGTCAAACTCTTTCACCCGAACAGCTTGCACATGGATGTGGACTGTTCCGTGCCTGGACTGCAGCGATTGCAAGAATTTCAGTGTCTTTTTCGAATCTGCAGTCGAGTTGAAGGAGTCCACGTGCACGTAGATTGACACGCGCGATTGGATCCGGTTTGCCAAGTTTATGGATTCGTATAGGCGGTCGAAATGGTTTGAGCGATGGAATGGTGTAAAAATATGCACGTTGAAGTGGAGGCGGTTTGATACCAGGTTCCCGTGACTGGCTATCCTGGGATTTTTTGCAAAGTACGGGTGCTGCAAGTTGAACAGAGAAACTATTCGAGGAGAAAGCAGGGTATTGTTCATAAACATCGGGCTGTTGCATTGCACGCTTTGAAGTGTGGGTTCCCAATAGATGTCATACTCTTCCAGCGATTCGCCAGAGCGTCTTCCGAATTGGAGAAGTGCTGAATCAACAGGTGGCGATGTTTCAGGTTTCGAGTTTGGAGGTGAAAGATGGATGGTATTGATTTGAAGAGCAGATTCTTGAAATAAAAGAGCTGATGCCAAGTTTGTAAATGCATCAAAATGCTGAAACTGCCCTCCTGTACCCATTTCTGTGGGATACTGGGTATGTATAAACAATGAAAGTACTGAGCGATGCAAAATGACGGCGCGTGTATCAACCCCTGCAAGCGCCTGAACCTTCGCCACTGGGCGCTCGGTTGATGGTGTTTTCGAAAAGGCTGCGATGGCGGGCCAATATTTCTGCAAGATGGTCGACAAACTCGCTCCCATATTTTCGCCCAGTTCCGAAGATGAAAACTGCAGGTGATTCAAGTTGGAAGTAAGAATCATGTAGTTCTCGCAGGTGTATCGCATGAAGGCTTGTTCGACAGATGCAAGAATGGATTCAGGGAATTTAACTGCATCTGCAGAAAATACTGGTGTCCAATGCATTCTCGGATCAACGCTTGATTCCACTGAATGTGTCGACGGAATGTTGAAGAAGCCAGGAAATGCGAAATTCCATAACCGTTGAAACTCTTCAACGTCAGAGTGTGTGTTTGCTTCCCCGATGATGCACATCAGTTGCCAGTTAGAGGGTCTAGATGCTATCGCGTTATGCATCCATGATGTATTTGCGCAGTTGGAATCTTGTCGATGGGTTCAAGCTGTCAGTGTTAGGATGTTTGCATCACGAACAAACTCACCTTGTGATGCCGGTTGGGATGAATAGCTGGATATGAGATGCTGGATGGAATGCGCATGAAGAGCCGAGATCGCCAGCGAGAACAGGAACAGGATACGACTGATTGACACGAACATTCGCGTTTGTTTTGATTTAAAGAAATTGTCATGATTAAAATGAGAGATAAAACCGTCCATAAATATATCCAACCAACCAACCAGAGATGAAACTGGCAGTCGTTATAATGGGCGTCTCTGGATGCGGCAAAAGCACGTTTGCAAAGAAATTGGCGGGCATTGTGGACCAGCGAGAGGCAATGCGCAGCGTGTTTATCGAGGGCGATGATCTGCACTCGGACTCAAGCAAGTGCAGCATGGCGCAGGGCATCCCGCTGACGGATACGGACAGAGAGCCGTGGTTTAAGCGGATAGCAGCGAGTGTGGTTGAGAGTGCTGTCGTTGAGGGAGACAACACGGTGGTCATTGTCGCTTGCTCCGCCCTCAAACGAAAGTACCGCGACACTCTACGAGACAGTCTCAGCGGATGCGAGGTGCGTTTCGTGTATCTGAAAGTGGGGCGTGATGTGCTTGTAACGCGGTTGCAGAATCGCGAGGGACACTTTGCAGGAGTGAGCCTGCTGCAGTCACAATTGGACACATTGGAAGAACCTGTTCCGAGCATCGAAAGAGACGTTGTGATTGCGAGCGACGCTACATCTGTGGACGATGTGGCAGCCCAACTGCTCAATTAAACTGTTCAGTAAATATCTTCCACTTTTTCCAAGTAAAATGAGACTGAAACAGACGCTTGGTGTCGCCGTTGTCTGCGTCCTTGCGCCGCTGTTTTCACACGCAGCGCCGAATGAATCAAAGAGCGGTTCCATTCTTTCGGTGGGTGTCCTTCATCCGAAGGCAACTCTTGAACCATACTGAACTCTGAGCGACAGGTCCTTGCCTCACTCCCTGAATGCTCCCAAATGAGCGCAATGTTCGCTGCAACGAAAGCCAACACTTTCATCAGTGGGATTATGCTCAACTTGACTCTCGCAATGAACGACGGCAACAGTCCACCACCCCCTTACACCATCATTGCATTCACAAATGATGCGTCAACCGCAGCCACCAAAAACAGCCCTCAAGCAGCAACCCTAATCAGCGGAACTCCTGCGAACCAAGCTTCACTTCTTACGTATCATATCCTACCCAATGTTCTTGTGGACTTTAATGCGGGACCTGTGCCAACTTTTGTTCGCACCTACTTGTCGAGATACGGCAGCGGCTTCAACAACCTCGGCAGCGGGCTGTACCAATCTATAAAAATTGTGACTGAGAATGGAAACGCTAGATTTACTACCGGAGTGGCGAATGGTGTCGTTCAGCGCAGTATCAAAACTGATTATGGTGAGAACAGGAATGGGTGAAACTGATGCGCAAAACTGTCGAAAACTGATCCATAGTGTTCAATCAACCGCCATTCTCCAGGGATCATTCACGTTGTGAGCGAAGTCATGCTGATCCCCTCTGACATTGTATCCCTCTACACAAACCTGCGTCTCACCGACTATCTCGGCTACGTGAACGCTGGAAATCTCAGCAGCTCGTTAAAATCTCTCCAGGGCATCACCGTGCTCATTCCAGCTCAGGGAGGCATTCCGCGCTTCCTCGAAAACAACAAAGTCAGCGACATTTCATCAGCTCTGAAAGCATCCATCGTTCAATACCAAATCATTAGCGGCATCTTTTACTCGGACGTGATTGGCAACGGACCCATCACAAACAAATCTCCGCAAACGACATATTTTAACGGCCAGGAGATCTTCGCACCTGATAGCACGCATTTTGCGTCTTCCAGTGCGAGCGATGCACCCAAACTTACAATCACAACACCTGATATTCTGTTTGATTCGGGTGTCATTCATATTGTCGACACGATCCTCCTCCCACCCACTGTCCCCAACGCGCAAGCAACGCCATCTCCTAACGCGTTGACTCAAATCTACCCACCGGGACTCAGTCCGAGTGACAAAACTCCGCTTGGAAACGATTTCCCTGTTGGAGCCGTGGTTGGTGGAATAGTGGCGGGTGTAGTTGTCATTGGGATTGCGGCGGGACTGTTTATGGTGATTCGAAGGAGGAAAATGATTGCGCTGCTTGAACAAGAGAAACAGCTGCGTGAAATTCAAATGGATGAATGGCTTGGCGGGCGTCGTGGGTCCGGTGCAGGAGATGGCGCTGACGCTGCCGCTGCTCGCTCATCGCGACGCGTGTCAAAAGCCGCTCACGATGAAGAGGAAGACGAAGAAGAAGAGGATGAAGAGGAAGCAGAGGATGGCGCCATGCAAGCTTCGTATGACCAAATCATGGACTACCGTCGTGCTTTGTGGTCTTCAGGCGATGACAAACAGAAACCGAAAGGATCTGAGCAGCCAGCGGAAGAAAATGCCGAAAAGCGCATGAGCACTGCCAGCTCGACCTCCAAAAAGCAAAAACGTGTGAGCATCGTCGATGCCAAGCAACAGGCTGAATTCTTGACGGCAGGAGGGGTCAACAGCAACAACAATCGCCGTATCAGCAGCGCAGTCAGTTTGGGCAAGGATAAACGCAAATCCACCGCATCTGGACACTCGGTGGCACTCTCGGACATTATCATTTCAGACGCGAAGGAAGCCAAAAAGGAAGCCGTGCGCAACTCGTGGTGGTCCAACACGGGTGTCGGAAACAATACGGCCGACCCAGCGGTATTGGAAGCGCAAGCGATTCGTGAGGAGGTGCGCAAGTCGTGGTGGTCTGGCAGTAACGAGGTGGCTGAGCAGTTGGCAACCCTGGAAGCGCAGAATAAACGCAGCAGTATTGCCGGGCTTGCGGCTTTGTCGGATAAGCGAAAATCTGCTGCTTCGCATGCTGGAGAGCGCCGAAAGAGCAGGACAGGAAGCGCGTTCTACCAGTCTGCTCTTGGAACAGGCGATCAAGGGCTTGAAGGTGTGACAGACAAACGTAGATCTTGGATGCCGAACCGTGCAAGTGCGCTCATTGATTCAGCCACGGTCGACGGGTCCTCCAGCACGGATAAAAAGTCGGAAACGAAAGGTGACAAGGAAAAGGAAAATTCGGGCGATGCCGACGCGTCTGCGCTTGCTTTCGTCGTGGGGAAGTGAAGCTGAAATGGATTCATTGAACTAATGCGTGTTTTATCTTCAAAACTACAATGTTCTGATGGACATGAACTTATTTTTTTCTCAACTTCAGTAAGATGTAGCAATAAATGGCTTATCATTTTCTCAGCAAATCGTTTGACGTACAGATGTATGTAAAACTCGAGTGGAATCCCAAAACTTGGTGTGTGTCTATAAACTCAATCGGACCATTTCATCCACCAACTCGTCCTGCTTTTCACGCTTCTCCCGAGCAGAATCAACAACTTTCATTTTGATGATCTTATTCCGCTGGGTTGGAGTCAAGAGATCAAGAGCCGCATTCAGTTTCGCTTTAAGGACGTGGTTCTCGTTGGTTGTCTGACTTAGTTTGTTTTCGTAGTTTTTCGTTTCAGCAAGATGGGAGGCGACTAAGCTCTGATTGATGGCCAGTTTATCAGACGTAGATTGGGCAATTTTTTCTGTGTTGGAGGTGTGAGGGAGAATTTAGAAAATTGCGCGATGAGGGCAGGCGAAATGAGCTTTTTGCTTCACCAATGTTTGAAATGAACTGATTCCGTGACTTGAGCATCGCGTCCAATTCTTTGCACTTGATTTTTTGTGCATTCAGCTCTGCTTTCAATGCCTCCATGTCATTCCTGTCCGTATCTTCGGACACTTGTTTGAATGCAGGCGTGTCCGAAACTTGTTTGGAGCCGACCAAATTCGGTGACGACGATGATTTGATAAGTCCATGGGATGGAGTTGAGATTGAAGATGCAAGAGGAGTGGTTTCGGCTTCAAGGAGCTTTTGATGGAACGGTTTGGGTCTGTTCGTTGTTTTTGGGGGGAGATGGAAGAAAATATTTAACAAAGCGCGTCTCAGTTTGGGGACAACGAGTTTCGATAATAAAAAGCATACGCACTTCAAGTTTCGACTCAGTTGATGAATGGGACCGAGTGACTTTGTTGATCGCGGCGTTGCTGGCGAGCGTGACTGCAGAGACACGTCGTGGTTGCGTTTAAAAGGCACCTTTGGCGACTGTGCGAGAGACATTGAAGGTGCGGTGGCATTCTGAGGCGGCGATAAGAGCGCAGTTGCTGGCTTGGATGATGTGGATGTGGGTGGTGCGGATGGGCGGGTATTCTTCTTTGTCTTGTTTGGCGGCGGAGGTGGGGGCATTGCGAGCATGTCTCTCGATTGCTTCTGAGCTGCGACAGCGGCTGAGTACGGAGAAGGAGGCGGGTTCGTTTGACGTGAATGTGACGAAAGCATTTTGGCTTATTTAAATATTTAATTTGGATTTTTATCCATTTGTTGCTGTTCACGCAATCAGGTGAAGCGTGTTCTTCGCCATGCTCGGTGTTCCGCCAAAGATGAAGAATTTGAACGCATCTTCGTACAAGAAGCAAGCTGACGCGTCAAGTCAAGACTCTCTGCAATTTGTCCGATGACATCGCTCTGAAGTTTACCGTGTGAAACGACTGTGTCTGCGTGTGCACTGCTTTAAACCCGGAGAATCATTTTGATTTTGTGAATACGTGCGATTGTGCAAAAAAGAAGTTGATGGAGAGGGGAACCCTATCAGTTCTCAATAAAGCCCCTTGCACAAAAAGCGAAGAACGACAACAACTTACCGTCGTGACTTTCTCTTCTCCACTCAGTCCAAAATAAAAAACGCGCGACTGAAGATGCAGTTCCATCAGGCTATGAACAAAGTCAAATCTCCAGAGCAAGCAACAGCGGCATTGAACGAAGTGTTTTCAGTCTATCGCCGGTTGAGCAAAGATATTTTTCAGCGCGACACCGAAAATCTCAAAATTCGTGAGAATCAGCATCGTTCGCGCTTGCAGTGCCGTTGTCCTCCCAAGTGAACAGCACCTCAGCCATCCAAGTTCTAAGGATACAAGATCTGTCGTGTGTAACCAAAACTATATTACAATGACTCTATCGGATAGCGTTCTTCTGTGGCGAGCTGTAGATCCACACCCTCCGCCAGGTGAGATATCACACCAGGTAACTTATAGCTTGAAACCTTTATTATTTAGAGAAACTCAAACTCATATTCAAAGGTGTACTTGAAGCAGATAATTATTATCAGTCTCAACACAGAATGATGAAGTTGCGGGGTCAAGAGTTGCGAAATTTGGAACGCGTTAAATGGCCATAACCCATGAAATCACCATATCGATTGGTAAATCTTCTGTGTGGCTGTGTTCGCGCGGGAGTTGGCAACATCTTGAGTTATGAATGGAAGACCGACAAACTTCAAATGACCAAATCACGCGATATATCTTACTTCAACTTGTCCATTGTCGCATATCAAGTTGATGAGGGGGCCTTCCTTGAGCCGTACTTGACTCACTATCCGCCATCCAGTTTTGCTGTGCCTTCGTGGACATGTAATTCAGACTTGGCATGTTCTGCGGCAGAAATACGCGCAGTTCACCATCGTATACAGACAGCTCACAGCGCCTTCATTCCTTGCAGTCCTGACGGAGGGCAGCGTGTGGAATCCCGGCGCCCAAAGGCGGTGTTGAATGGTTGGACTGTCTAAGTCACAACAGACTTTTTCCGTGATTCACAACGACGGCTTGGCTTCGCAAAATACGTGTATACGTATCTTGACCTGGCTTGATGACTCGAGGCAATGTTCGTGTGTGCACGCGCCGCGTCCTCTATCCCACCTACTGACGAGACACCGCATGAATCGACAGCAGCACATCTCTCGAATGAACACTCGAAACGATGAATATTCATACGTGAAGGAGCGTGCTGTCTTTGGGACGATGGAACCCGCAGGGGAGGTGGGTGTTTATCGCACCTGGATTCTCTGCTGATGCCCAAACATAATCTGGTTAGACTGCGTGCGAAGAAGAATGTTCAGTCAAAGTCACATGCTTGAACGGGCGTCAGGCGTATGTCAGGCATCGGGGTGGTCCCGTCGATGTGGGACGCGAGATTCCAACACAGCGCACCGATGTCAGACGCGTCCATGGCAGCGTGCTTCTTAAGCACCTCAGTAGAGCTGCTTGGTCGTCCTGAAGCGGTGTTGGACCCCAGGGCATGAAGGTGATGTAGATGCTGGTGCCCTTGTTTTTGGTGTAGTCAGTTGGCGGGTGCTTTGCCCGTCCAAAATGGAATTGGCAGCTTCTGATTGGTCCATTTTTCTTGACGCGCAGTCGCTGTCCAAATTCGCATAAAAGGCGAGCATATCCCCGTCAAAATACTTTCACCAAAAACAAAAAAAAAACACTTCCACATCCGCCCTACCACTCATCAAACCATCAACCCCCACCACATAACATGCGCCTGTAACTTATCAAACCCCGCCACTCCACCCCCCAACCGTCGCAAACAAGTCGAGCCATTACATCAAAGGAAACCGCACCTGTTAAGAGCATGGCCATTGTTTCAGCAACAACATGAGCAAGGCAACTGCACCAAGAAGAAGAGCAACGATGGCCTCGGCACCTGGGGGAGGGAGGGATGATGTTTGTTTTGACGCGTTTGCGAGTGAGTCCCCCCTCTGTCCTTTTTATTTTTCAAATGGGCGAAACGACGGTACACGACCAGCAATGTTTGATGCCATTGCTGGAGCCGGACCCCGTGGCTGCATTCCCATCCGCGATCCTTTTTAAGATCCGGAGCAGCAGGCTGTGGTTTGCATCCGTAATTTGTTTGTTCAGGTGCACGCTTCGGGTCTCTTTTCTTTTATTTGTGCGTATGGGCGGTGTTGTAGTTGGACGCGTTTATTGATGGTGATGAGAGTGTGAGGTACTGGATAGTTGGAGTTCCTAAATAAAGCAAGGTTTATCGATGCACTTGGCTCGTTTCTTACTCTATGCGAAAGTTTAGTGGGTGGGTGGAGTAGTTCCGAAGTAAAGTTTATCGATATACTTGCCTTTGAGTGCGACAGCCGTCATTCATGTCGAGCTACTTCCTCTTCATCCAGCAATTTTCAGCTGTTCAGTAAGTGGGATCAGCCACTCACGATTTAGCGGAACAATAAAAATACATAAAGTTGCAATGCAAAGATCAAGTTCTTTCATTCAGAGGCTTGGAGACGTGGCTTCTGCTTAAGACATTATCAGCTTGGCTGATGCAAGAGAATCCCGTTTGAACAAAGGGGAAAACCCCCGATCAGCATGCGCATGTCTGTAATCAGGAGCTTGTGAATACTGATTAGCATATCCGTTAAAAGATAACTCGGCGCATTACGCAGGCCATTTGCATGTGTTTGAAGCTAAGCCCTCACAGATACGTCGATCGCTCGCACGGGATCCCATCGCTCGATTATCAATATCCCGCGATGAAAAGGAATTAAGAGCGAGTACGTCATCTTTTAAGTCCTGAATTTTATTAGATGTCAAAACAAATCCATCGAATTGTCAGACAAAATAAAATCAGACTTGGAACTTGTTCGCATGAGCAAAAAGGGCTTTAGCAGTCCGCTGTTTGGGAAGCGCAAAGGCTCTGCCGCCCCATCCATCTCTGATGGTACTGTCGCCTGCCTACGAAGATATCACATATGTTGACACCCTCGCCATACTCCAGACCAAGAATCAAAGCGCCTCGCCAAGAAAACCGGCGAAAAAACATCCGACAGACTCGATGTGCTTCGAAACCAGCATCACTCGCGCGTTGCTTCAAGCGCTTCACAGACATCGCGCGAATCAGCAACTTCAAACGCGAGTTCATCACTACCGCCACTTGCAGTCAGCGCACGTGCTGACATTTCCACAATGACTCCAGAAAAGATCAAATGCGCAACGTATCTCGAATCCAGGAAACTCAACTCGTTGCAAGCGGCCGTCCATTCGGGCGACTTGCGCAAACTAAGAGCGCTTGTGGCAGAAAAGGGTCGGGATGTCAACAAGTTGGATACGTACCATGGCTTCACTGCCCTGCAACTTGCTGTCGACGAGAACAAATACGACGCGGCTGTGATTCTGATGGACTCCAGTTTGGCATCAGGTGACAAGAATCCGTTGAAAGTGATTGATTTGAATGCAGTGAATCGCGAAGGAAGAACGGCGCTTGTGATTGTTAGTGTACCTAAGTTACCTCCTTGGCACCAGCAATCTGACCTGTATTCCAGGCTGTGATTCGCGGGTTTTCAGACATAGTCCATTTACTCGTCAAGCGCAGTGCGTCGTTGCATATTCAAGATGTGTTGGGGTGCACTGCCCTGCACTACGCCGTTTGTCTGGGCGATGTCACTGCATTCAAGCTTCTCACGGATGCTGGTGCAAAGATGGATGTTGTGGATAAGGTCATCAGAGATGCATTCTGTACAGTATTTGAATCTCACGCGCTTTCGTTGAATGCAGTCTGGAATCCCGCTGTTTTTCCATGCGATCAAGAACAAGAGAACTCTGATTGCAGAGAAATTGCTTGGAAACATCTCCACAGCGGACATTAACCAAGCCTACGGGAAAGACCACAGGTACTCCTTCTGCACTGGGTGTCCCTTGTGTATCTAATATCTCAATCATTCACAGCACGGCACTCCACTACGCGGTGCAGCACTCCATGATCTCCATCGTACACGCACTCATCGAGAAAGGCGCAAACCCCGTCGCCTTAGACGCTGAAAAGAGAAAACCCGTCGAACGAATCGATTACACAGACTATGACGAAGAACTGGTTGATTTCCTGACTCTGACTGAAATGTCCATGTTTGGAAGTGTTACAAGTTTTGTTGAAGAGGAAGGCGCAGAGGCAAAAAGTGTGCTCGAGATCATTTCAAAGAGCGTTGGGAGTTTGGTGCCGCCGAAGGGTTCCCAGTCTCAGCTCATGCGCAGTGAGCATCCGGTTGAACGTGAACCAGCGAAGGTTGAGATGGCTGCTCCTGGTGGTGTACAACTCCGTGAGCAGGAGCAAACATCATCCTCGTTCAGTATGTCCCATAAAGACAAAAGCGACGTGAACACGGTAATATTTCATCTTTCTGATTCTCTGAGAGTTTAACAGCAGCGACTTTACAGAGCCCGATGCTGTCATATCACGACGACGACCTGTCTTTATCAGAATACGGAAATGACCAAGTGAGCCCAGAAGTGCATATTGTTGTGCCGTCAGCCGAAACTCCCGACACAGAGGTCAGGGAAAAACTAATGCGCAATTGAAAGTGGCTGAAATCATCAACTCCCAGAAGCAGGGCGACGTAATGCCAGATAACAACCAGCTCGCTCCTAAAGAAATGGACTTGGACTCGGTTTCTGTGGGCCCGTCTGTTTTATCCAGCTCGGAATCGCAATCGAGCAGCAGGCATGTCTCTGATAAGGTGCAGTAGTTTACGGAAGCTACTAAAGTGTCTGATTACACTTAACAAAAACAGGTGGAAGCATTTGAAACAAAGGACGAAAGCGATGCAAGCTCACAATCCACGTCTGAACCCTACGCTTCTGAACTTGCATTGTCTGATGATGAGTCCGATGAGCTCATGATCTTGCCAGCGGATGATGCAGCTATTCCTCAAGCAAATATTCAAACGGCAATAGAGGAGGCAATTTGCGAAACGGAGGAATTCATTACTGCAATGTTTGAAGCACCTGAACCTCCTCGAATCCAGGTTCAGTTGCATGAAGACGCAAATCAGAATCAGACAGTTGATAAAGGGCAGAATGAGTTGGCAGGGGAATGCGTGCATGAGATGCTTGAGACGGATATTTCTCCAAGCTCCATAGCCGTCTCAACAGAACAGAAAAACGAAGATATCAAAGATGCTGTCGCAAAATCATGGCCAATCGATGCATCCGCTTGCATCGAAACACTGCAAAGGGAACTCATCGTTAAAAACGCGACGATTGCATCTCTTCAGCAGCAGATTCAATCCGATGCTGCAGGTTTATGTTTTGTTCGTTTGTTTCAATTGAACGGTTGTTCTGATTGCAATCGCGTTTCAGCTTTCCAAAGTCAGCTTGATTCTCTGTTGACCGAGCAGTACAAAAACAATGCCGAGCAGAAAACCAATCTGGATCGAACGCACGTCGAATTCACAGAGTCAAAATTGCAGCTGCAGCAATCCCAAAAACATGCCCAAGTATCCACGCAAAACTTGCAAAGTCGATACGCAAACCTTGAAGCAGATCCGTCGCAAGAGCAATCGCACAACTCTGTACTTGAATTCGAAATGAACGACATGTTTGCCAAAAACAAAGTGATCGAAAGACACGCGGCGGATCTTGAACAAGTGTTGAAAACAAGAGATGATAAAATTAAGGCAATGGATTTGCAGAACGAACTCTTTATTGAGCAAATTGCGCTTTTACAATGCGAGGTTGTGTCCTTGACGGACAAGTTGGGCGCAACTGAAAAAGCACTGGAAAACGAAAGTGAAAGCCGTCAGATTCTTGAATCGAAGATCGAAGAAGGTCAAGTCAAAAACGCCGAAATTATCGAAGAACTCACAGCAGCTGTCGATGAAGTCGAATCACTTCAAAAGAAGGTCCACGCTCTAGAATCAAAAGTATCTCAACTCGAACAAGAAACCCAAACAGCGCAGACAAGTCACTTGGAAAACGTCCAGTCGCAGGAGCAAAATGAGCGCGGTTTCCTCAGCGTCCAAAGCCGCCTCCAACAAGAACTTGATGCAAAAGAGAAACTACAGCGGTCTAATTTGAAACTGGAAACGGAACTGTCCGCAATGAAAACGGAACTCGCAATCAGCAAGGCCATCATCAATTCCAGAGACAGTCAGATTGAGTCTTTCAGAGAGAGTTTGAAGGATACCTCTGCGCATCATGCGGCTCAAGCCATGTCGGACCGTTGCTCTGAAGTCGCTAGTGCGGAGCAAAGTGTCAAGCGCTCAACGGATGATTCGATCGCAAAGTATTATGAAGCCGAGATTTCAGCACTGAATCAAAGATTGAACGACGAAGTCGCGTTTCGAACAGCGCAGAAATCGGAAACCCTTCAGATCATGACGACAATCACTTCTTTGGAAGACAGTCTGATGGATATTCAGTCAAAATACGAGGAGCAGTCCCAAAAACTTTCAACAACAGAGTCACTCAAAAATGAGGCGTTGGAAGGCATACAAGAGCTCCGCTTCAAGATGGAAGATTTAAAATCCAGGCACGAGAATCAACTGAAAAAACGAGACGACCACATTCAGGAGTATTTAAAAACTATTCATTCTTTAGAGAAGGTGGCCCAGGATTTAAAGTCCCAGTTAGCAGTCATTCAAAAAGAAAAAGCAGACATCAAAAAGCTGCGAGACGAATCTTTGGCGGAATTTCGTGAGAAACTGAGTCAGCTTCAAAATGAACTGCAGGAAACTCAGCAAAAGAACATTGTGGAAGTAAAGTCTCTCAGGACGAATCATCTTGCTGCCATTTCTCATGTTGAAGACATGCTCGCGGCATCCAAAAAAGAAACAGTAAAAGCGAAACAAAGTCTCGATGCAGTCAGCGAAGATGCTGTTCAAATTCAAAAAACGATTGATGCAAAGGATGGTTACATTTCGAATCTGGAGGAGACAGTGGCGCAGTTGGAGAGTTCCAACAACTTGCTGCGCTCCTTGAATCAATCTTCAGAGCAAAATAAGGAATCCCTTGTCGAAGAAATTGCCACACTTAAAACCCAGCACAGCGCCCTTCGCGCTGCGCACACCGAGGTCAATGCTGCGAAAGACATTTTAAAGCTTGAGCTTGATAATCTTCGAGGGGAATTGAACGAATGTCAGCTCAAACTGAGCGAATCACAAGGTCGCGTAAATGTCCTGTCGAAGGACTTCAAGTCCATGACAAACAATGTTGATACTCAGATTATGCAATTGAAATCCCAGAGAGACGAAGCGAATTCAGAGCTGTCGATTCTAAAGCGTGAATTGGAAAAGACTCGTTCTAATTTATCCAGCGCTGTGCGAAAAACTGATCATCTGGAGACGGAATTAAGCGACAGCCAAATTTGCAACGAACAAATCTTAGAAAAGTACAACGAACTGAAACAAACTTCTTCTTCCCTCGCAGCAGAAAACCAAACTCTTCACAATGAGATTGAAGACTTTCAAATTCGTTTCGAACGTTTTGAATCCAGCTTGAGTCAGGAAGTCACCAAGAAAAATCAGCTACAATCAGAACTTGATGTAGTGACAAAGAATCACAGCACTTGTCAGGAAGATATTGGGAAACTGATTTTAGAGGCTGTTGGCATGGCAAAGACGCTGGATTTACAATTTATGCAACAAAAGTCCCAGACCGATAGAATTCATGCTGATGTACTCTCATTGGAAAACCTGAAGGTTGAGCTGAACAATACTCAGGATAATCTGGCTGATGCTTTGGAAAAAATTCAAAACTTGGAGGCAAAACTGAGCGAGAAATCGTTGCAATTATCTCAACTTGATACCGAAGCATCATCGGAATCGGAACGGTACTTGGAAATGAAGCAGAAATGTGAGTTGTCACTGTCGCTGGAATCGGACTCCAAAAATCAACTTCAAGCCCTCGAAAGCCAAGTTCTTACTGATAACGCAGCCGCCGACGCTCAAAAAGCATCTCTCCGCAATAAATTGCTCGAACTCAAATCTCAGCTGGAAAATGCGTCAATTGAATATGAAAGCCGTTGCGATATACTTCAGTCCCGTCTTTCCCGCGAAACCAACCAAAATAGCAGTCTCAAAGCGGAGCTGGACTCGCTTAAGGGGAAATTAGAAGACTTGAAACGGACTTTGGATGAATCACTGTCTCGCGAATTGGATTTGCAGCAACAACTGCAAGTTCTTCGAAATGCGAAAGCCCAATATTCTCAAACTTCCAACAGCGATAAAACTTCCGTTAGTGAAGAAGCGCAAGATTTGAAGTTGCAGCTTGGCGCGGCACGGGCAGAAATCGAACTGTTGGAACTGCGGATATCGAAAATCTCAACCGCTTTTGGCGAAGTGTGCGTTGAAAATGAACATTTAAAGAAGAAGGCCTCTAATGCGCTGGGAACAATGAGTGCGGCTTTGGAAACAGAGAAAAAAATGCCTTCTGAAAATGTAAGTGTTCAGGTTCGAAGAATCCATGCGCACATTGACTGACCAGCGTAATCCTATCAATCCAAAACAATTCTCAGCAGGGCGCCGAAGCTTGGAACCCTCGCTTGGAACTGCTGGAGACGCAAGTGAATCGCTACGAATCCGAACGAGCAATTCTGATGGCGCAACAAGGCGCGTACCAGCAGGAAATTGCGCAGCTTGAAAATGACATGTGTGAATCTGAGCGAGAGTTTGATGCTGTGATTCTGGAAAAATCTGAATTGGAAACGATGGTCGCACAGCAGGAGACGGCAATCGCGCAATATGTCCATGAAAAAGAAGATTTGACCCATCAGATATTTAAGCTGACATCCGAACTCGAAAAAGCCCATAAATCAATACAGAATGATGCGCAAGTACGTGTGATACTTAATTCCATGACGAACACAACTTAATTCTATTTCGAATGAACAGGCAGCTTGCAGGATTCAAAAACAGCATTCTGAAGAAATTGAAGAGTTGCGTAGCGAACTCGAGTCTTCGAAATCAGTTCAACTTTTGGCAGAAGTTGCGCACAAACATGAAATTTCAGTTTCAAGGGCGCAGCCATCTCGAAATCATGAATCCGAAGCATATGAAGCAAAAGAGAAGTCCCTGAAAGTCGAAAATGGTCAGTTGAGTGACAAAGTGGCTGCACTTTTGGAAAAGTGCGGAAAATTGGAAAGCGAAAAAGAGAGTCTCGAAAGCGACTTGATGGATTTGAAATATACGATCGATAGTCTTAAGGAGAGGGAGCAAGATTTGTGCGAAGAAGCTGCCCAACTGAAGAACAAAGAGTCGCTACAGTTGGAGCGAATCAATATTCTCGAACTTGGCGTTCAGAAAGCGGAGAAGGAGAATCAAAGGCTCGAAAGTTGCTTGGAAGTATCTCGAACGGAACTGCAAGCTTCGCTGGAGAAGCTTCAAGAATCCAAACAAAACATATCGGAGCTTGTTGCCGAAAAGGACGCATTAACAGCACTTGCCAAGAATAATTCTATCGCAATCAAGGACTTGGAGTCGCTTTCCATCTATCATCAGACTGAATTGGAAAACATGACAAGCGCGCTGAAATCCGAAACCCGGAAAGCTTCCAAATTCGAACCAATCTCTCAGCAACTGTCATCTCTGGCGCATTTACCCGAATCATCGCAAAGAAACGACCGACACAGCGCCTCTAGTCAAATTGAAAGCACCGAAACGTTGGCCGAAGAAGTGGTTCACACTGCGAGCAAAAAGTCACACAAATCGCACAGCGGTAAAGATGGAAACGTGTCTGCAGCTTTGAGGGATCTGCACTTGTTGATGAATCAAGAAGTGCGAGCTGTTGTAATGAAACTGACGACTCTGGAGGACAACATCAACACGGATACAGTCAAAATGAGCACCCTCATCGATGAAGTAAATGCGGACCAGCAAGTGGAAAGCGATGTCAAAAACATATTTACAAATGTTTTCGGAACCCAATGCGAAAGAAGCATTGAAGCGAAAAGCGTGCTTTCGTCTGCCACAAAAAAGACTCAAAGCACGCTGAGTCTGTTTGAGCAGGATTTTGTTGCAATTATCGCTGATCTTGAAGCCAAAGAAACGCGTCAAAAAAATGAAATCGCCGATTTGGAATCGAGATGCGTTCAATATCAAAAAGTTATTCAAGAACTGAAGCTGAGAGCGCAGCAATCAGAAGAGAAAATCAAAGACTCCAAAATGTACATCAAAAAACTGGAAGCCACGGCAGCAGACTTGGAAAGTTCTTTGATTGAAACCGAGTCGCAGTTATCGAAAGGCGATCGTTTGCATAATTTAAGCTTCGAACGCGAAAAGGCGGCGCGGGAGCATTTCGAACGAGCTTTCGAAAGTTTGCAGAATGATTTCGAGAATTTGAGGGCTCAGGTGCGTTGCTGTTTATATTTGCCCTCTCATCACAGAATACTGATGTTATCACATGAATTTCTGATTCAGCGGGGGCAGAACAAATCAAATCACCAAAATCTCCAAGCTGAAATCTGTGAACTTGGAAATACTCTGGATTCAGCGCAGAAAGATTTGGGAACGTGTCGATCCGAAAACTGTCGTTTGAATGTTTTGATTTCAAGTTTGAAGGAGCAGGTACAGCATTCATGCACCATTCCTACTGCTTTAATTCATCCAATTCTTTGAAGATCACTGCGCTGGAAAATGAGGGGGTTCGAAAAGCCAGTGATCTTGAAGAACTGAAACAACAGTTGTTCATATCTGCTGGCCAATCCTCCAAGAGCGAGGAAAGGAGCAAGCAATTGATGCGAGAAGTCGAGGTTCGTTCACATTCCATTTTCTTCCGTTTTTAAGTGCCAGTGCCTCACTTTTCATTTCTGATTCACAGGAAATGAAGGAAAGCTTGGTCAGTCTTGAAACAGTTCGGCTGGAGCAGCTTCAAATGATATCGTCTCTAAAAGAGCAGGTAACTTACAATCACTTGCAATAAAGTGCACCACTGATATATTTTCTCAGGTTTTCGACGGTCAGGAAATGCTGCGCCTCAAAGACGCCGAATACAAACAAGTTCGATTGGACCTTGCGAAAACCGATTCCAAAGTCAAAAACTTGGAAGATCAAAAAGAAGAGATGCAAAGCTCCTTCACATTTTCAACGAGAAAGGTGAGTTGTTTCGCACTCCGGTCTTAACAGAGTACTTGACCAATGTTTTCAGGTTTCGCAACTTCAAGAAAACCTTAAAGCCAAGAATGCGCTTGCTGAATCGCTGAACTTGAAGCTCGAAGAAGCTGGCGAGTTGCTCAGCAACAGTCAAAAAGAGATTGCAGAGCAGGGCACAACTGTCCTAAAAATGAGCCAAAAGGTAAAATCTCGACTGAACACGCGGGTTTGATGCTCACGACCGAGCACATCAGGTTTCTGAAATGACAGCGTGCATGAAAGAGACAGAAGAATCGTTGGGAAAACTTCAATCGAAAATCATCGTGCTTGAGTCGAATAAGTCCAATTCAGACCTTGAAGTTCGGCTGTTAAGACAGGAACTTGAGTCGGCGCAATTACAAGTACGGCATAACGAAAAAAAAACTAGTTTTTATTGAGACGGCTTCTCAACGACAATTTTGCAGAATGCTGGACTCAAAGAAAGCATTCTGGCAAGAAACAAGGAAATTCAGCACCACCAAACCCAGCTGCAAAGTTACGCATCCAAGGAGGTGACTCTGACGCATTCAGAAGCAGCGAATGAATTGCTTAGAAAGGAGGTATGCCAATATGCCTGATACGGCAGAAGTGAGGTTGTTAACCAAAGAAAGGAAATACAGATATTGGCTCTGAGGAACGCGCTGGACGCGCAAGGTGCAATCGAGGATGTCATATACATTTCCAATTCTTCTTCTCCACTTCAGCTGAGCGAAACAAACGAAAATATCGAAACTTTGCAAAAGGAGGTTCGTTTTTTGTTGCCAAACAGTCCTCTCCAAAACTAAAGAATATCCTCGCAGATGAAAAACCTCAAGTATTTGCTGGCATCGAAAAACACCCAAATCAGGCAGATGGAATCGGCAATGCGTTCTTGCAATGCTGAGGTCTCTGAAGCCAATGGAAAATGCTCAAGCCTGGAGCAAAGCGTTGAGCGTTTAAATGCTCAGGTAACTAACACGTACAGGTGTTTATAGTTTACTGCTCAACACCTAACTCGCCGTCAGGTGATTGAACTGAAGGGTATGCTGAAATCAAAAGACCAAGCAGTGACTCAGCTGAAGCTGAAAGATCTCAAGCAACAAGAAATCATTAACGAATTCGAATACGAAAAGTCGGACCTTCAGGGGCAACTTGAGCTTCTTCGAGCCCAGGTAACCCTGAACACGTTATTTATTGTGCATCAAAGGCTGAATCACGCACGTAGGTTTCGCATTACACGGAAGCAATTGAAACGAAGTGGCAGCCACAACACGGTTCCTTCCAAAAACGGCTTAACGAACTGTCAAACAGCCTTCAAGAGGCGAACAAGAGCAATTCGTTCCTCCAGAATGAAATTGCACAGCTTAAAAGCCTACACAGCGTTTCTGGAAGCGCGGTTCCGCATACCCCAGCGTTATTGACAGATCCTAAAGAATCTCAAAAGATTATGGAAAGCCTAGTGTCTCTGAAACTTGAACTTGGACAGCTTCGAACAACTTTGAACAACACCACGGAATCAAGCAATGATATCCTTCAGCACGAAGGGCTTCAGAGAATTCTCGAGAGCTTCAAATCGGCCTTACACACTCTTTCTTCAAAAATGCATGACGCGGAATTGAAGAACCGAGTTCCTGCATCTCTCAACCATTCGAATGACGAAGAATCAACCCGCCTCAAAGCCGTCAAAGCTGAACTTATTTCAGAAATTGAAGCATTGGAATTGAAACTTCGCCAGTCCAGAAGAGACCACGCTTCAGCTGAGGACCGCGTTTTAGTCCTCGAGGACAAACTGCAAACATCCAAAAACTGTACCGAGCAAGCCCAAATCGACCTTCAAGAAGCGCAGCATCAGCTACGATTGGCTGCATCTGAAATCCGTGGGTTGAAGGCAGACCGCAATTCGGAATCGATCGACCCGTCCACTGTAAATGCCTTGAAAGCTGACAACATTAAACTACAGGATTCTCTCAATTCTTTGAAGATCCAAGCAGAAAGGGAAATCTTGTCGCTCATGCGCGAAGTCTCGGAGCATGAAGGCCAAATCAACAAATTGAAAGAGGATCTATTACAATCCTCGACGTTAACGCAGCGTTACGAATACCACGTCCAAAATCTGCAGTGGACTTTAAAGATACAAACTGAGGCCCATGAAGAGACGAAAGCGTCTTTATCGCACGAAGCTCAAACAGTTCGCAGGTTGAAACTCGACATGGAAGAAATGCAAAAGAAGTCCACCAAGGAGAATGCTCCGGATTTCACGCAACGCAACACCTACCAAGTTGCAAACATCCCTAAAAATGCCCTTGAAGCTGACTCTCACCGACAGCAAATCAAGTTCTGGAAGAAAAAGGTTCAAAAACTGCAGGCACAAGTCGAAGCTGCGAATGAACTCTATGATTCGAAGCTCGACACAATTTGCTCGAAACTGGAACAGAGCGCTGTTCAGTGGCACCAAGCGGAGCTCACTTTGACCCAGGCTGTCGATCACACTGCCAGGGATGAACGCATCAGGTTGTTGAAAACAGACTTGAAGTCCATCATACGATCAATTAACGCATAAGCACACGAAAAAAGTGACAGTACGGCAAATAAACATCTTTTTTTTATTTCTGATATGAAAACACGTCGTCGCAATTTTTCGCGATATGGCCGGACTGTCGAGATTGATGCGGTTAATCACATGAACGAGCCAAGCGCTCGACAAAAATAAGAATACGATCCAAACCTTTCCACAGCGAAAGCACGCCGCAGCATCTCCTCTTCTCCGAACAGGATCCCGATTGAACGTGTAACTTCGAGCCGAACGGAATGCATCAAACATACCGTCGTTCGAAGGGCCATGTTCTGTCAGAGTGGTGCTAAGGTTTAAAATTCTCATTCACAACAATGCACCAGGCTCAAACATACGAGTAAAGTTTCGGTTGTCGAAACCAGGATTCTGTTGATTCCATCCCATACTCATCGACCGATCACGTGGCTGAGAACGCGGTGGCGATCGGCTTCGACTCTGACTTCCACTGCCACGTCTACGCTTTCTGTACCGATCATAGGAGCTCGTTGAGGATCTAGAGGAGGATCGACTGTCTGATTGACTGTCGCTGTCAGAACTATATCTCGACCGGCCTCGTTTCAAATCTCCATCCCGAGGCTCCTTCCGCTTTTCTCGTCGAAGTCGAATAAGCGTCTCAATTCCACTGCTAATATCCCAGCCCAAAAGATCAAATTGTGCGGTGCTATCCTCATCCACTGTTTTTTCCTGGAAAGAACCGACGTTGCTGCGAAGCTGAATCGCCTGCTTTTCAAGTCCAGCATAAAATGCAGTCATGACTGATGCTAATGGCTTCGAGTCAAATAAAGATGGGTCCACAGCATCGTTGAACGCTGACACAGGAATCGGGGAGTAGTAGGTACTGCCCATCTGGGAAAACATCTGTCTCAGCACAGGAAATACAAGGTGGACCATTCCGTCAAAGATCCAACATACCGGGATTTTAGTACAAAGAAGGCCCGCGGGGACATCGCAGTATTTTGTTTGAGGTGCATACCTTTGTGGCACAACAACAGGCCGCGCGGGTGCGAGCGTGGTTGCATCTGGTGCGGCGTGTGAGACAGGACGCGCGTATGCAGCAGATGGGTTAAATTTTCCTGTTGTGGCCGCGCGTTCGACGCTGGAACTCGCCACGACAGGAACAGATTGTGGATTTGCCATGCGGAACGCTGCAACGGCTAAAACACTTGCTGGGAACACATCTTTCGAAGACCAAATCGATAAAATCTTGATTTTATGCATAAACACAGAATTCATAACAGAGTGATGATTTTCAAACAGGGGAAAAGAAATACCTTGGAAACTTTCTCCCTCTTTGCCTCATCAATGTCTGGAGCAGATATGGCCGCAGAAAGAAATTTTGCCAAATTCGAGGATATGTTTGGGGTGACCAAAGCGATGCCCTTTTGGATCCTAGATTCGTTGTCACGTTCAGTTGGCTGAAGGTAAAACGATCGCGAAATGTTGGACACTCAACTCGTTGAAAAGTAGATCATTAATCAAGTAAAGAACATGAAGCCGTTCTTGAAACTTGGTGCATGCCTCCATGGTAGTGGCCAGAATGGACATCAAGGACTCCACAGATTCTTGCGCGACACAGTTTTTTAAAATCCACGACCTCGCATTCTGGAATTTGGGAATTCAAATACGCGCATCCACGCATGCCAATCAATACAAAAACAGCGCCTATTTGACTATGTGGAGATGGGTATTGAGAATACTTGAATGTTGGATTTGGAACACTCCGTCACAAGCTTCTGCAGCAACGGCGTCAATGCTGAAAAGTCCAGTTTCGCAGCAGCATCCGTGTTAGTCGCGATAGAAGACTGCTTGATCATATCGAGGTATTCATCTGGGATGCGCGTCGTGAGAACCTGCATTGGAATTGCCACATATGATCCTCACTTGGACGCCGGTATGACCACACCTTGAAAGCAAAGTATGGGTACGAGGGACTGTTTGGCCACAAGAATCTGCATTGGGAGTCCTGCTTCTTGCTCTCGCGGTCCATCATCATGTAGAGGAAGGCAGGGTCGTTGCGTGCAACAGCCTCTGCGACGGTGTGGATTTGGTCCTTTTCTTTCTCGTCTGCATGCAATTCTTAGACAGAGAGGAGAGATATGAGAACGGGATCTGTACCTGTGGGAGGCGGGACGGGGGCTGCTGGGGCGGGGAACATGGTCCAGTCCATCTTTTTTTTTATTGCACAACTCAACTCCTGGAAACAACACGCAATGCAAAATCGTTGTTTGAATATAAACGAAGCCTTTAAAAGGCACCCAGTGCTCTCCGTCTGAAGAATGACAACAAAGGATACAGCTGCTGCGAGTGGTGTGCTTTGTTGAAAGGCCAAAGCGAAGCAAATGAGAAAGAAGAGGTCGGCGAGAGGGAAGTCGCATTGTTCATGAGGCTCTTGGTTCCACCCAAGGATGATGAAGAAGATAATGCATTGGTTGGCGCTTTGAACGCGGATCCGACAAAATCCGCAGTTTTGGTCAGTTCTAGGACACGGGCCATCAAACTGGCGTTCTGTTGCTCGAGAGCGCGTACTCGATCGCTCAGGACCGAGTTATTTGCCTCCAGTTCTTCAACGTGCTTTCGCTTGCGATCGCGCGACACTTGCGCAAACGTTTTGTTCATTTCTTTCCGATGCTGAATCTGAACCTGCTTTTCCTCTGTGCATTGCAAAGAAGGAGAGAAAGGTGTTTGCTTGATTAGATTGGATTCGATTGGACGGCGGGGTTGGTGCCATACCTTCGCTCAAGACTTTCGGCTTCCTTCCACGAACGCCCTTTGCTGATTGAAACTGGTTTTGGGATGTCTGGTTTGACGACGAGTCCGATCCGGATGGAGAGGGAGGCGCCATTGAGGGGCCGGTCGACACAGTGGGCGTCGGAAGAACAGGGCTTGAGGACGAGAAAGGGAACGTGAACAGAAAGTCAAACGGAGATGAGCTCGGATTGTTGAAGAGGTTGTCGCCCAGTTGGACGCCGAGAGGGGGGGTGCTTTCAATTGAAGTGGGCATGGCGCTTTCGATCAAGAAGCGATCGATTTCATCCTGCAGAGAGTTGCCCTGGGCGGTGAACTGTGGCTGCGGCGACACGCCAGCATTGAGAATGTGCGAGAAGTCGAAGAGATTTGACATTTTGTTTTTGTTTGAGAGTTGTGTGTCGGTGTTGAGGGATTGGTCAGCCACGTCAGCTTGAATATATTTTACAGATTTTAGTTTATTTTACACGTCAGAAGGAGCTGATCTGTCATGGATTATGCTGAACAAGGGACTCGTGATGCATGCATGTTTGCGATATGAGAAGCATGCTTGGTGGAAATGGATTGGGCGGATTGAGCATTGAGCACTGCCAGCAGTTCCAATGGCGGCTTCTCTTGATTTCTATTCCATCATCATTCATGTCTTCATCTTCCATTGTCTCTATGTGATGTGATGCGTCAGTCGCGTTGCATAGAATCACTTCGAGCATTTATGAAGCCAAGCAGTTCTTCCCAACTAATAAAGTTAAACATATTACATGCACCCAAGCAGTAACGCGTTCTTACGCATGCTGGATACCAAATGCTGCATTCAAGCTTGCTTCTGCAGCTGACCTGTCTCAGATCCATATTTTAACATAATCCATTATATTTAAAAAAAATATCCATGTACAAGTACTGCTCCAAATACTGCTGCTCCGCCTGGTGCGGCTCTGCCAGCGAATACGCCGCAATCAGTGAAACCCAACCATTGAATGCGACCCTGAATGCCCACCCGGGCCAGTCTTTTTCGCCCGAACTTGCCGCGGCAGTGGCTGTTGTGGACAGAGACGCGAAGGCTTTGAGTGCCGAGGGTGAGTTGCATCCGTGTCATTAACATGTAGCTGCTTGGCTCATTGAATTGCATTTACACTTTGGCAGACTTCTTTTCATCGCGAAGCTCGTTCGAGGCCTTTTCCCTGCTCGTCCACTCTCCATTGATCGAAGCACAGCGCGTGGCTGCAAGCGCCTTTGTTGATGTTACTGAGAGAGACGCTGTGCCTGTCAACAGGTGCGCCACACTTTCTCTCGTTGTCAAGTGTGCCCCATTCAAACATCAGCCTTCATTTTCCACCAGTCACGTCATCGACTGCGGAGTATTCCTTCTAAAGTCTCGGGACCACGAAATTCAGCGCGGATCTGCTGCAGCGCTGGGAAATTTGGCTGTGATAGGTGCGGTGCCACATCACTTTTGTGATCTTGCCAGTCACTGAACTTCGTCATTCATCATTCCTCAGCGAATAACCAAACTCTGATCGTGATTCGAGGTGCCCTGGAACATCTTGTATCTATCATGGCCACTGGGGACTCCGACGCGCAATGCAACGCTGTCGGATGCATCACAAACCTGGCAACTCACGACGAAAATAAGGATCGAATCGCTCGCTCTGGCGCATTAGAACCGCTTGTAAAACTTGCGCTTTCATCTGACTTGAGAGTGCAGGTAATGTATACCTCATTCTTGGACCATGTGTGTTCCTAAATTATTTTTTTTTCAAAAATATGACAGCGCAACGCAACAGGGGCACTTTTAAACATGACGCATACTATCGATAATCGAAATCAACTCGTAGCGGCAGGCGCTATACCAATTTTAGTTCAGCTGCTCAACTCGCCGGATTATGACGTTCAATATTATAGTACGACATCCCTGAGCAACATTGCAGTTGATGGTAAGTTGCCACGTGTTCTTGCTAAATCCAACTGACACAACGCAACCTCAGTGGAGCACCGAATATTTCTGGCAAAATCTGAGCCATCTATCGTTGCAGGCCTCATCAGGCTCACTGATTCGCCAGCGTTAAAAGTTCAATGCCAGGCAACTCTCGCATTGCGCAATCTTGCTTCAGATGGTGAGCTTGGAATTTTTCTCTACTTCTGCAAGGTTTGACATTCAAAGTAACTCATCAACCCTTCCAGAGTATTTTCAGCTCGAAATCGTTAAACACAATGGCCTTGTCCCTCTTCATCACTTGCTTCAGTCTCGTATTCCTCAAATCATTCTGGCTGCTGCTGCCTGCATTCGAAACATTTCAATTCATCCAAACAACGAAACGCCGATTGTGCATGCGAAATTTCTGCCGCAACTCCTGGAACTACTATCAATCGACAATCTCGAAATTCAATGCCATGCAATGAGCACAATTCGCAACCTCGCCAGCAGTGACGAAAATAAAATCAAAATTTTTCAAGCGGGCGCGGTTGAGCGAATTGGAGATTTGCTTCGGTTGAAGGACGGCATTGTCAATGATTCCGTCAAAAGTGAAATGACTGCATGTCTAGCTGTTTTGGCTCTTCTTGGTAAGTATTTGATGGTTCTGTTCACCCACTCTCTGTGACGCAAACATCTGATTTTGCTGAATTATCTGCCAGATGAAGTGAAGCCAAGTTTATTTCGGAACTTGAAATATCTAATTCGTCTGACGCTCACAACATCAAACATTGATGTCAAGACAAATGCTGCAGCTGCAATTGGAAATTGCGCAACAAACTGTTTGTTCTTGTTTTCTATTTGTTCAAAATGGTTTCTGACGTGGAGAACTTGATCTTTAATATTGCAGTGTCTGATGCAAAAGGCCTGGCCGTGTTTCAAAAGTACTGGAAAGAGATCCGTAAATATGTCATCACGTTCATGTCTTGTGATGATGTTTCATTGCAACACATTGGAATATGGACTCTTGTGCAGTTGATATCACGCAATGGTAAAGACTTATTTTAACTCTCTCTTGCTGTTGAGCTAACTCCTGCCTACTTGATCTGCTCAGAGGAAATGAAAATTAAAATTGCAAGGGATGCTACACTTCTCAATTTGATTGAGGAATTGGCTCAGAAACAAAAAGCAGGCATGCATCAAAATGGATCTGCAAGGGGTTTACAAGGGAGAAATGAGACTCAAACAGAACCTGTGAATTCAATGCTGTTAGGATCCAACTACTCTGCAGAAGAACTTTCCCATACATTGCTGCAAGAATTGCATCAATAACGAGAATTTGTGCGCTCACGTATTCATAAAAATATATATATAATATCTTGAAATTGCACTGATTCACCCCTTGTTGGAAACTTGCAACCTCATTTCTGCTGCCCTTTTCAGCTTGCTGTGATCTCTTATTTATTCTCAAATAACGTGCAAGTATTTGCGGAGTTCGTGGCCTACACCAAATGTCCAAAAATCTTCTGCCTCCAATACGCCATGTAAAGCTTTCGGTAATCAAAAGCGCGTCTCTGAAACTCGTTGAACGTGGACTCCAGCAACTCTTCCGTCACTTCTTCCCAACTTCGAATGATGAGAACAGGAAGGTCTTTGTACAAGTAATCCAGTGAGCTCGACATGACAATCGGAATTGCTCCCATGTATAATGTCTCCCACGTTCGGTAGCAATCCAACCCGCCGCCGTGGGGGGATACCACAAAGTATACTTTTGACAAGTATTCATCATAAAGCTGGTACTGAGGCATGTCTTTGTCAAAGGAGCAGATGGACGCTCTTCGAATGCGGCGATTCGGTGCATTGTCGCCGCAAAAGTAATCTAAAGCAGGCTGTCGAACTGCCCGATTGGAGCTAATGGTGAACGAAGACATGATGTATCTAAACATAAAGTCATGGTTTTAAGTCAGCATATCAACCTGTTGCCAGTCAAACTTACTTGGACGGTCGATTTCGCCAGAGCCTTGGACGCGTTTGTAGTCCGTGCAGCAGCCCTGTTCCGTTTTCATACGCGTACTGAAGGTTTTCGCGATGGCCGTGCCACTGGCTGACACCCACAGGCATGCACTCCATTTTGGACGGGTAAATATGTGTGCCGTTGCAGTTTGACATGTACCAGTGCAGAATCTTGCGGTTGCTCGCCAGCTCGATTGTCTCAGACACATTCAAATGCAGCGAAGGCATGCTGTCATCGCCGTCTCCAGTGAGAAGTACAATTCTGAATAAGCATGATGCGCGTTTTTCATTTCGACGAAGTGTGGCATGGCTAAAAACGAATGGCGCTTACTTTCCGCGTATGCGTGGAAGAATCAAGTCTTTAAATTGTCGCACCAGTCCTCCGTCGACATACACGACAGCTCCGGGTTTTACAATGACGCGTTCGATCCGTGTTAATGGGGTGATCAGTTTCTTTTCCATGGCGCTCAAATACTGCTCTGGAATGCCGTACATCTTGTAATAGTGGTCTGAGATGAGCTTGAAGTCGATGCTGGACAAGCGATCGAGGTAAGAGAAGTTCCCGTACTCGTAAACAGGCCTGTTAATGCTGGCATGCGAGTCGGAGTAGATCATGTCGGAGGATTGGTTGTCCGTAAAGACGAAGAAGCAAGCCACCAGAGCGACAACTTGAACGATGAAAATGATTCTTATTCGCGTGCTTTTGATGAGGCGTTTGATTTCGACCATTGCTTTGTTTTTTGTTTCGATTCGATTTTTTGTTTTGGTTGTGTTGTCAAAACAAAAAAAGGATATAGCAAGATTTTTCCTAAAAACCGCGTTCTTGTAGTTATGGTACCCAAGAAGTTGGCGCGACTCTGGGCGGCGCTTGTTTCTGCGGTGCTGCTCTTTACGCTTGCGTCCGTGTTCCACCTCAACGGAAGCGGTGCTGAGGAGACCATCAGCTCTTTCAGCGACGACTTTGGACTGCCGAATTATCAAACACAGACGCGCGACCCAAACTTGAATCAGATCATGTTCCTGGACTACCTGCACGGAGAAGGCGAGAGGAATGCTAAAAAGTAAGTGTTTCGCACTCATTGCATTCGTTGCCCTGTTTTTAACATCACATAAGAAAAATATTCGGCGGCTCACTCAAGAAACGAAACTTTGAAATCTTGACGGCATGGCACAGCCTGGACAGCCAGACACGGTCCATCGACTTCAACTCAAACAGTGCCGAGCACATAATCCAACTTTTGCGAACTCTGTATATAAGCCACCGCGTTTTGCTCGACACACCGCGCAAAGCTGTTTCTAAACTCGCTGTGCGCGTTCTGAGCTCTAACAAGCTAATCAAAAACGAATCCATGGCTGTCGAATACTTTGAGAGCCAAGTCTCACAAACCATGCAAAACATATCCGATGCAGTCTTGCCGTGGATTTCAACATCGTTTGATGACATTTTCCATATGCATCGTAGTTACAGAAGCGCGTCAGATGGAGAGTCAGGATTTGTGATGCTGGCAAGCACAGGCGTGTACTACCGCTCGCTGCATCTCATCCGCGTTCTGCGACGAGAGTTCAACTCGTCGCTGCCCATCCATGTCTACTACAACGGCACGAATTCACTTGAACCAACAATGGTTTACACACTTTCGGGTCTCTTCAACGTCAAAGTTGTCAATCTGCACCATTGGTTCCGCCCCGAGCACCTGCCCAGTCGCACAGCTCAGCTGAAGCCGTTCATGATCCTTGCGAATTCATTGCTTCAAGTTATTGTCCTGGATCCTCGAGCGCGTTTTTTAAAGAGCCCGGTCGCGCTGCTGGAGATGAAGGAATTCAAAACAACGGGCCAACTCTATTTCCACGACTTTGGAATTCCAAAACGTACGAGTTGGACTATGCTTCCGGAAGCTGGATTGACAACGCACATGTCATTGTACGCACACTTTTTTTTATTTTTTGGTTTGCTTGACAAGATGAACCTGACTGTGCACATAGACTTGGACGCTCTCTAATGGCTTCACACACCGAACCGTTTGAAATTACTGGCGGTGTTATCGCCGTCAGCAAATACGAAACAAGCGTTTTTTACTCGTTGCTGCTTGCCGCAACCTTCAACTCGAAACAAGCAACTTGGACGTTCCCAGCCATGTCAACGTACGCAGAGGAAAATTCTTTCTGGTTGGCAAGTGAAGCACTTCGCGTTCCTTACAGCTTCACATCCGGACCAGTTGGTGCCATTGGAGTGCAGGGGAAAACCTCGCACAACAGTGAACCTGCGCTATGCCACGCACATAAGCTGCACTCTGACGACAGGAGATATCCGTACTGGTGGATGTCAAATTCACAAGAGGATGCGTTCGAATCATTTCCAGCAAGTTTAGAAATCCCAACTCACGTCGCACTGACCGAACAGAGCCATTTTATCAGTTGGGAAGAAACAGAGAATTACGGGTTGTGCGCATCCAAGCTGCACAACTTTATTCGGCCACTGAACTGGACAGAGTCGCTTATTGTCAAACGATCACGAACAATATTCTCGGAGGAAGTCGAGAAGGTGCCTGCCTTCAGCATCGACGAGGCGCAAATCCAATTTTTGGACTTTTACCAATCTTTGGAGTAAGGATTTTGTCTCATGTTGTGAATGCAAAATGGGCCTAACTGCTGTTTGACTTTCCAGAACCGGGCTTCTTTCTGGCCGCTCCTTTCATCATTTAACACAGTCAGATTTGAGCAACACCTGGCTGCTGGTCCACTCCTTCACGCAGTACCTGGAAAAGCGGAATCCAATCACAGAAATAGACAGAGACGACTTTTTCCAGGCCGAAAACTTTATCCGCGCCGTTCGCTCTCTTTATATTTTATACCGCGTTCGAATGTGGAGCTCTGCTGCGCTCTTCACAGAATTATCTGCCAGCGCATTCAGTTTTTCAAAGCCAGTGATTTACGAACAACCCGGCGAGAAACGAGACGCGGGGGATGTTCTTGCCTGGAAACACCTCCAAACTCAAACAATAACGTCGCTCAAGTACCTGACTGATACCGTCCTGCCCTGGATGAATCCAATGTTCAAGAGCATTGAAGGCATGCGCCGAGACTATTCATTGGCCTCAGACGGAGAAACGGGGATCGTGATGCTCTGCGACGATAAAAAGTTTTCCTCCGCGTTGAATCTTATTCAGATCTTACAAAGCGAATTCAACATTTCTCTTCCGATTGTTGTGTATTATAATGGAACTTCGACGCTGCAGTCCATCAAGATTTCAATCTTGCACAGTCTGGACAATGTCACTCCGGTCAACTTGCGAGAGAGGCTGGTTATTGGCAACCATACCATCAATGAGGCACACTTGGCTCCCTACATGATACTTGCAAACACTTTCCGCACCGTGATATTGCTCGATTCCAGCGTGCGGATGATGAAGAACCCGCTGCAAATGTTGCGAACGGCAGACTTCCTAAGGACGAAACAGTACTACTACCTTGAGCGAAAGGGCCTCAAGGAAAGGCAAATCGATGATATCCATGATGCCGAAGTCATCACGCATCTAACCAGGTATTTTATCTCACGCTGATGAAGCATATCACCCCATTCTCACACTCGTATTGCAGAGACTTTTCTTCCGAAGTGCCACTTGAAATGTCCCGCGAGGTGATGGTTGTGGACAAGTCGAAAGTCAGCACCTACTTTAGTCTGGTACTCGCTGCAACGCTAAGCTCAAAATCGGTAAACTGGACCTCACCAGCCATCAGCGACTACATCACCGAAAACTCATTTTGGTTCGCAAGCGAGGCCCTCCGAGCACCATACAGTTTTGCCTCTAGCAAGATTGGAGCGTTGGGTGTGCGCCCGAAAACCTTCGATCCAGACCAAAAGTCACTCTGCTACGCGTTCAAAATGTATGCGGACGAAAAGGATGAAATGCTTTGGTGGAGTGGAGACTTCAGCAAGAAACCGACAAACGACGAGTTCAACTCCCTCTCGCGCACACACGCTTTACTCATTGGCAGTGAAAAAGAATCCTCTTGGTTTACATCAGAAGAAAAGGGGTTATGTTTAAACACTCCCGACGCTATTCCTACTCCGTTGCCGACGACTCAGGAGCTCATGTTGGAGCGATTCCATATCATTCATGAGGATCTTGAAAAGCTGGGTTCTTTTGACGTTGATTTGACACAGATGCGGCTGCTCGATTTCATGAATGGTGAAGCCGAACTTGACAGGTACTACAGAAGAAAACCTCCATTATCCTGTAAATAACCTGCCCAACACTCTAGAAACGTATTCGGCGGATCGCTTCAAAACATGACCATATTAAACGTGACTGAAGCCTGGCAAAACGCCACTTGGTTCTCTCAGTACGTCGTCAATCGTCCAAATTATTGCAAGCTGGACTTTGGCGACATTGGACGCAGAACGCGGACGCTGTTCTTGTCTTACAGGTTGTACAACGAACCCAAATACGCATCGCTCTTGACAACACTATCGCGAGGTTACAAGCCGCTCCTTCATGTCAACAACACACTGGTTGCAACGCTACGCGAGGAGTTGAACTATACCATCCACAATCTCACTGCAACACTGTTTCCATGGATCAGCCCGCCTTTCCCAACAATTCAGCAGATGCATCAAACATTCTTAAAGTCAAAGGATCAGACTGGTATCGCAATTTCTGGCGGCAGCAAGCACTATTACATGATCCGCCACCTAATTATTACTCTGCGGAGAGAGTTTAAAATTGATCTGCCTATTGAAGTGTTCTACGTCGGAGAAGATGACATGGAGCCAGAAATGATTCACTCACTTCAAAAGATGCCAAAAGTGACCACTGTCAATTTACTCGGATTCTTTCCGCTGGAAACCAAGTTCCATTATTGGTGGTCATTGAAGCCTTTTGTCATCCTGGCGTCAAGATTTCGAACAGTGCTGTTTATAGGTACGCTTCTTTCTTTGTTTTGATTCATCGCCGGTGCTGTCTCTTGACACCTCCCTGCTCAGACGCCGACGTTACTTTCTTCCGGAACCCTTTGGAAGCGCTGGACACGGATATTTACAAAAGGACTGGCAGCATATTTTACCGCGACCGACTCATTCGAGACGAAAACCGACTGATTGGCGCGGAGTGGTTCCACAACGTGAACCCTCACATGTCCAGGTGAATATCAATTGCCTCTGAGCTTGTTTCGAAGTCTGAACCGTCTTATTGTTCTGTTTTATTGTAAAACAGCTACGGCCTCAAAAATGTGGGTCTCATTCGCTCAGTTGCCAACCTCTCTGCAGGAACCAACGAAATGGACTCTGGCTTCATGCCATTCGACAAAGGGAACCTCGGCGTCCTCTTCTCCTTGCTCCTTACCGCAAAAATGAATTCCCACCAAGAACGCCAAACTTTATACAACTACACGCACGGCGACAAGGAATCCTTCTGGCTCTCCCGAGAAATGCTCCGCGTCCCATACGCATTCAGCGAAGCATACGGCGGATCCGTTGGAGTCTCCAAAAAAGTCAAGGCGAAAGACAAGGAAAGATACGTGCAAGTGTGTGGACAGACTTTGCTTCATGTGAATGAAGAAGGTGACTCGTTCTGGGCGAATGGTGGGGGGGTTTTGAAGGAGCAGTGGATCACGATGGATTTTCATAAATCTTTTGCAACGTTGACGCATGCCATCTCCGATCAAGACGGTATGGCAGCTTGGAAGCCGGGGTACTGCTGCATGAAGCCTGCTAAGGATTCTATGGGACGTGTAACTGCGCGAGAACTGAATGACAAGGAAAAGGCCCTGTTGGAGCGATACAGGCAGATTTATCGCAGCGAAATTAAGGAGATGGGATCCTTCCTCCACAAGATCAAGAAACGCGTCGTCAAGGCACTACTGGCGAGAAGGCCCGAGGTTGATAAAAACGTCGCGGATGAGGATGGGAGCTGGATCTTGAATGTGCTGGGCTCCATCTTCCTTGTTGTCCTCTATGGTTTTATTTTCGCGTTGATCTGCCTGGCGCTCACGGCCATTGCCCCAAAGAAGATAGACTTTGGTAGGTATTTGAAGGATTTATGAATGGCTTGTTTTGAATACATAGTTGCGTGCTATAGACCGAGCTTCATTTATCAAACATACAGTCAGAAATAGAACCACACAGGCTGGGAAACGAAAAGAATTGAGCAGCAACAACACAACAAAAAAAAAAAGAGCAACAAAACACAGAAATCTGTAAAAACAACCCACAAACTAACGCGCCATAACTTCCCTCAGTTATTGTAAATATTCCAATCCTTGTTCCATCTCCTCCCAGCATACGCTTTGGCCGGGCCCTTGATTCCAAACGCAAAGTCTGCAAAGTACATGTAAACGATAAAAATTACACCTCCAAGTGTGTAGATGAATCCTCGGTGTATCCAGGGCTGGAATTTGAGACCAATGTGGTCAATCATGAAGGCAAAGTTGATCAACGCAAAGTACAGGGCTGGAAAGTAATGGTGCAGGTATGTGACACGGCCCATAATGAAGAAGGGGATGTAGTGCAAGAACCAGCCCATGAAGCCGATTTTGCCTGCAAAAACGAAATTGTTCCACTCGGCTGAGGGAAATTTAGTGTTCAGGCGCTGCTTTTGTTTTCAACAGGTCAACTTACCCAAATTACTCCAGTCCGTGCATTTTCTTTGCCACCGGATAATGTAAACAACATAAAAGACGGCAAACAATATCAACGAGATGGACGATCCAATCCAAAGAATTGGATGACCGAGCAAAAAGAACTTGACATGAGTGTCCTCCCAACCACAAATTCGCAGACCAAGTGAAACAAAGGGCCATTGCCATGGATGCGATGTCAGCCCATCCGGCTCCTTGTCTGGATCAGGAGTAAGCGCATTGTTGGAATTCCACATGGCCACGTTCAAATCCGCAAAATCCTTCCAGAAACGGCGGCCGTATTGCGATGAACTTCCATGAGGCACTGGAACACAAATTGTTTAAATCAAGACAAGACGAAAAAACAGATTTCCTCACATTTATCGTTCCAGTGATTTTCAATATTCCACATATTGGCCACATCGCGTGTATCAGGGTTTCGCCGCTGGCAAACAACTTCGTTTTGCTTGAAGCCCCAATCGGGCAAGACTTCCCCTGTGTATCGAAGCAGGCAGTTGCTCTTTTGATTTCGGATGAGGAATCGCGTCGTGAGTGATTTAATTGTCGTGGGTTTTCGCCAAGCCGTAACATCCTGCATTTATGCAAGCACATTATTTTGCGCGATCCAAATTATGAGTTGCAACACTTACATCCACAACTTCGATCACCCACAAGTCAGTCTCGTCTCCATTCGTTTCGTTTCCATGACAACTGACTTCGTTTTCTTTCTTGGTCATTGGACCAGGGAATTTGTGAGAATGGAGATTTTTTTTGGTCTGCTCGTGCACTGGAGAATGTCAAGAAAGAAATCAATCTTCAGCGAAAATGAACCGATCCATGACCATAAAAAACACTCACCCAGTCGCACGGCATCCCCATTCTTAATAAAAACAGGAGTCTTTTCGTCATCTTCCGGCAAATTCCACGCTCGCTTCACAATCCATTTGTTGTTGCTGTCTGCATGGTGGTAACCAGTAACTTGCTGCTGCATAGATCCTTCAGGGAACGTTTCCTTGTGCGAATGCAGCAGAGCGCCTCCGCGCGTACTACTTCGGATTGAAACCATAGACCCATACGCAATGTCTGTGCTTTCGCCATCAGTCCCGAGCTGTGCAGCCCAACAGGAACAAACAAGTACTCACTTGGCGGATTGTCGTTCAGCTTGTTTCCAATCAAATTCGCTTGGAAAAGCGAACTCATTTGCCCATCACCGCTACCCGAGTGATTCAAAATCCAAAAGTGGAGGTAGAAATTGAACGCGTAGAAAGTAACCGGCACCACAATCAAGAACACGATACGCCAGTACCAGTGCTTCAGGTACGTTATCTGAGAATGAAAAGGCATTCATAAAGAACCGCATTTTTGTAAATAAAGAAAACACTTTCTCACGGGATGCATTTTTAAATCGCCAAACATTTCCCACAGATCTTCAATGGTATTCTAATTGCCGATGAAAGCAGAGGAGGACAAACTATCGTCAGTATTCATCATTTTCCGCGTCTGCTTTTCAAGTATATGCTCACCAAACCAACGAGAGCAATAGCGAAAAGTCCAACCCACTTCACACTGCGTCAAAAGTTAATATAAAATTTGAAGGAGAAAAAATGAAATTTGAAGGAGAAAGATGACATCCTCACCTCGTCACCATCCCCAGCGATAAACCAGAAATGAACAACCAGATGTACCATTCACGAGAAAAGGGGCTGGTAAAATATTAAATCGGGGAAGTTTATCAGGAGAATGAAGAATGGAAAATCAAAGCAATAAAGAACTAACGATGAGATTTGATAATTTCGAAAGACGACCAAACTGTATGTCGCAAAAGCCGTGAAAAACAAGAGCATGGAGTCCAGTAGAATAAAACGACTAATTTCTAAAGTGGCAATATCTGCGGCCGAGGAAAAATACATCAATTTCAAAACAAATAATAAAGTCGCGTTCGAGAGAGACTAAAGCAAAATATCTCACCAAACATGACCATGCACGCCAGCAAAACACACGCCGGCTTTGTAAAATTCAACTGAATCCCTGTGAAATACGCCAACGGAACCATAAAAGCGCCAAACAGAGCACAAAACACCCGCATGCCAGTGTAATTCATTTCCGTCGGGAATTCTTTGCCGCTTTCAAACGAAAAGGAGCCATTGTAGAACGACATGAGGCCTGCAAAGCCAAGAAGCATTTTTCCCATAGGTGGATGCACGTCAAAATAGAATTCCCTTTTCAGATAGAAGGAGGCGAATTTTCTTCACATGCGCATAAAATTTAGGTTGAGTGGACAGCCGGATTATATGCACAGGCGAGAAAGATTGAATTGTGTACCCAAAATGTGCTTCGTCCCTATGTGTACATGGCATCAGCACCCAAATTAGCGGAGAATTGCGTTTGGAAGCAGCACAAGATTATTCACCAGACAACGTAATTCGCCCAAGAAATCTTGTATAGTCTGGTCCACAACGACACGATAGTCAGGACTGCGGGCACATACACGTGGTACAGCTGGTAGTTGGCAGCATCTGCGTCCTATGCAGCGTTTATCAGTGTTGGGTTAGTTTTTTTAAAAAATTCGCATGCACCACTCGAATGTGATATTATATTACCTGGCGCCTGCGTTTGATGTTTTTGTCATCTTCGCTGATGGGTAGCAGTGATTCTGTGGAGGTGTCCTCGTCATCGTCCGTCAGCGGATTCCGCTTGCGAAGGATCTTCTGCATCTGTTTCGGTTGATTGGTTTTTGTGCAAACAATAAACAATTAAGCTCACTTTTACAGTTAAATATATTATGCATGCCTGCTATTTTAACAGCGGACTTCTGCGCCAAAGCAGTCAGGCTAATCAGAGGGGCGATCGAAGGAGTTGCGACAGACAGTACTGAAGGAAGGAGGCTGTCTTTGTTCAGTCCTCGCTGTCTTCCTTTGCCCATCCAGCTTCAAATAGGCAGCCATATATCAACAAACACACTTCAAAACGATTTTATCCTTTAATTACGAGCAAGGGCCATGCACAAAAACCTGCAATCAAAAGCCCAAATCGCGACCTTCACTCCCAAATCCCAACTCCCCTCGACACGACTTATATCCTCTCAAGCACTTTTAAAAAACTTGAACAGGGACATCAAAAAATTGAATATGAAAACGCTTGCTCAAATGAGATCAGCAATGTTGAGAGGCATCTCATCAATCTGGGTGCTGTAGAAAGTCTCAATGTCACGCAGCATGCGTGCATCTTCACCAGCCACGAAGTTGATGGCAACACCCTTACGACCGAAACGACCACCACGTCCGATACGGTGGATGTAGTTTTCGCGGTTGGAGGGAAGGTCGTAGTTGATGACAAGGGAAACGTGTTGGACGTCGATACCACGAGCAAGCAAGTCAGTGGTGATGAGGACGCGGGAGGAACCGGAACGGAATTCTTTCATGATGACTTCACGGTCTTGCTGGGTCATTTCACCGTGCTGTGGGTAAGGAAATAAAAGAGTTCAAGATGTGTGTAAAATCAATAATACATCCATGAATGACAATGCTGAGTCGGAATAATGGCTCACCAGTGCAGAGACGGTGAAATCACGAGCGTGCATTTTTTCGGTCAACCATTCGACCTTTCTACGAGAGTTACAGAAGATGACGGCCTGGGTGATGGTGACGGTTTCGTACAAGTCGCACAGAGTGTCGAGCTTCCAGTCTTCCTTTTCAACGGCAACGTAGAATTGCTTGATACCTTCCAAGGTCAATTCGTCACGCTTGACGAGAATACGGACTGGTTCACGCATGAACTTCTTGGTGACGTCCAAGACTTCCACTGGCATAGTGGCAGACAACAGGACAACTTGGGTGGTGGTTGGGAGAGTCTGGAAGACTTCGTAGATCTGAGAAGAAGTGGAGACAAGAGTGAGCACAAGACGGCCATTGGCGACGGCAATAAAAAAAAAGAGCGCACCTGGTCCTTGAAACCACGGGAAAGCATTTCATCGGCTTCGTCAAGAATGAACATCTTGATGTGTTCAGTGTTGAAGAGACCACGGTTAATCATGTCAAAGACACGACCTGGGGTTCCCACAACGACTTGGGCACCGTCAGCAAGCTTGCGCTTGTCTTCGGCGATGCTGGTACCACCAATGCATGCGTGGCAGTCCACGTTGAGGTAGTCACCAAGCGCCAAGACGACTTTTTGAATTTGCTGGGCGAGTTCACGGGTGGGGGCGAGGATAAGAGCTTGTGTCTTTTTGACGTTGAGATCGATAGACTGCAGGGCAGAGATGGAGAAAGTGGCGGTTTTTCCAGTTCCTGTTTTTTTTTTTTTTTCAGATTCGGGTTTCATGGTCAAGTGAAAATCGGGCTGAGGGGGGCGAAGTTTCTTACGCACCAGACTGGGCCTGGGCAATGACATCGTGGCCCTTGACGACAGGGAGAATTGCACGCTGCTGAATGGCGGATGGCTTCTCGAAACTGTTAACGATGCGGGGGTTAGCCAAAACAACATCACTGGGAACGGTCCCAAATACAGAAAAGAGGCCAGAATGCAAAAAGGTCGAACCCGTAGGAGTAGATTCCTCGCAGCAATTCCTCCTTGAGGTTCATGTCATCGAACTTGTCGACGACGGTGTCCCAGTTGGACTCGATCTCACCCTCGGGGACGTCCGAGAATCCGTTGTTGTTGTTGTTTTCACTGTATGTATGCATGAGCAGTGTTAGGGCACAGTGCGGTTGCGACGAATTCGGTGTTGGTGTTGTGTGTGTGTGTGTTGGGCACTCCATCAACGGGAGAACAAACCTCATTTTCTTGATGAAGAAAAAAAGAAAAGGAAGAAAAAAAGCGCTGGTTTGCTTTTTTGTAAAAATACCACTTTAAGTTTTACTGAAGCGTTGTTGTTCAGAGCACACATCCGGCAATGAGGTCGGGCGCGTGTTAAAATAAACACAAAAGGATGAGTGGTTTTCAGACTGCGTAACTCGGTATTTGCTCTGCCAACCACCAGCCCCACCTTCTCTTCACGGCCTGTGACGTTGGTGGCAGCCAAAGTAGTGCACCCCCAAACCATGCGAATTGCGCATGCATTGTTGCGTGAACAATGAATGAAGCTGTTACTCGGCGCCGAAAGCCAATCACTTGGCCCGCACAGGAAATGCTGACAATGTTGGTGACAACAATGCCGGTGCCGACATTGTTCGACGCTGGGCTATTTATACAAGCACATGCCTGGATAGAGACTAGCATCCGACATCGACTGCAAATATGATCGCCCCCATCCTTCTTGCACTCTCTGCCACCGCATTTGCTCGGCCACTGCCATTCCCACAGCCTCAGCCACTACCACAGCCACAAAACTGCCTGTCCGATGTTATTCACGCCCGTGGACTTGAAAAGATTGAAATGGAGCGGCGATGGCATTATGATGGTCAGCCCCCGAGCCTTCTTTTTTTTGTGACTGTTTTAACTGTGTTTGACAGGTGGGGAAGGTGTCATGAACTGGGGACACTTTAATGCAACCTGCGAAGCTGGGTACGCATTGTTACAAATGAATTGAGATGGTATTAATGCCGCTTTGTTCAGTGAACACCAATCGCCGGTGGACTTTGAAGGAGAAGGGCTTGCAATCAGCGGGAAGCCATATCTCACTTGGTCTGACTTGACAACGCCCTTCAACTTCACAAACAACGGGCACACGGTGCAACTCAACCTGGGCCAGTCGACGCCGAAGCTGGTGACCAGGGAACTCGACGGGCGGGAATACACCGTCGCGCAATGCCACTTCCATAGCCCAAGCGAACACCACTTGGACCAGAAATGTTTGTTGGCGTATGCATTCTTTGTCATCACTGCTGTTTGTTCACACATGCACTCTTTCAGATTTCGACCTTGAGGCTCACTTTGTCCATGCAAGTGCCGACGGAAAGTTGAATGTTATTGGCATCTTTTTCGACCTCGGCGACAAGGACAACGTTTGGATCGACCAGTTTATTGATAACGTAAGAATCCTCTCGTATTATTGAAAGTCTCATTCAGCGAACACCGTCTTTTGCCAGCTTCCCGCAAAAGAAAACGCGACTACCCAAGTTCCAAAACTCGACATGGCGCCCATCATCTCGCACCTTCAAAATACCTCCTACTTTTCGTACTCGGGATCACTCACAACTCCTCCTTGCTCCGAAGGTGTGCTATGGATGGTTGCCCGGGAACCGATGGACATTTCGCCGCGCCAGTTGAAGAAGCTGAGGACAGTTATGCCATTCAATTCCAGACCGGTTCAACCAAATATTGTCGTGGATGGCCCAGAAGCGTTTGAGGACGGCGCAGAGACCACAAGCAGTGTTAAAGTAACCAAGTCTGAAGATGGAGCAAGCAAACACACTGCATCTCCTGCTGCAACTGAAACCGCGTCAGCGTCAAGTGATTCTTCGAACGCGGCAGTCTCACTAGCTGCAGAAAAGAACAAAACGACCGCGTCGGTTGACACTTCCAATTTGTTGAAAAGTAAGGCCTCTTCCCTTCAACTTTCATGGTGGCAGTTAGTAGCTGTGATTTCTATATTGGTGTGGTAGTTGGTGTTGTTCGCGTGTTTTTCGTTCACGTGACTTACGCGATTGGCATGAGGGGTCGTTCCTAAATAAAGTACCGACGTGACTTACGCGATTGGCATGAGGGGTCGTTCCAAAAATAAGACGGCAAAGGAAGAACTTTATTCTTGGATACAGTGAAATGCTTATAAAAAGGCGCTCCCAACCACATCCTCTTCACAACCAAAAACCTACCAACTAAGTAACTTCAACTGCTTGTACACACCTTCATTTACCATTCCACTGACAATCGCCACCACCTCCCTCAGAATCATGTTCATCGGTCTCGTCCTCGCTCTCATTGCCGTCGCTGGCGCCGTGCCCGCAGCCGTACCGAACCAGATGGATCATGGTGTAGTGCTGAGAAGAGGAGACAGTTGAGAGAAAACTGAAACTTATCATCATCAAGCGCGCTGACCTTTTTTTTCCAGATGGAGCGAGCAATAACATTGCTTTGGAAAAACGCAACGACAAGAGAGCTGTATCCAAGGAAACCACGAAGGATGAAACCAAGGAAACCAAGAAGGATGAAACCAAAGAAACCAAGAAGGATGAAACCAAGGAAACCAAGAAGGATGAAACCAAGGAAACCAAGAAGGATGAAACCAAAGAAACCAAGAAGGATGAAACCAAGGAAACCAAGAAGGATGAAACCAAGGAAACCAAGAAGGATGAAACCAAGGAAACCAAGAAGGATGAAACCAAGGAAACCAAGAAGGATGAAACCAAGGAAACCAAGAAGGATGAAACCAAGGAAACCAAGAAGGATGAAACCAAGGAAACCAAGAAGGATGAAACCAAGGAAACCAAGAAGGATGAAACCAAGGAAACCAAGAAGGATGAAACCAAGGAAACCAAGAAGGATGAAACCAGAACAAGGATGAAACCAAGGAACCACAACGACCACGGCTACGAAGAGAACCGAAACTGGGGAGACTACTAAGGAAACCACAACGACCACGACTACGAAAACCGAAACTGGGGAGACTACAAAGGAATCAACAACGAACTCTCCTACGTAGGAAACCGAAACTGGGGAGCCTACAAAGGAAACCAAGACGGACGAGCCCACGAAGGAGACCAAAACGGGCGATGCTGCAGCTACCACTAGCAGCAAGGCAGTTGGTAAACCAACTAGTAACTTGCTCAACAGTGCGGCTTCTGGTTCCCACTCTTCGATGGCCATGGTTCTTGCGGGCGCCGCTGCTGTTTTCCTTTTGTAGTCTCGACACAGCGCGGCGTTCCTTTCGTTTAGCAGTATTTATTTCGCGACTTTTTGTTTATTTAACTTCTTATTTATTCGTAAGTTCTTGTTTCTGTCTTTTTTTCTCTCTTCATCTGGTGGCATCTTATTAATGTGAAAGAAACCTCTGATTAAAAACCAAAAATTGAAACCAACGATATAAAGAGTGAGCGTGACAGGTTCTTACGATAACAAATCGAGAAAAGAATGCATTCAATGCGTGTTGTTCTTGCTCTGCTGAGTGCATGCGTGTTTGTGTCAGTGTCGGCATCCACAACCACCAACTGTCTTGCCGAAGTCATTTATGCGACCGGAAGTGAGAAGAGACAGCTGGAGCGACGCGGCTGGACTTACGAAGGTTTGCTTGCTCGGATTCAGTCTTTGCTACCGTCCATTCCAACTCTCTTCAACACCAACACGTCCTTGTTTCTTCAGGTGCAGATGGAGTCATGAACTGGGGCAAATTCAACAACACTTGCGTTGCCGGGTGAGTGTGCTTCGGCCCTCATCGCTTATCGCGTTGAAAAAAAGAAGAATTGAAATCTCTCAAAAAATCCAGCGAACGCCAGTCCCCCATAAACTTTGAAGGAGATGAGCTTGCAATCACAACCAGACCTAATCTGCGATGGTCAAATCTGATGACGCCGTTCAACTTTACCAACAACGGACACACCGTGCAAATGGGCCTTGTCCAGTCCACCCCAAGCTTGGTGTCAACGGAACCAGACGGAAGACAGTACATTGTGCAGCAGGTCCATTTCCACAGCCCCAGCGAGCACCATGTGGATGAGCATTGTGAGTCCCCTTTCAAAAGCTCCGCAAAAGGGCGACGGTCTCTGAACCCCTGAAATCTAAACAAAACAGATTACGATTTGGAGGCGCACTTTGTTCATACAACTCCGGACGGCAAATTGAATGTTATCGGAGTGTTTTTCGAGGTTGGAGAGAAAGAAAATGCTTGGATTGGTCAGTTCGTTGACAAGGTGGGAGCAGCTTTATCGCGCTTTATCGCATCATCGCAATGCTCTAAACAAAGATCTTTTTACTTCAAAAACACACCCATACCTACATGCTGCAACCAGCTACCGCCAAAGAACAACACCATTACTCAGGTCCCAAGCCTGGACATGTCGCAAATCATCGACAAGCTGTCTACGGCCGAGTTCTATTCCTACACTGGCTCGCTGACAACTCCTCCGTGCACGGAAGGTGTGCTTTGGATGGTAGCACGCGAACCGCTTGTCATTTCATTGGGCCAGTTGAAAAAGCTGCGCGAAGTGATGCCGTTCAACTCAAGACCTGTCCAAGCGAACGTTGCCTCCGAGCCAGAGGCTTTTGTTGGAAAAGAGAGGAAGGGAACAGGACAAAGCACGTCAGAAGAAAATGTTGCCAGAACTGTCGAAGGAATTTACAAAAGCGGAACCTCCAGTTTGATGGGTGGCCGCATTCTCAGCGGCCTCATTGCTTCTGCTACCGCTCTTCTCCTTTTCTTCTGAATAGGTTATTATATGGTTTGTTTTACGTCAAGTACTACCGGCGATTCAAGATTGCTGCAGTAATGATAATTCCAACGCTTCAAGACAGTGGTGATAATAAATAAAATGTTGATGTGTGTGTTGGAAAAACGAAAATCTCTCCACAAAGAATGACCCAAGAATAGTGAGTGGTACCTCCCCGATCCCATCACTGCCAGGAGGCAAAACGTGGCGCCAACTGGACGACGAGCGAGAAGGATGCGGAAGCAGTGTCAGGGTGTAAATCCATCATCGGCGGGCAGGGTGTCTTGAGCCACTTGCAAACATAAGCGTGTATCTCACACTCGAAAGCCCCCTCTTCCTCAACTCGTTGGTATCCCCCTTTTCTAATTACTCAACGTGCAGCGATTACCTGTTCAAGCTTCTCCTCATCGGTGACTCTGGTGTCGGCAAATCGTGTCTGCTGCTCCGTTTTGCCGACGACACGTACACGGAGTCATACATTTCAACCATCGGCGTGGACTTCAAAATCAGAACTATCGAACTCGAGGGCAAAACCGTGAAACTGCAAATTGTTAGTCCCTCCCCGTATTTGTTTTTGTGAATTGGTGTGAATTTCTGACAACTGTTCAAAATTGGGCACTTGGGGGATCAGTGGGACACGGCAGGTCAGGAACGGTTCCGTACTATCACATCTTCGTACTATCGCGGCGCCCACGGCATTATTGTCGTATACGATGTGACGGATCAGGACACTTTCAACAACGTCAAGCAGTGGCTGCAGGAAATTGACAGATACGCCGTTGAGGGCGTTAACAAGCTGCTTGTCGGAAACAAGAGTGATTTGGTGGACAAGAAAGTGGTTGACACCAACGCTGCAAAGGTATTTATTTTTACCTCCTCGATTGGTCAAAATGCTGACTGACTTCCACGTCGGAAATTGCTAATTATTTTTTTCGCTTCTCCTCACAACTTCAAGGAATTTGCTGGCACACTGGAAATTCCATTCCTTGAAACATCAGCGAAAAACTCTTCGAATGTCGAACAGGCGTTCTTGACGATGGCCAAACAAATTAAAGATAGGTACGTCGAATCCCACGCCGCACATTTCGCGCATCAAAGTTTTAATGAGCAAATTATAACCAACTCCGATTTCTTTTACTATATCATTGCAGAATGGGTGCCGCAACAACAGCCGCGCCAAACAAGGCAGCTATCAAAGTCACCAAAGGTTCCGATGTTCAGGCGCAATCCGGAGGCTGCTGCTAATGGAGAGCCCCCGAACATTATGCTTGATCATGCGGAATTCTTTTGTGCCTCTTTTTTCTTTTTTCCTAATCGTACGCTGGATTGCAAAAAACAAAAATGTGAAGGTGTGTGTGCGTGTGTGTGTGTGTGTGTTTCGTGCTGAGGGTTCAGGGCAGTGAGATCGAAAGAAGCGTGTTTGGTACAAATTTGGTTGGTTTTCTTTACTTGTTGTCTTTTTGTTGCATTCTTTGAGTTTTTCTCGTTGGTTTGTGTTTCCGTCGGGCGTTTGTTTGTTTGTTTGGATTGCCGTTTCTGCTCGAGATAAATATCAAATGATTCCTTGGATATGAACATCAGTCGCATTTGGAACTCGACTGTCAACCTCGGACCTTTACGAGAATGAAGATAAATTGAAATATTGCCCATATTTCACCTAAAGTGTTACGGAAGTAGTCAGGAGCTCGATTGCAGCTTCAAGACTGGGAGAGGACTTTGAGAGGAGTTGAGAGAGTTAAGAGATTATTGAGAGACTGCTTTTTATTGAATCAAGAAAGGCCTTCTTAAATAGCCTTTGTGGCAAATGTAAGGAAGACAACAGTGGCACTTGAAATGATAGAAAAAGTAATAACGAAGACGCAATCGTGTCTGGGGAGTGTTAGAGTGTTGGAATTGCTGTGAGTAAATTTTGTGTCTGTGGGAATTTTGATTGGCGTGGCGAAGCTTCTGGACGTGCGTGATGGAATCTGTAGATTACGTGACACCCGCCTCCAAGAGCGTACGCGATGAAAAGGGGAGTGAACTTGGCGGAGGTTGGTCTTGCTTGACGCGTTGCATGAGTTCTGGAGTCGCGTTTAACCAACAGTTGTAGACAGGGTGGTGGTCTTTCCATTGGATGAGGACTTGCTTGTGACCGTCGAGAATACGAGAAGAGAGGACTTTGTCAATGACGCGTAAAGCAATGGGCTGGTTGTCAAGAGGATGTTTGGCTGTGTCGAAGAAGTAAGGTCGAAGTTTTTCAGGGTGGAAGACAGGGTGGACTCCCCAATCTGTGGGAAGAGCTAGCTTGCAGGACGGGACAGGTCCGACAAGTTCGATGATCTTGTAGGGGCCGGAGTACTGTTCAGAGAGCTTGTTGGTCTGTCGGTATCGAAGGTTGGGAGGCTTGAATTCTTTGGCTGAGACAAGAACTAAATCTCCAACTTTGAAGGGGGATTCGAGGCGCTTGCGATTGGCGATGGCAGCGTACTTGTCTTGAGAGTCACGAACTCAATCCTTGGCGACTTGGTATTCTGCGCGGATGTCCTTGATAGAGAGGGAGGTGTCAGGCGGGAGGTTGATGTTGATCATGGAGCGAGGGTGGCGACCGTACTCGAGGAAGAAAGGTGTGTCACCAGTACTTGAATTGACTGTATCGTTGATCCCAAATTCGATCTTGGGTAGGTGGATGTCCCAGTCGTCTTGGTAGGGAGCAACAAAGTGTCGTAGTGCTTGGAGGATCCAGTCGTTCTTTTGTTCTGTCTGGCCGTCAGTTTGAGGATGGGAAGAGCTGGAGATCGTCAGCTTGATTCGGAGGGACTTGCAGAGTGCTTGCCAAAAGTTGGAGGTGAACTTGGTGTCTCGATCAGAGATGAAATGGACTGGAATACCATGGTGCGGGAAGATGTGAGTTTCGAAGAGATTGGCAATATCGCGTGCAGTTGAGGTGGTGTGGCATGGGATTAATCTTGTTCGTTTGGTTCCAGAGTCAACAACTACCATGAGGGCATCGTATCCTGACTTAGTGAGAGGGAGCTTGGTCATGAAGTCCATGGAGCAAGTGTGCCATGGGAAGGGCGGGACATCGTGAGGCTGGAGGAGTCCATAAGGGGCGTGGCGTGCTACCTTGAGGCGTTGGCAGTTATCGCAGTTCTGGCAGAGTCGCTGGACATCGCGATGGAGTTTTGGCCAGTGGAAGTATCTGGTGAGGCGTTCGGAGGTGCGTTCCCAGTTGTTGTGGATTGCTGGACCGTAGGAGTGAGCTTTCTTGAGTAGCGAGTTGCGGAGAGGGGCTGGAACGTAGAGTCTTGCGTGGGTTTTGTCAACGTAGTGGAGGAAACCGTCGCGGAGTCGATATCTTGAGATCTGAGGGAGGAGGTGCTTGGGAGCCTTGGATGGGTCGTGGTCGTAGGTTTCTGGGTCCAGTGGGTCAACTAAAAACTGCGCTATTTCTAAGAACTGGGGGTCGGTAGTGTTCATGTCCTTGATATCGTTCATGAGGTTATCAGTGATGGTCAGGGTCGTGGTGTTGAGCAGGAGGTAAGATTCTGGGATCTGGACGGTAGAATGGACGGTGTTTCCTTGGAGGTTGACTTGAATGGAGGCATCAGTTGCGAATCTTCTTCTTGACAGTGCGTCAGCAATGGTGTTCCACTCCCCCGGAGTCCACTGGATCTGGAAATCGTAGGCCAGCAGGTCGGCTAACCAGCAATGGTGGACAGGGCGGAGCTTGGGTTGGGTGAGGATGTGGCGAAGGGACTGGTGGTCGGTAAAGGCGAGGATTTGATTGCCATGAATGTAATGGCGAAAATGGTTGAGGCATTCAACAAGAGCAAGGATTTCGCCCATGTAGGGGTGGTACTTGGATTCTTCTGGCTTGAGCTTGCGGGAGTAGTAGGCAATGGGCTGGTCGGTTCCGGTAGAGTCTGGTTGGGCGATGTAGCCACCAATGGCGCGGGCGGACCAGTCGGTGTAAAGATGGACAGGAAGTTCAGGGTTGAAGATGGCGAGCAATTCTGGAGAGGCGAGGATCCGTTTGATGTTGATGAAATGGCTGCGGGCTGTGTCATTCCACTTGTCGGAGAAGGAGGTAGTCTTGTGGTCACGGAGGATGTCTGAGAGAGGTGCAATGAGGGCGGCGTGGTGCTTGATAAAGCGATGGACAGTGTTGGCGAGTCCCAGGAAGGAACGAAGTTCGGAGTAGTTGGAAGGTTCTTCAAAGTCAGTGATGGAGCTGGTTCTGGATGGTAGGACAGAGATGGAACCTCTAGCAATCCAATAGCCAAGGTATTCGAGTTCTTGCTGGAGGAAGGAGCACTTGGAAAGGCGAACGTGGAGCTTGTTGGCTTGGAGGCGTTGCAGTACTTGGTCTATGTGCTTGAGGTGGTCTTCGAGGGTCTCGGAGAAGATGAGGAGGTCGTCAATGTAGACAGTGAGGAAGGCGTCAATGAAGTCACGGAATATGGAGCCGAGGGTAGTCTGGAATACGGCGGGAGCATTTGCAAGGCCAAAGGGCATAACGACCCATTCGTAGTGGCCATACTTGGTGCGGAAGGCAGTCTTGTGGATGTCGGATTCTTGGATGCGGATCTGGTGGAAGCCAGAGGAGAGGTCGATCTTGGTGAAGTACTTGGCTTTGGAGAGGCGGTCGAGGGACTCGAGGATGTTTGGGAGGGCAGCGCGATTCTTGACAGTGAGTTTGTTCACGGCGCGGTAGTCGAAGACAAGGCGTAGTTTATCCTTTTGCTTGACAAAGAAGACAGGAGCTCCGTAAGGGGAAGTGGAGGCTCTGATGCGTTGGTGCTTGAGGAGGTAAGTGATTTCTTCTTGGAGGGCCTTGAGTTCTGGGGCGCTCATTGGGTAGATTGGTCGGTAGGGAGGGCTGGAGTTAGCAGAAGGATCTACATCGATCTTCATGTCGGTAGGTCTGGATGGCGGTAGGCCCTCGAATGGGGCAAAGACATCTGGATATCGGTCCACGATCGTCTGGAGGTTTGGCGGGAGGGAGGTACGTATAGATTCGTCGGCTCTGTCACTGTCGGACATAGTAACCTTTATCTTTTGAGGCAGGATGGCTCCGAGGAAATCGTCGGGCTGGAGGGTCTGGAGGAGATTGATGAATTGCTGCGCGGTAAGGACTTCCGGAGAGGAACGCGGAGAACGGCATTTCCAGCTGTGTAGACCAATGCGGACATGGTTTGTTGGCCAGTCAATGGAGGGATTGTGGGCATCGAGCCAGTCTTTTCCGAGGATCAGGTCGTATGCGAGGTCAGGGACAGTAGTAAAAGTACGGTAGTCTTGGAAGGAAGTATTGTTTATTTTCACTTGTAGAGGCTCGGTACGCTGGCCTTTAACAACAGAACCGTTGGCGAGCTTGATCTTGCAGGCTTGAGGAACGAGGGACTTGTTTTGGAGGAACGGTAGGCTTGAGTTGATGAAACTTGGATTGGCTCCAGAGTCAATGAGGATGGAGATGGGGTGTTCATTGATGGTACCTTGGCAGACGAGGAGGCCGGGACTGTCGGCGTAGGGCGTGGAGTGCTGGGTCTGGACTTGGAACAGGGGAAGCTTGGGACAGTGGACTTGAACGGAAGGAGCAGGGACAGTAACTGGGGTCAGGTGGTCGGGTGGATTGTCAAAGGGGAGGGCAGAGAACCAATTAGAGTTCGACTTCGCTGTCTGCTTCTTCACCTTCGGCTTGAGTTGAGGCATTGTTAATTCTGGCTGGGGGCTTGGTGGCAAGCTGGGCTTGACGGTTACGGAGTTTGGAGCAGTGGTCGGTATCGTGGTCTTTGGCTTGACAGTAAACGCACCAGCCATTGGAACGGTAGAGTGCTTTCTGTTCTGGGGTGAGACGTGGGTAGGGTGTTGTTTGCTGAGTGTTCCCAAGGTCCATCGGGTTGTTGGTTTCGGGGATGGCTGTTTTGAAGGAGTGGCCTTGGGCTGATCGAAAGGACTGATTGGTTGAAGCGCGGGACGTGGAGGCCGTTGAGGGGTTCTTGCGGATTTCAGCGGCGTTGCGTTTGTTGTGACGGAAAGTGAGGTCATCCAGTTTTTCAGCTTCTTGTTGGAGGTGGTCAAGGTCTTCGTCGATGGCAAAGATGGCTGGGTTGGTACGGATGTGGAACTTGAGGCCTTGGAGGTACTTGACGCAGAGATGCTTGACTGGGTACTGGACACTTGAGGCGGCAATAGCAGAGACGAGTTCATTGAACTTGGAGGTGTAGAGGGTGGCTGAGCTGGTCTGTTGGAGGTCTTCCATGGCTTCAATGGCTTGCTTGAGAGTGAGGTGGGAACCAAAGGCTTTCTGGATCCAGGCGGCGTAGTCATTCCAGGTCATGTGGTGGCGTTCTTGTACGGCGCCAGGCAACACGTGCAGTTTCAGAGAGACCAGAGGAAACAAATTGGACGTAGGTAGGCTGGTTCTGTTGGGTCAGGTCATTGGTGGAAGGAGCAAAACCATAGAGGGTACAGATTTCACGGGAGCGTTCGAGGTAATCGTCGAGGTAGTTCTGGATTTCATGAGCGGGACGGTTGCGGTGGTTCCCAGAGAAGATGAGGGGCTTGACAGCTGGCATTCTGAAGAGAGGCAATGGACGTTGGATGGTGGCAGGAGGTTCGCTTGGGGTGGTCTGGACTGGTACTGGAGGTGTGCGGAGGGCTGCTACTTTGTTGTAGAGGTTGTGGAGGGCTTCACGGTACTCGGAGAGTTGGTCTTCGTACCTCTGGATTACTGCTTGAAACTGGACTTGGACTTGTTCACTTGGGGCTTCTGGATTCATTTCTTGATTCGTGATGGGACGCGTTTTTCTTGGGGTTTTCTTGGAGGTCGGTAGTTACTTGGAGGAATTTGCCGATGCTACCAATTGTTACGGAAGTAGTCAGGAGCTCGATTGCAGCTTCAAGACTGGGAGAGGACTTTGAGAGGAGTTGAGAGAGTTAAGAGATTATTGAGAGACTGCTTTTTATTGAATCAAGAAAGGCCTTCTTAAATAGCCTTTGTGGCAAATGTAAGGAAGACAACAGTGGCACTTGAAATGATAGAAAAAGTAATAACGAAGACGCAATCGTGTCTGGGGAGTGTTAGAGTGTTGGAATTGCTGTGAGTAAATTTTGTGTCTGTGGGAATTTTGATTGGCGTGGCGAAGCTTCTGGACGTGCGTGATGGAATCTGTAGATTAAGTGACATAAAGACATGGGCAGATGGCCGAGTTGGTCTAAGGCGTCACGTTAAGGCCGTGATCTAGTAATAGGCGTGGGTTCGAATCCCACTTTGCTCATTACTTTTGGAGTGCCCAGCCAGAACCAGAGCAGCGACGAAGTTTTGATCCTTCTCCATTCAGCTCAGCAGCTTCAAACGCGAATGCAAAAAAATAACGACACCATCTGTGTCGCGCACAATTATTGCCAATTGGGGTTGGACTTCACGAGAAGAAAAAGAAAGAACTCAAAAAATGGACAGCACACCAACGACCAACATCACGCTGACGATCCGTCTGATCAAGTCGTTCGAGTTCCGCAACTTCAAGAACGTCGTAGTGCATGTGGATACTGCAACGACGACACCGCTAGACTTGGCCGCAATCGTGAAGCAGAGTAAGGCCGAAACTGGAACGAATAGACACTTCAAAAATACACTCGATCTTGACGCTTTGTTTATTCTCAAGTGTAGAGGTTGATTCAGAGGGGGGATTGCGACCGTATCGAACGGTTGAATTGGGTGATTGTCCCCCTTTTTTTTTTTTTTTTTTTTTTCGATCTTTCAAATTTGCGCGAGTTGCTCAAATCCATGTTTCTCATTTCTGGTGTTATTTTACTTGTACAGACACGTTTAAACTGTACACAAAGGCATTCGGCGCAAAAGTATGTCTGTTCTTCTCCGTAAAAAAAAAAAACCGCGTTTTGACCCCCCAACCATATTTTTTCAACAGACCCAAAATCTGATCATCAATTTGGATCACGATGAGGACTGGATCCTGGACATGAACGCGACCTTGGCGGAACAGGATGGTCGAATGGGCGGGTTTGAGAATGAGACGGAGATTTCGTTTTTCAATAAGGCTGCGTATGATGCTTTCAAGGCGCATCCGGAAACAAAGTGGTGAGAGGCGGAACGTGGGGAGAATGGCGATATTGACAACGAAAATAAAAGGCAGTGTTCTTGCATTCAAGGGAAGAAGCAATCCATAAAAAAAATATCAGCTTTAATTTTTGTATCTGTGCGTGGGATTCTCAAAAGGTTAAACAAGAAGATACGATGTCAAGACAAAGGGCGACTGAAAGAGAATATCAAGATGTGAAACAGCCAAGAAATAAAAAAAAAACTGTTCATTCGGCTGGAGCAGGAACGACCTCCGGGACTGCCGAATTGCTCTTTTTCAGGAACGACTTGAAACTGAATTTTGACGGGTCGCTGGGGCTGCTGGAGGTAGATGCGCTCTTTTTGAAAAACGACAGCTTCTTGATGGGTGACGTTTGAGTGGGAGTGCTTGACCTCGATTCAGTAACAGCAGCAAGCAACGACGGTTCTTGGGTAGCCTTCTTGAACCCAAAAAGTGTGGATCTTCGCTTTGCTGGTCGTTGAGGAGACAACTTTGCGGCGTTGGTAGCAGCATCAATAACATCCAGAGTGTGCGTCAGATTCGGGGTGGCAGTTTCTCCAGCTGCTTCCTGCTCAGAATTCGATGGGGATTCAGCTGCACCAATGCTAGGAGCAGAAAGCGATTCGTCGGTTCGATTGAAGATTTCCTTGACACTGCTTGACGCTTGGTGAAGTTCCTGGATGCTCGATACTTGCATTAAAGCGTCGATAGCATCCGGCTTGAGGACGATTTTGGAATTGTCTTGGACGACATCTGCATCCACCGCTGGCACTTCGATTGCTTCGGCAGCTGCTGTTTGATTGTTTGAATTGGGATGCGCAGCACTTTCTGAAACGTTTGAAACTGCATCCATCTGCACTTCCTCCAAAGCGTCAGTATCAGCTGCTGGTAAGGACTGGACTTCCGGTGCCGCTTCTACTGCGGTAACAGCCTCAGCAACAACTGTGACAGATTCACTCAACGCCGGAACAACAGCATCAAGGCCTTGAATCGGCAGAACATTGTTCACGTTTCCTGCTCCGTCATCAAGCACCTGATAGCTGTCCGTGGTGGTCCATTCTCCGTCCACAACAAACTTGAACTGGATAGCTTCCACTTCCTCAGCCACCACGACAAGCGCTGTGAAGCTTGTGTCGCCCTTCTGCATGACGACTGACTGTTTCCATTCATCGAAGCTGCCCGTGACAACCACAGACTGTGGAGTCGCTCGGCCGCTGGTGCTGGTGGGGAAGTCGAGACGGATTTGTCTGAGAGGCATATCAAATGTTCTGGGAAAGATAAAAAATAAATTCGAAAAATATTTATATGAGCACAACAGGAACGCCAGCAAACTCGAATCCAATCACGCTTCCATCGGTGCTGCACTTCCTCAACACGGAGTGGCGGCGTTTCGAACGGGACAGGAATGAATGGGCCATCGAGAGGGAGTCGCTTCTGGTGCAGACCCTCCTCCTCTGTCCCTTCCGCCCAACTCGAGGGCCATGTGTTTATTTGCAGAACCGGCTAATTCAGTACACAACCCCCTCACGCATTAAAACAGTCCCGCACGGCACAGCTCGTTGGCGAAAAAAGGGCGCTCGAAACAGCGAATGCGGATTTGCTTCAACGACTTGCATTGCTTGAGTATGCGCTCAAACGAGAAAGGTGTCTCCTTTAATTTTTATATTTTTATTTATTTCCTCTCTCTCTCCGTCTGCCGATTCATATGTCGCTTGCGGGCAAGAAAGGAAAATAACTGGATTTCTGAACATGTCCTACTTTTTGTTTTTGTCCCAACAGAAACATTGCAACGGAAGAACCTCCAGTTCTTTCAGCACCGCCGCCAGAAACCATCTCCAAAAAGACGCCCTCGATTGCGCATGCTCGGAGCAGGGAAATTCTGAAAACGTATTTGGCTGAAGCGTCGCATCTCGTGGCGAAAACGCAGTCGCGAACGCACGATCTTCAACACCATGATTCCGCCGCTTCTGGACAACTTGAAACTTGGAAATCGGGGTTTGGCACAATGGAGGATGACGCGCAGCAAGTCAAAGTGGAAGCAAAGTATGCACGGGCAGTGCAAAATCATTTGTCCAACGGCGGAGAGTTGCCTGCATTTGGACACGGCGCTCAGACAAACGGAAATCACTCGGACAGCGACACGGAAACTGCCGACTCTGGCAAATATTTTGAAAGGAAGAAGGAGGAGGAAATTGTGCAGACTACAGACTTGGACTTGATCGATTCCGTTGCAAGGTGAGCAATCTTCTCGCGTGCAAATTCAAGCTTCCAAGCAAAAAAATTGCATAAATAACATTCAGACGCTGACTTTGCTATTACCACCACCGCAGTGTAACGGCAGCTCTCAAAAAGCAAAGTAATTGAAAAGTGGAATTATTTTGGCATTTTCACACTTGAATTTACATTTATCTCAGCAATAGTGGATCTGACTGGCCCTGGCTATTCTGTTGTATCATCTGAAAGAGAAGTAAGCTGTTGCCTTCCTTTTTTTTTATTGGCGGGAAAGCTGACTCTTGCACAGCAGGGAATACTGCTTCCCGACGCAGATCCATCGCCATCGAAATTATGGAAAGTAAAATCAACACTCAGCAGGTATGTGCCCCACCCCAAAAAGATGGTGACGACAGACTCACTCACCCCGAAAAAATAATCATTCCATTTCCAGCCATTTGGACGCTGTCCGAACAATACAATTTCTGCCAAATTCGAATCAACAATCTCAATCCCAGAAGCACTCAAAATCGCTCCTCACCGCCTCCGAAGATGGAACCATCAAGCTGTGGTCTCTCGATCCACTTTTCCCTTCTTCAACAACATCTGCGACGGGTTCAACTCGGCGCAGGCCGAGCACCATGTCGTCAAGTCTTTTAGATCTCGAACCTTCGTATACATTCCGCGGACATATTGGACCCGTCACAGCTCTCGCTGTTTGCAGCGATGCATCTGGGTTTTACACTGGTGGTGTCGATGCCAGTGTGCGATACTGGAACTTGGTTGATAAAAATGGAAACTCGTTGACGAAACGGGACTCGTATGATTCCTACCGTACGCATCTTTATCCTGAATCGTCATGCACTTGTGTCCCGCTCATGCTTTATTCCAAATTTGTTTCAGAATCGAATCCGCAGAAAGAAATTATCGTCGCGCACACTGATGTTATTTGGGAAATGGCCCTCAACTCGGATGTCGTGAGCGGAACTGCTGATGCCACTGTACATTTAGCAACAGCGAGTGCAGACGGCACTGTTAAATTGTTCACGACAGATTCCCATTCGCTTGTACGTACTTTTGTTGGTGAGGCGGAGGATGCGGTGCATGATTACAGCGGAAGGAGTCGAAACGTTCCAACAAGTCTAGCATGGATGCCCAAAGATTCGGGGCGGAGGTTGGCAGTGTCGTACTCGGGAGGGGAGATTATCGTGTATGACGTGGAAACAGGCGCAGTTGTCGCCCAGATGCAAGGGGATGACGGTGGCGAAAGTGAGCAATTGTATATTTTCATGTTTTGATGAAAAAGCTAACTGAGAAAAAAAGGGTCTCAAATCAACAAGATTGTTGCACATCCTACCCTTCCGCTTTTAATATCGGCGCATGAAGATCGATCTGTGCGGTTTCATGATTTGCTTTCAGGATCTTGCATCCAATCAATAGTGGCGCATCTTGAAGCAGTTACCAGTCTAAGTGTGCATCGGTCCGGAACAACATTTGCAAGTGGAGGCCATGATTGCTCTATCCGGTGGTGGGACGTGGGGATGAGGCGGTGCGTGCAAGAATACAGCACGCATCGTTTAAAGGGCACTGGGGAGGGCATTTGGGATGTGGCATTCTCTGACTGGGGTGATGAGGAGGAAGAGTGCTTTGCAAGTGGTGGAGCCGATGGGAGTGTCAAAATGTTTGGGATGATTTGAATTTTCTTTATTTTTTTATTTTACCCCCGTTTTCCTGCCTTTTGTTTTTGTTTTATAGGATAAGTGAAATTGAGTCTCGCTTTTGGGGGTTCATCGGACATGTGCAATTGAGGATATCACACGGAGATGCGTTGCAACACAAGACCCATTTGAATGCCTGATGACCTATCACACTCAAGCCACCCACAGTCTCTGCACCCACGACCATCAGAGCAGACGCACGCACGGGCCACAGCACCAACAGCATCGCGTCTGAGGCAGGCGCTGTCGCTCAGGCCAGCCTCAAATTCCCAAAAATCAGCAAAAAATGAGATTCCAATTTTTTGCGGCATTTGACCTGTCACCTGTCAGGCTCAAGCGACGTAAAATTTGTTACATCTGAAACGACAGATTTTGTTCCACTTTCAAACACACACATGAATGTTCCTGCCGTGGCGGCAGCCTCGCTTGAATACCGACAACTTGGCCCCTTCAACCAGTCAGGGGACCCTCTCGCACGAAGCAGCCACCTCAACCAGGACCCCTCGCACCCTCAACCCCAGCTCAGTCCTACCCACCACACACCAAACCCTCACCTGACCCTGCTCCCAGTTCCGACGACACACCTCGCCTTCACCTCTGGCAGCGTGGATCTGTATCCTGCTGGCGGCAGAAGCCGTGCCGTTTCTGTCACAGACAACCCACATCGTCAGCATCCTTACAACCAGCATCCCACCCTCTCTGCGGCCCATCTGTCCTCCTCCGTGCGTAGGCGGACGCTTTCGCTCAACCATGGACAGTCTGACTCGGTATGTGTTGACGCCAGCTTGCCTTCCCCCTTGTGCACACACATCCACTGGGCAGTCTCCCTTGATACTCACCCATCCGACATACTCCACATCCATTCCCGGAGGCGCTGTTACAGAGTTGTATGCTTTGGAATTGGGGGGTACTTCCCACTTGGCACCTGTGGAACGTCTCGATAATCTCTCTCAACCAACCATCTCCAAATTGAATTTTCTAACCCCGGACAACGTGACACACAAACAACAACGCAGATAAACACACCCCCACACCCATCGCAGACAGCATCCGACCAGCAAAGCCGCATGAATGCATACACGCCTCCGGCTTCTTCCGCCGTCCTTGCGAACAAATCATCCAACAACAGCGTCACTGCCAATGCGGCCGAATCAAAACGACTCAACTATTCTGCCGAAGTACGATCCATCCTGTTGTTGTGGTTGGGTCAGAATCGCGAATATCCGTATCCATCAGACGCAGTCAAAAACGATTTGGCCGTCAAAACGGGACTCACACTGCAGCAAGTCAACAACTGGTTCATAAATGCACGGCGCAGGAAATATCAATTCATGCTCGAAGATGTCCCGACTGGTTCTCCGGGATCCTCGACAAGTATCTCAACTCCGCCGGTTCATCCTGTCCCGCAACACACACCGCCAGCACAAGATACGCTGATCGTCACAACCCCGCGATTGACTTCAACCGGATCTACCCCATCCAATTCGTTTTCATCGCACGCATCAAGTTCATCTTCTCACTTGCGAGCGTCGTTTTCGTCGACAATGCAGAGCCCTTCAATCTCGAGCGACACGGATCGGCGAATGAGCGCAGCTGGATTTGGTCCTGGTAGGCGGCGAGCCTTTTCTGGGAATGCCGCGGCTGCAATGAGCGGGACACCGCCTTCACATTCGCCATATTGGAAAACCGCTGCGGAGTCGTTGGCCCTGCAGCAGCAACACCAACCGACACCCCAATATCCCCCTTCTGGTTCTGATCATACTGTACGAAGTCTCGGATCATTCTCAAATTCATCGAATCTGACGTCGGGCGAAAACTCTTCTTCCAAAATTTCTCCACCTGTGATCATAGCACGCGGGCCGTCACCCCTTTCTGGCATAGACCGACCAACGAGGGACCTGTTTCTTCGGCAGCAACAGCAGCAGCAGCAATTATCGAATCAATCTGCAGGGCTCGGACGGCATCAGCAAATGCTGCATCACCAACCTTATAAACTCCCCGCTTACAACCTGTCCAGCTATTCCGTTGGCAATTCAAGCAAGAGTGTCACCACTGCTGCAAGTGTGCAACCATCCCCCTTTGCTGGAAATCGAACTGGGACGCAGCTGGTGGTCAGACCGTACATTCTTGGTGCAGGTAACAGTAGTGGTCATGAATCCACACAACAAAACAAGCTAGTCCTTCCTTTTCCTTCTCCGCCATTTCAGCAACAGCAACAGCAACAAAAGCAACCACAACAGCAGCAACATGCAACACATCGCCATTCAATATCACTCCCGCAACCCGTAACATACACGAGCGGAGCCAATACGCGTGAAGGGGATGGATTTTCTGTTGGTTCGGTAGTGGTGAACACGTTAACAATGGCTGGTGAAGGGAGTGCAGAGCTAGCACCGTTACGACCGCTCTTTTCGCAAAACAAGGATGGATACAATCTGGAGGCACAAGAAAAGTTACGGTTGGAAGGAAGGCCGCGACTTGAAAGCATGTTTGCAAAGCTGAGCACTGATCGAAGTGAGGCCATGAACCGACTGAAAGGGAGTGAAGTCTCCAACCTTGAGGGACCGCTGACAGATGCAATGCAGGTCGATGAAGCTAATGTACATAAGAAGCGGGAAGTGTATGGGGTTGGCGGGTATGAGGTTTCTCGTGGGTGTTTGATGGAAGGTGAGCGAGCGGTTGCGGAAGCTTCTATGCGGATGAAGGAGAGGGACGCGATTTGGGGAATCTGTAATGACGATTAATAAAAGCACGCTATGTACATTACTATGAAAGGATAAGAATGATCCCACACAGTAAGTGTTTGACAAAGGAAAATGGTTCCTGAGTTCGAGTTAATGCAAGTTCGATTGTGACTGCTTGGCGCAACACAAATGGGGACTGCCGAGAAAGGCGTATCCCGAATTCTTGAAGAACCGTGTTCATAAATATTTAAATATTGTGCGCGAGCCACAAAACTTAACGCCTGAGAAATGAGGTCGCCGCAAAAAAAATGGACGCAGCACTTCTCGCAGCCTCCCCAAGTCCGCCTGCACTAACACTTAATGAATATAGCAATATAATCGCACTTAATGTTGATATATCAATGGGAGTTCCATGCAATCTTTATCAATGTATCAATGGGAAGTCAATATCCTGACAGCAACTGGAGTAATTATGTGACTAGACGAGGGCGTGGTGAATACCATGCACTCCAGTGAGCATGTGGTCGAACTGCCTGTCTGTCACTTGTTTGGGTGCTGGTCACTTTGCTTGCGCAGACTTGCGCCCTTGGAAAAGTTCTCACATGAATCCAATTTTGCACAATAATATTAATACAACAGACAAACAAAAAACAAATGGCATCTCCTCGTGAAGTCAACAGCTTCCGATCGCTCGTGGACCAGAAACTTGTTCGAAGCGGCGAAAAGGACAAGTGAGGAACAAGCTGGGGCAGCGCTATCTTGGCCCGCTTGCGTCTTTGCTGATGCCGTCCTGTCCTTTCCCATTCCACATACATGCATAGACTCAAAGAGCTACTTCGAACTCGTCTGATTGAAACTGGATGGCGTGATGAACTGAAGGCGATATGTAAAGGTGCTGTGTCTTATTTTCTGTGTTTCCAGGACTGACTGTCTGCTTTTATTCTTGCATCCTTGTTTTCGTATCCCCATATTCTCGCACGTACGTTTCTCTGGTTTCGGTTATCCGATGTACAGATGCCATCCAGTCGCGCGGAATTGAAAAAGTGACTGTCGAAGAACTCGTTCGCGAAGTGACACCGAAAGGACGAGGTAAAAACGAAGCAACTGCTTTTTTTTTCGTATATGCGGCGCTTGCTGAACTATTTCCTTTCTTTCTTCTTTTTTTTTGGTTTTTGTTCGTGGGGTGGGTCGAATTTCAGCCATGGTTCCAGATACGGTGCGTGCGGAACTGCTTCAGAAGATTCGCAAGATTTTGAGTGAATAAAAACCATGCATACAACATTTCTTACATACCTGAGAGACTGCCTGAACAAGAGTCAAGCCAAATGCGTATCTATCCTCAGTTACGCCGCAAACGCTAAGCATAATCCTAGTGTACATAAATTTTAGCGAATTCTACGGGCAGATGGCCGAGTTGGTCTAAGGCGTCACGTTAAGGCCGTGATCTAGTAATAGGCGTGGGTTCGAATCCCACTCTGCTCATTTTTTAAACTTTTCAAGATTAGCTGCCATTCCGTTCACTCCTTTGTTCCTTTGCGATGCATGATGGCTCTCAACAGTTTCCGTACCGCATGCATTGGCTCAACATTAATGTTCCTTTCGCATCAGCCCCAATGCAATCAAGCACTTGCGTCTGATACAGGAGAAGGAACACGACGGACGGTGGTCTTCACTTCAATTTAAACGCACGATACTGAGATGCGAGCAACAGTTTTAAAGCAAGTAACGTTTCAGGCAGTGAACATTGAGTCTGCATTTATCAGGGAATTGTTCAGACAGTTACAGCAGTTTTATTCGCAACGTTTGTTTGGTATATGCAAGTCGATTTTTCGCTAAAGAACATTCCAGCGTTTATCCACCAAATCCGTAAATGGTGCGTCCCTGCCTCTTGAGTGCGTACACAACATCCAGCGACGTGACCGTCTTTCTCTTGGCGTGCTCCGTGTACGTCACAGCATCCCTGATCACGTTCTCGAGAAACACCTTCAGCACTCCTCGTGTCTCTTCATAAATGAGTCCAGAGATACGCTTGACTCCGCCACGACGGGCGAGACGACGGATGGCTGGCTTGGTGATACCCTGGATGTTGTCGCGGAGAATCTTGCGGTGACGCTTGGCTCCGCCCTTTCCGAGTCCTTTTCCGCCCTTTCCTCTGCCTGACATTTGTTTGTTTGTTTTTGTTGGTTGTTTTCTCGGAAGGCGTCTCCCTATTTATACCTTTTTTCAAAGCGTCAAGATTTTCTTCTTGACGCTGCAAAAAATCGCCAGTTTCGGACTTCGGACATCAAAAATGCAAAATTTTTGACTTGACGGTCAAAATGTACAAAAAGGAGACAGCGCCCCACTTTTGTCCAGACCAGAAATCCAAAACTCTCTTCAGAACCAACCATGGCCAGAACAAAGCAAACAGCAAGAAAGTCCACGGGAGGAAAGGCACCAAGAAAGCAACTGGCCACCAAGGCTGCCCGCAAATCCGCCCCAGCCACTGGAGGAGTCAAGAAGCCACACAGATACCGACCAGGAACCGTTGCTTTGCGTGAGATTCGTCGTTACCAAAAGTCGACTGAGCTGTTGATTCGCAAGCTGCCGTTCCAGCGTCTTGTGCGTGAGATTGCACAGGACTTTAAGACGGACCTGCGTTTCCAATCTTCAGCGATTGGAGCTCTTCAGGAAGCATCTGAGGCGTACTTGGTGGGACTGTTTGAGGATACCAACTTGGCAGCCATTCACGCCAAGCGTGTCACGATCCAGCCAAAGGACATTCAGCTGGCCCGTCGTCTGCGAGGAGAGCGATCATGATTTTAAGCGCTGTTGTTAGTGTTGCTGTTGTAATAAATAATCGGGGATACACCTGTGAGCAATGTTCGGTACTGCCTCTATTTTGACCATCAACTATTATTGCTGGAATGAAGTAATCGAAGTTTCTGGTCTACACACTTCATGCCATGCCTCCCCGCCATTTCCAGCATTTCACCCCGCAACAACTGTGATTTCCAATGAAATGCAGCTCTTCCGATTTCTGCAAGGCATTTACTTTCGCAGACCAGGGACCTCTCCACTGAACTGATTGTCGGACACGTTCAAAATTTCGCTTGCAAGCCGCCAACAGCCTGCAAGCGATCCAAACATCTTGAAACTGTTCAATTTCAGGCATTCAAGGGCTCTTAGGTTTCAAATTCCAGTGGGCGATTCACAAATCCCGACTCATATACAAATACTCGAGGCGTGTGAGCTCGTGAACGGCAGCAGGAACAAAAAAAAAACGCTCAGCATGGACCACAACAAGAAAGTGGATCAGTTATTGCGATGGACTTACCCGTACCTGCGAATCGTAACTTACCATAGCGCAATCATTCAGCAGGGTAAATCCGGTATCCCAACACCGCGTGCAGAATGCAGAATGTGGCGGTATTTTACAGATGTGTAACTCATCATGAAAACAAAGAGCTTTATAAACGTGTGAACAACATGCAAATAATCAAAACACAAATAGTTTGTTTATTGAAAGAGAATGCAGATTTCAAAGTCGGATTCTCAGGAGTCTCTTATGACTTCATGCCGCGAGCCACAACGATGGTCATCTCGCATAATCAGGAAATTCCTTCGAAGGTCAGGATCCATACACATCGTGAAATACCTCCTAGTCATGTCCAGTGCGTCGCCTCCAACTAACTGATTTCGAATCAGGTGCAAACCTGAAAGGTTCTCCAAACTTTTGATTTCGCGAGAATCACCACTAAATCGATTGTTGGACACATCCAGAGTCTCAAGGTTCTGCAACGCGCCCACACCTGCAAGAGATGCGGATAACTTGCAGTTGCTCATATCCAAGCACACCATCTGTGTGAGATTCCAAATTCCAGAAGGTATTTCACATTCAAAAAAGTTCCCGCTGATGTTCAATTGGACCAGACTTGTGAGCTGACTGATGGTAGCGGGAATGACGCTGAAGCGATTACGCGAAGCACATAAATACACCAGCTTGCCTACAATATGTTGACGGTCCCCCTTCCGAACTCGTTCAATCTGCTTGTTGGACTGAAAGAGCTTGATCTGTCCAGCAACGAACTGAGTGGAGAATTCCCCGCTTTGCCAAACTCGTATGACCTCGAATGCATAATGTTAGAAAAAAACCGTTTCACTGGCCCCATTCCAACCGTGTTCGGCAATCCTCGCAACCAAGTCCAAATGTGTCAAGTTCTGTAGCACGCCAATTCCATCTGCAACACAGCCAATTAGATTGCAAGACTGCAATTCAATTTTCTCCACCATAGTCAGGCGAGCGATGGATTCTGGAAGTCTGATTTCCGCATTGGGATCCAAGTCGTTTTTGACGTTTTTGAGCCGCCCGGACATTGCGCTGGCGACAACAGCCTGATACGGCGGAGGAAGATGGATCCAAAGCCGATGCATTCCGTCAAAATTCTTTTGAGAGTCCCCTGTTTGCATATTGAGAACAGCGAACTGGGAGGTCATCAGGCATTCGTTTATCGTTTTTGACAGCCGCCTGTAATGGAAAACGGTTCGCATAGGAATCCAGGCAAAGATCTGGACAATGATCTCGAGAGGGACGTCCTGAAGGCGGGTATAGAACTTTTTCCGGTGGTTTTGCAGGCCAAGAACTTGGTTCAACAGATGGCGCTGCGTCTCTTTGATTTCGGTAACTTCCTTATGCATTGTATTCTGCATTGCAGCCATTGTCGCTTGCATTGAGTTGAGGGTACTGAGGATCATTGAGAGGGTGGCAGCATTCGTTTCCGCAAGAGACATGGACGACGCCGAAGCAGTGTCTGGAGTCGCTCCTTGTCCGCCGCTCTGCTCATCACTTCGTTGGCGCTTCATTGATCTGGTTCTTGACTGCTTTAGCTCCGGCCGCGCTTTGGAGCACCAATTCAGCTCAATACCAACATTCAAAAAAAGATAAGAAATGAGGAGACTCTGATGAGGTTTGAACGAGCAGCTCAAGATTTGCTATGTCACGCAGTGTATCATAGTGGCAGCAGGATCAAACGCGGAGGGATGCTCATGCACCAACCAACAACGACACCCGTGAACGCGTGCGATTAGGCAGAAATACATGCCTTCACTAGGCTCGATTCCGTATGCTGCGGGGTGGCATGGCGACCGCGCCGCAGTTGTATTTAAACGGCAGACAAGAAAGCCTCGATTGAAAACCCAAGCTCAGTAACCATCAAATTCCGTCAATCAATGCTCGTATGACCATCTTCACCCAACGGAATACAACACTCTACCATGCATGAAACGAAATAAACGAGAAGCCACGTTCCGCTTCGACCGTCAAACTGCAGCAAGCACAATCCTCGCTTGCCTGCGACTGGCTGAAGGACCGCTCTTGTCCTTCCTGATGTGCATTGTGCGGCGCGCTATTTGCACCACTGCGATCGCTACACTTCGTCCTGGCACGTGTTGACTCATACTTTGCTGCTCATCAAAATCCGTTCTATTCTCACTCAGATTTCCAAGAACCTCCGCTGCCTGGAAACACTTCATGCGCCCAGTCACGCAGATAGTATACGCGCACTTCCACACAATTCCTTCGACAGTCTGCATCCACACACATTGCTATCACGTCAGACCGTCCAGGTCTCCCCGTCATGTCCAGTATTCTACCCCCAGAGAACCGATTTCCCATCAAATGCAATGGTTCGGTAGCTCGCCACTCAACTGATTTTTGGACACATTCAGATGCTTCGGTTTCCGCAAGACTCAAGATCAAATGTGTCAACTTCTGCCAGAGATCCAATTCCATCAAGAATGCAGCCTATGATTTTGCGAGATTCTTGCTTGATTTTCGCAACTACAGTCAGGCTGACGATAGATTCCAGAAATCTCTTTGTTTTGATGGATCGTTGACATAGCACCGGCAAAGACGGCTTGATGGAAGATGGAACCAATCTGCATCAATCCCGATAAACTGCATCCCCTTTGGAAAGTCCGCTATTTTTGCATGTTGAGAAGTGCAAATTGCGTGGTGACGGTATTTGAGGACATTTCGGGGAAACCAGGGGACAACGGCTTCGACAGGGATGTCCTGAAGAAAGACAAAGACATATTTTGGATCAAGAGCGTAGTTAGACAGATGGCGATGACTGCTGATGATGGACATCTGGGTCTCTTTGATATCGGCGACTTCCTTGCATGTTTTCGAGGATGAGAAGGATCACAGAAAGGGTGACAAGATTCGTTTGGTAAGAGATATGGATAGCAGTGCCTGGAGTCGCTCCTCGTCCGGCGCCCTCTGACGTTGGTGTTTCATTGATTTAATTTTTGAAACTTGTGGTTAAACACACCGACGTTAATTCAAAAAAAGTTTTCGTATTGCACAGCATATCCTTCACATCGAGCACTGCAAACGAAGAAAGCACCGAGCGACTCCTCGTGCAAATTGGGACACTTGAGCTGAACTATAGAAAAAAAGTGAGCAGAGTGGGATTCGAACCCACGCCTATTACTAGATCACGGCCTTAACGTGACGCCTTAGACCAACTCGGCCATCTGCCCTCGTGAAACAGTGAAATATAATGTGTATAGATATGTTATAAACTAAGCTCCGGTTAAACTGCGTAACAGCTCAAGTTTCTTTCGTTTGATGGGGGCGCACACGAAAACTTGCCTCTTGTCCGCATTTGCCAAATGGACATTGAATCTTGAACCTGGTCACCTTGAAAGATTGGAAAATAAGTTATCAAAGAATGCACACAGTTGCCACCATATCAATCACACCCAGTGGAACATTGAGCATGTATGACCCCCCGCATACATTCCTTGCAGATGTGCTTGTGTTTTTGAGTGATATCGGGTACACTGCATGATGCAGAAACAGTGTGGACATGATGGAGAGGGTCTTTGACGAGGAATGCAAGTCAGCTGGGATCATTTATGCCAAGCACGAGACGGGGTTCAACGTTGAAGGAGACTGGGACGCAATTATTCAACTTGCGGGACGTTGTCGAGATGCTGTTTTTGTGGGGGGAGACCGGCACGCGCGCATTCATCTTGCATTGGGGTGAGAGATTTGGGCATATCTCATTGTCAACTGACTTCTTCTGTTGCTGTGTTTAGAACTCGAACAGACAAACACTCGACGCTCAAAGACAAGCTTCGGGCTGTGCAAGAAAAGAGCGGGCAAGATGTGATTGCGCCGAGTCCAGCCTGAATGTGTTAAAATGAATGTTTCTCTTTTTGCCCTTCTGGTTATTTGTGCTCATCAGCAAGCTGTCTGCTGAGATGCCTCTGCCTCCAATGTCCAATCCTCCATCCATCCAGTGGTCAAGAAGCACAAGCATATATAAGTGAATAAATACGAAAAAAGGAACACAAAAAATGGCTGAGGCAGAACCACGGCTGCCCGAATACTTCCCGCTGAAGCTGAAGAAGTGCACGGATGTGTCCGAGTCGTTTTTCGGATGCTTCGATTTCAACACGATTCCAAATGGGGTGGGTTTGGCCTGGCTGCACATTGAGTCGCACTTCGTGATCTAACGGACCTCGTCTCTGCTAACCCCAGGACAAGGATGTCGGAAGACAAGCGCTCATCAAATGCGGCGACCAGCTGAAGCTGTACAAGGAATGCATGGACCGATTCCGACCTGTCACCGAGGCTGTTGCGGTCAAGGACAAGAAGGCCTGATTCTGACACTTCCATCCCATCCATTTCTGTTGTGCCAAGTCGCTATTAAAACTTGCATTGGACCCGAATTTGCCACCATTTTCATTTCGTTTGTTATGGCCTTTGTCGAACTCGGGATCTGCTCCAAAATCGAATCTTGATTCTCTCATCGTAATGTACATAGCGTGCTTTTATTAATCGTCATTACAGATTCCCCAAATCGCGTCCCTCTCCTTCATCCGCATAGAAGCTTCCGCAACCGCTCGCTCACCTTCCATCAAACACCCGCGAGAAACCTCATACCCGCCAACCCCATATACTTCCCGCTTCTTATGTACATTAGCTTCATCGACCTGCATTGCATCTGTCAGCGGTCCCTCAAGGTTGGAGACTTCACTCCCTTTCAGTCGGTTCGTGGCTTCACTTCGATCAGTGCTCAGATTTGCAAACATGCTCTCAAGTCGCGGCCGTCCCTCCAACTGCACGTTTTCTTGTGCTTCTAGATTCTTGTTTTGCGAAAAGAGCGGTCGTAACGGTGCCAGCTCTGCACTCCCTTGACTAGCCATTGTCATCGTGTTCCCCACTACCGAACCAACAGAAAATCCATCCCCTTCACGCGTATTGGCTCCGCTCGTGTACGTTACGGGTTGCGGGAGTGATATTGAATGGCGATGTGTTGCATGATGCTGCTCCTGCTGCTGCTGATGTTGCTGAAATGGTGGAGAAGGAAGAGGAAGTACTACGGAAAGATGCTGAGAATTTTGCTTGTTTTGTTGTGTGGATTCATGAGCGCTGCTGTTACCTGCACCCAAAATGTATGGTTTAACAACCAACTGTGACCCAGTTCGATTTCCAGCATAGGGGGATGGTTGCACAATTGCAGCAGTGGTGACACTCTTGCTTGAATTGTCAGCGGAATAGCTGGACAGGTTGTAAGCGGGGAGTTTATAGGGTTGGTGATGCAGCATTTGCTGATGCCGTCCGAGCCCTGCAGATTGATTCGATAATTGCTGCTGCTGTTGCTGCCGAAGAAACAGGTCCCTCGTTGGTCGGTCTATGCCAGAAAGGGGTGACGGCCCGCGTGCTATGATCACAGGTGGAGAAATTTTGGAAGAAGAGTTTTCGCCCGACGTCAGATTCGATGAATTTGAGAATGATCCGAGACTTCGTACAGTATGATCAGAACCAGAAGGGGGATATTGGGGTGTCGGTTGGTGTTGCTGCTGCAGGGCCAACGACTCCGCAGCGGTTTTCCAATATGGCGAATGTGAAGGCGGTGTCCCGCTCATTGCAGCCGCGGCATTCCCAGAAAAGGCTCGCCGCCTACCAGGACCAAATCCAGCTGCGCTCATTCGCCGATCCGTGTCGCTCGAGATTGAAGGGCTCTGCATTGTCGACGAAAACGACGCTCGCAAGTGAGAAGATGAACTTGATGCGTGTGATGAAAACGAATTGGATGGGGTAGATCCGGTTGAAGTCAATCGCGGGGTTGTGACGATCAGCGTGTCTTGTGCTGGCGGTGTGTGTTGCGGGACAGGATGAACCGGCGGAGTTGAGATACTTGTCGAGGATCCCGGAGAACCAGTCGGGACATCTTCGAGCATGAATTGATATTTCCTGCGCCGTGCATTTATGAACCAGTTGTTGACTTGCTGCAGTGTGAGTCCCGTTTTGACGGCCAAATCGTTTTTGACTGCGTCTGATGGATACGGATATTCGCGATTCTGACCCAACCACAACAACAGGATGGATCGTACTTCGGCAGAATAGTTGAGTCGTTTTGATTCGGCCGCATTGGCAGTGACGCTGTTGTTGGATGATTTGTTCGCAAGGACGGCGGAAGAAGCCGGAGGCGTGTATGCATTCATGCGGCTTTGCTGGTCGGATGCTGTCTGCGATGGGTGTGGGGGTGTGTTTATCTGCGTTGTTGTTTGTGTGTCACGTTGTCCGGGGTTAGAAAATTCAATTTGGAGATGGTTGGTTGAGAGAGATTATCGAGACGTTCCACAGGTGCCAAGTGGGAAGTACCCCCCAATTCCAAAGCATACAACTCTGTAACAGCACCTCCGGGAATGGATGTGGAGTATGTCGGATGGGTGAGTATCAAGGGAGACTGCCCAGTGGATGTGTGTGCACAAGGGGGAAGGCAAGCTGGCGTCAACACATACCGAGTCAGACTGTCCATGGTTGAGCGAAAGCGTCCGCCTACGCACGGAGGAGGACAGATGGGCCGCAGAGAGGGTGGGATGCTGGTTGTAAGGATGCTGACGATGTGGGTTGTCTGTGACAGAAACGGCACGGCTTCTGCCGCCAGCAGGATACAGATCCACGCTGCCAGAGGTGAAGGCGAGGTGTGTCGTCGGAACTGGGAGCAGGGTCAGGTGAGGGTTTGGTGTGTGGTGGGTAGGACTGAGCTGGGGTTGAGGGTGTGAGGGGTCCTGGTTGAGGTGGCTGCTTCGTGCGAGAGGGTCCCCTGACTGGTTGAAGGGACCGGGTTGCTGGTGCTCAAGCATGGCCGCCACAGCAGGAACGTGCATCGAGTGTTTGAAAGTGGGAAAAGAGATGCAATTGGAAAAAGCGTTTCGGAAGCAAAAGCAGTTTATTAGTTAAGAACAATTGTTGGTTTTTCTGACAGGTGGCATGAGTGGACCCTCACTTTCGACCCACTGCGCTCACGTCTGCAAGGGACCAACGCCTGCATTGCGCCTCCTCTGAAGCAGCGTCCAGGCGCAGCGTCGAGTCAGCAAGGACCTGCTCCGATGCCTTGCCCGTGTCGGATCCACCCACGGGCACTCTAAGAATGGGGCTTTCTGGTTTCACAAAGATGACAAGCGACCGACGATCACAAGAGTCATTTCAGCGCACAAGTGAATCCGCACTCACACCACCGACATATCTTTGTCGTGGCAGGTCACACCTTGCCATGTTTATCGTTGGTAGTGCAGTAGACACACAGTGCACACCTTCTTTCTTCATAGGAGCGTAAAAGGAATACTGACCGCCAGCTGCGGTCAATTTCAAGGCGACGCTGCCGCCCCTCAGCCAGCGAGTTAAAAACGATATTTCGATAAGGGTGGAGGATACGGGCATTGATCCCGTTGCCTCTCGCATGCGAAGCGAGCGCTCTACCATTTGAGCTAATCCCCCGATGAAGTGATAGGGAATTGACCAAGAGCTGAGGCGTGGCTACGTGATCAATTTAAGGAGTTTGGATTGAGTTGGAGAGTGCTAAGAACAGAGAGAAGATTGAGAGGAGACTGATCTTTATTGAAGTGATAACGTGCGCTTTAAATAGCGTTACTGAATAAAGAGGAAAGAAACGATTGGTGATGAGGCGTTGTGGAGGTGATGTCATTGTGTACAGTCAAGAAACGATTGGTGATGAGGCATTGTGGAGGTGATGTCATTGTGTACGGTCAAGAAAAAGAGTGTCCATTGTTCTCAATTAGAGACGCGTGACGGAATCGAGTTGATTACGTAACATGAAGTATGGTAGAGAATAGGTCAACTGTTGGAACCGGCTTCTTGACTATTCAGAGGCTGGACTTGGACTGCTTTCGTGCAGGAGAGAGATAGAGAGTAGTAAATGAGTTATGGAGAGACTGCTCTTTATTGGAGAAAAGGGGCAGGCTTAAATAGGAGTTTCTGGTAACTGATCACAAAGTGAAACAGTTGGAATATGGTTTGGAGATTTAGAAGGGAGAGATTTTTGGTGTGTTGGAATTGGTTCAAAATAACGAGCGGATTTCTGAAACGTGGGAAATTTAGTTGTTGAGAACTTTTTGCTGTGCATTCTTTGAAGTACGTCAACGTAATCCAGTAGATTACGTAACACCCACCTCCAAGAGCGTACGTGATGAAAAAGGGAGTGAATTCGGCTATGGCTTGTCTTGCTGGATGCGACGGAGGAGCTCTGGTGTGGAATTCAACCAACAGTTGTACACGGGGTGATGGTCTTTCCATTATACCAGGACTTGTTGGTGGCCGTCTAAGACACGTTGGGATAGGATTTTGTTGATAGTACGGATGGCAATTGGCTCGCTTTTGAGAGGGTGTTTGGCGGTGTCGAAGTAGTAGAGCTTGAGCTTCTCAGGGTGGAAAACTGGGTGGATTCCCCAGTCTGAAGGTAAGGCTAGTCTGCAGGAAGGAGCAGCCCAGACTAATTCAATGATCTTGTAAGGTCCAGAATATTGTTCAGAGAGCTTATTTGTCTGGCGGTAACGTAGATTGGGAGGCTTGAATTCCTTGGCAGAAATGAGGACAAGGTCTCCAACTTGGAACGGTGAGCGAAGACGTTTACGATTGGCAATGGACGCGTACTTGTCTTGGGAGTCACGAATGAGATCCTTAACAACTTGATATTCAGCGTGAACATCCTTGATGGACAGAGGAGCGGAGAAGGGCATGTTAATGTTGGTCATGGAGCGAGGATGGCGACCGTACTCGAGGTAGAAAGGTGTAGCCGGTGCTGGAGTTGACAGTGTCGTTGATACCAAATTCAATCTTTGGCAGATGTTCGTCCCAGTCATCTTGGTAAGGGGTGACGAAATGTCGGAGGGCTTGGAGGACCCAGTCATTCTTTTGTTCAGTTTGGCCATCAGTTTGTGGATGCAAGGAGGTAGAGATGGTGAGCTTGATCTTGAGGGACTTGCAGAGTTCTTGCCAGAAGTTGGAGGTGAACTTGACATCACGGTTGGAGATGAAGTGGACTGGAATGCCATGGTGAGGGAAGATGTGTAACTCGAACAGGTTGGCAATGTCGCGTGCGTTAGAGGTCGTGTGGCATGGGATGAGTCTTGTGCATTTGGTTCCAGAGTCAACAATGACCATGAGAGAATCATATCCGGGACGTAGAGACGGGCATGGGTCTTGTCGACGTAGTGGAGGAATCCATCTCGTAGGCGGTACCGTGCTATCTGAGAGGCTAAGTGCTTGGGGGCCTTAGATGGGTCATTATCAAATGTATCTGGATTCAGTGGGTCAACAAGGTATTGTGCAATTTCTAGGAACTGTGGGTCGGTAGTGTTCATGTCCTTGATGTCGGCTGTGAGGTCGTCAGTGATTGTCAAGGTGGTCGTGTTGAGGAGAAGGTATGATTTTGGTACTTGGAGGATGGTGTGGACGGAGTTCTTGTAGGTGTTGACTTGAACGGATGCATCTGTAGCGAAGCGACGTCTTGACAGTGCATCGGCAATGGTATTCCACTCCCCTGGCGTCCACTGAATCTGGAAATCGTAGGCGAGAAGGTCAGCGAGCCAGCGGTAGTGGATGGGGTGGAGCTTGGGTTGCGTGAGGATGTGGCGGAGGGACTGGTGGTCTGTGAAGGCAAGGACCTTGTTTCCAAGGAGGTACTGGCGGATCAGAACCCGAGTCAGTTCTGTTGCAGTGAAAAAAGTTTAGACCGTTGCACATTTTCCAAACGAAACACTGCCTTTGCACGTACTCTTTCATTTCCTCAGGAGGCAGTTTCAGCTGCTGGCAAATTAGATGTAGCATTCCCTGCCATGACGTTCGGTGCTTTATCAATCACAGATTTCAAAGTAGCCACAAGCTTTGCGTAATCGGCAATCTTCGATTGCAGTTCAGTAATCACCGACACTTTCTCAGATAGCTCCGATCGCAAGGTAGCCACCTCTTTTTCAAACTCAATCTGCGCCTTGATCCGATTGCGCTTTTCATGAAAGCATTCCAATTTGCATGCCAAGATGCAACACTCGTCATCGTCCTGCGCCGCATCATGTCGGCGTTGATAGGCCTGGAGCTTCGTGTTCACAGATGTAAGCTGCTGCTCCAACGTTTGCTGCGGTTGTTGCTGGTGTTGTTGACACTGCTGCTGTTGCAGCGGCTGTAGATGCGGTTGTGGGTTCTCTGGCATTTGCCGTTGCAGTTGCTGTTCTGTTGTGTTTGAAAACGCGGTTGTGGTTGTTGTTGCAGATAAGGTTGTACCTGTGGATGGGGTTCAGCCAGGGTTGATCGTTGCAGATGAGGATGTGATTTCTCTTCCTTTTGCATTTGCGTTTGCGCTTGCAGTTGGTTTTGCTGTCGCATTTGCTCTGGCCTTTGCTTTTGCTGCAGAGTGAACCGATTTTGTTGTGGGAGCATCACCGACACTTGGGCAAATTTTTGTGATCTGGGTGGTTTGTGCAGGTGGTTTGATGCTGATGCAAATGAAGATATCTTCAGTTGAAAGGAATTTGTGCTGTTTTGAATGAGAACCCGTGAGAACGGTACCTCGTAAGATGGCATCGTGAGAACACATGTTGGCAAGCAGCAGGAGCGAAGATGGGAAATTCAACAGTATTCAGGCAACAGTAGCGGCAGTAGCCTGACCAGCCCCACTCGATTCTATCAATACGAACTTTCATGATCAGAATAAACTGAAACTTGCGCTTTGTTTTGAGTGTGTTGCACTGGCTGATCTGGTTGGTCAGGCAGAACAGTTTCTCAGCACGCTGTACCGAATCTTCCTTGCATTATTTCAGATCAATTCATATTCTGTTCTGGGTACAAATAAGCACGGTTGAAACCAGCCTTCACACGGGACTGTGATCATTACTTAGCCACCATCCCATACAAGCGGTATAGCAACCCCTATCATCTAGGCCCAAGTCATTGGCAAGAACACACCTCATAATCATTTCCACTGCATTTCTATTCCCCACAAGTTTCCACCCATGAGTGATTCTTTCATGTTCTACCAAAAGGGTATAAATGGTAGAGCTTCTACAAGGCAAATAAACATCTTCTTAGACCAATACTATTGTTGTAGCACCTAGTCCTCAAGTGACAAACCCTCGTACAGCATGCCACCACCATTTACACTGACATTCCAGCAGTCAAATTACTTGGAGTCAATTGGACAGCAGTACCAATTGGAGAACACAAAGTACCAGACGCCTCTGGAGGCAGGAATCAAGTTGCTGGATGATGTGGTGGAATCGACAATGGAACAGTATCAAAGCCTGTTGGGAGCGGTGATGTATGTGTCAGTGTCAACAAGACCAGACATAGCATATGCAACAGCTTACCTGGGTCATTTCGCATCAAAGGCAACAGAAGCACACTGGACAGCACTGAAGAGGCTGACTGGATACTTGGTGAACACCAGCAAACTGCAGCTGAAGTACATGACGGGAGATGCAAATTTGATTGAGGCATGGGTGGATGTCAGCCACTTGAGCGAGGGAGCTTATGGGGTCAGCGGGTGTATATCAACTATCCAGTACAGCGTCTAGGATCACTTGACCCTCATAGACCATTGTTTCATACGCTTGGAAGCGTGCAATCATATCAGTATCCGGTTAATTTTTGCAAACAACTGCTGGAACGCGGGGTTATCGAAGCCGACACCGGCCAAAGGCACAATGGACGCTACAACTGCTGATGGCGCATTTTCGCAATCTGCACAGGTTGTTGTAGCTGGAAATAGAGCGGCAGCACTGGACCCTTTCACGCATGATGGAATTGTGATGGAATCGAGTCCGGTCCTATGTTACATTAGCACACCGCTGGTATTCGTAACCAGTAAATTTGAAGTATAAATGTTTGTGAAACGAAAAAAAAAATAAAAAAGATGCTCATATATTCTTCCGCCGCAGATTCATTAAGCAAATGACAACGCTCACGATCGAAGCCTAAAGGTCCCGGATCTGGACACGCGTAAAACTCAAATAGGATCTACCCGGACATGCGGGCGAAGTTTCCAGCGTCGATTCGAACAAAGTGGGTTTTACAATTTTCTCCTTGGCTTCTTGATGATGCAGGGAATCGACGATGCCATAATGTTTTCTGATGTGGTGAGCTTTCAGAGATAGAATTTTGCGGAAACGAAATCAGCGATTGAACCTGTTTTCAGGAACCGCCAGCATGTTAAAAGGATTTGATTTTATTTTTACAACCGTGAAAAGGTCCAGGAAAAGTGAAATGATGTTTTTCCTTGGTATACAGGCTGCAACAAGCTGATTTTATTTGATGTTCTACTTATTATTGAATATATCCAACAGAGATTTGGGCATCTGAGCCGTTTTGGGAGCCGTTTCCACAGCATCAGCACTAGCACTGGATTCGGCCACAGATGTGGTGGGAACATCCACAGCTTCAACCACACTTCCGACCGCAGGAAGTTTCTCTAAAGCCTCGTTTTGCCCTCCGAATGTTATTCGGCGTTCGTTACTTGGCTTGCCAGATTTCTCAGCTTTTTTCTTTTCCAGTCGAGCCAGCGCAAGTCGATGCAATTTCTCTTGATCCAAATCAGCGGCCTGATTAAGCATTAGAGAAAACTTGGACTTGGGATTATTCAGCAACGCAAGTGGCGTCTCAAATTCGACCACGCGCCCATCTTTCATGACCATTATCCTGTCAGTTTCAGCAATCATCCTGAATCGTGATGCCAAAATAATGACAGTTGAATCTTGGAAGTTTTCGCTGATTGTTGTTTGAATGAGGGAATCGGTGTCGTTGTCAGCGGCAACAGTGGGTTCTATTGCATTCGAGCCAAGCAAAAATTAGTTCCATTTTGAAAAACCTGCAAGATGTTGAGTTGAACACATACCATCAAATACAACAATCTTGGTCTTCAAGAGAATGGCTCTGGCAATACAAAACAGCTGTCTTTCAGCCAGTGAAAATGAGCGTCCATTTTCCACAATTGGAGTCTCCAATTTCAATGGAAACTCCTCAATTTTTTGGCCCAAATGAACACTCCGCAATGCACTCCAGATTTCTTCATCCTGCAGGCGATTAAATGGGTCCAAGTTTGACCGGATAGTTCCTGTTAATAGAACAGGGTCTTGTGGAATGACAGCTATCCGACTTCTTAAATCGGCAACTCCAAGAGTCTTGATGTCAACACCGTCAATCAATATGTCGCCATCGGTGTATTCGGTGATTCGCAGCAGAGCGACAAGAAGCGTGGATTTCCCGCTGCCACTTCGTCCGACGACTCCAATTTTTTCTCCAGCGGCAATTCGGAAGGACACCGATTTGAGAATAGCAACACCATATGAATGGTATCGCAAGGTAACCTGCCGGAATTCAATCGCCCCACATTCTGGCCAGAATGGCCGTCTTCGATTCGAGGGAACATGACGCACTGCCTCGCAAGGGACATTGTTCGTGAAATTTACGACTGTTCCAACACTTGTAACAGCCTGATGGACGTTGGAAACGAGTCGGGCAAGCCATTGCACAAACAAGAGCATCTGATGAATATTTGCTATGGCCAGTCCAGCAAATGGAGCTGATATATCAGGCTTCACAACAACGAATAGCGCGGCGAAATAGATTGCTAAAGAGGCAATGAAGTCCAAGTACATCGCCTGCACTGTCTTGACCACGTTCAGTGAGTATAAAGCCTTGTGGTCAGCGTCGATGAGCCCTCTGTTGAAAGTATCGAAGGTATCTTGGGCTTGGTACAAGCGGATGCTGAATAGACCTTCTAACGTGGTTGACAGGTGCAAAAACATCGGTGTCTTGTTGCTTGCTGCAAATGTAAGTGAGCACGCTGTGGGGATCACTTATCGAACTGTCGTAAATCACCTTCCAAAGTCGCCAACCTTTTTTCAGCGTCGTGACATAACCGAATGATCCAGAAACCAAGACCAATGGTGATTGGAAGGGTTGCGATAAATATGGGAACAATCGCTGATACCAGCAGAACGATACCCAGCAGCAAGGGGGCGATGCTCAAAACTTGGAAAAGAGATTCGGGCAGAGAGTCGTCAATCAGATATAAGTGCTTCGCGAAATTTGAAAGAGTTTGTCCCAATGGTGTTGAATCAAAAAATGACATTGGCGCACGAATGATTGCACGAAGGGCCTTATCATGCAATGACTTGCTTTTGCGCACAACTCCAGTGGAAAACAGCCATCCGCGGAGAATTAAGCCAAGGACGGCAAACCCAATAAGACCACCGTATACTCCAATTGAAATAGCGTATGACTGTGAATTCGTTCGGAGTACAATTTCTGCAAGCCACCAGTCTGTGCAGAGAAAGGCATTATGATGCGATGAAAAGAAAAGAAAATACTCTTACCACTGACGAAAAATACACTGTAAACAATGAAAAATAGGCCAACAAGACCGAGCCCCATGACAGCCCCGTTCCCCTCATTAAGGTAAAAGACATACGACTGCCATGGTCCGTCTTCTGAACGGAGAACAATTCCAGAATTGCTGAGCGTTCTCTCAAAGCCCACCATGCTGTGCACTGTGAGCTGGTTAGCTTCGATCGCTTTCGTAACTGGATCTTGATTTGAAAAGTTTGCTGGCGGGCGTGAAGGTCCTCCAGCTAGCACAGACAATTGATTCCGTTCAATCATTTTCGAAATGGTTTGTTCGTTGATTTGGGTGTTTTGAACACTTGCGTTGTTCAGTTCCATAATTGCCTTAATTGTATATGAGTTTGCCTCTTCGGTGGATCCTGCCAAAATGCTGAGCTCTACGTCGTTTGTGATAACGTTGGCCATGTTTGCCAAGGGCGATGATTTATGAATCGGGCCTTGCCGCCCGAAAGGCGAGCGTGCTTTTGTCGTAGTAATGTCACTACCCAAGCGATTTGCGAAGTGGCTGACCGCAGATGGACCCCTTATCGTACCTTGCGCGGGCATATCAAGCTTGATTTCGCTCACTATAATCAAATAAATTGAGAACACGTAAACTTCAGTCATGGAAAATTTCCCACCTTGATCCAATAATCCCTGAGGATCATCATCGATTGGAACGTAATCGTTCACCCATGCGGAGAAGTTGACTTTTTTCGCTTTCAGTTCCGAAAAGGTCCCCTGCTCAATGAGCCTGCCGTTTTTGAGCACCAGTATACGATCGCATTCACCCAAAAACTGAACCGCAAAATAAAACGTTTCAGCAACTTGCCGCGAGAATGCAACTCAAAAAAGGTCCAGGAAATAGACCACGTATACCTGCTTCTGTTGGGTCACAAGAACAATTGCTTTTGTTTTTGCCAAGTGATTCCTGAGAACCTCCTTAAAGATTCGCTTTCCCGTTGCTGGATCAAAATCACTCAAGCAATCCTCCAAAAGAATGACATCATTATCATGATACAGACACCTCGCAAGCGACAGTCGTTGCCTCTGGCTGGCTGTAAGAGTCAGATCGGAGATTCTGCTGTCATCCCCATTTGACATCATCATCAAATCCCGCGTGAGCCCAACTATACGAATTGCCTCTGTATACTTTTGATCATGAAAGTCAAGCCCAAAGAGAATATTGTCGCGAATGCTGCCGTCGATTAACCATGGTTCTTGAGGGACATATCCGCAAGTACCATAGCTGTCCATATGACCCGCACTTCGTTTAATTTGGCCCATAATGGCTGCAATCAGAGATTTCCCAGAGGAGAGGTCACCAACAACAGCAATGATTTCCCCGCGTTTAATCGTAAGGGATAAGTCATGGATATGAGGATGATCCACATTCCCATCCCATACAAAGTCAGCGTTTTTCTGAAGTAGAATGACGGCATGAGAATGACAAAACGCTTTGGCCGAATTCAACTTACGATATCAATAAAGACATCTGATTCTCCGTCTGTCTGACAGGCTGGAACTTCGTCAACTTCTGGTAAACTCAAAAATTCTTCGAGCCGATGCAATGACGACGTGGCCGCTAGCGTTTGCAGATTCGTGTCAGCAGTTCATGTGAACAAATAATTACGTAAGCGGAGTTATTTCTACACTGACCATTGACACTCCGAACGCTTCTTGGAAGGGTCATTAAAGGATATCGTAGAGTGTTGAACAGACTAAAAAGTACAAAGGCTGTACTCGCGGACAGATTGACCTCGCTGAAGCGCATGTACGTAGCAACGCAGACCAGCATGACACAAGATGGCGCCATAAATACGACCAAATAATTTGCCATACGCATCATGAGGCTTGTTCGTAATTCTTGAATTTCAATTTCACGCGCAGCCATGATCTTGTCAACATAGAACGATTCCCACGCATAAAACTTGAGAAGCTTGATGGCGGTTAAGACCTCGCTGACAAGATGGACGCGAGCAGTCACATGTCCTGTGCTCAGAAGAGAAATTTTTGAGGCTGCATTCGCGATCAAGTATTGCCCAGGCAAGAGCATGAACAGAATCAGAATGAGCGCAGGAACTCCTGCCGAAACACCAGCAATAGCGAAAACAAGAATGACAACGACTTCGAAAGAAAGATTCTAGTGTCAGTCCAAAAGTACTGTACTTTTGAGGGAAATCGTCAAATTTCTCACTGATCGATTCCGCCACGGAGCTCCACAGAAAATGCCAATAAATTGACGCCTCGGCAACTCTGTTACATTCGCTGGCAATCAGGTTCACGATATCTCCAACACCTCCCTTCACATAACTGAGCCGCAACGATTTTCGGTAGATCAACACCATCAACGCTCCACGACACTTATCACCAGACACAGTGTCAAAGGATATTCGGATCAACATTTGAAAATGAACTCACTCGAATCCCGATTTTTGTACTCTGCATGGACAGCTGGTGATAACTCACTGATGACAATACTGAGCTGAATAACAGTGCAAGGGCCAGTACATGTCCCCTCCAGGGTGCAGGTGAGATGCCATCGTTTCGCTCTTGACAGAAATCGACCAGCCATTTCAGAATTGCGAAAGCGCCAAGCCAAGTGAACAGAGCCCACAGAAGTTTCCAAACACCCAAAAGAGCGTACCTCTGACCAAATGATTTTTGAAGAGCGTGCCATAATTGTGGCTGGCTGCGAATGGAAATAGAGGTCAGAAAACAACACGCTCTAGCCAGCTGAAGGCAAGGCCGAAAAGCTGTGAATATACCATTTCACCGCATCATTCGATTTTCCAGCGGCCTCCAGATTTGCGCGTTTCGCTGCCATGGCCGTCACTTCCTCTTTCCAGGTGGTTTCCAACTCCTCGGCAACAATTTTTGCACTCTCGGTTGCCTTCAAATGCAGGTGAAGATCGAGAACACTTTCGGCATTCAGAACAAGCGCAATAAGTCGGAATCCCCAAAAGAAGAAGAGGGTATCTGCAATGCCGCCCGTTGGTGCCAAATGGAACTTTCGTTTCTTTGCGGGCTTTGGAACAAAGTCGTGGTCAAACTGATCGTGGCCACCCTCCAGATCGAAATGCGTCTGATCCATGCTTGTATGCGATGCGTCAGAGTCGCTGTTTGCTTCCGAATGGCGTCTGCTCTTCTTCTTCTTCTTCTTGCGTTTCTTCTGCCCTTCGTCCGCCTGACTGAAGTCCTGATCGGCGCTTCCTAATTCGTAGTTGGTATTCTCGTAGCCGATATCAGCATCGCTGAAGCTGGGCTCCAGATGGATCATAGTCTCGGACGGAGACCCAACTTCCGCCCCGCTCCCGCTCCCAACCCCCGTTGCTGACGCTCGCCTGCCACTATCGGTGTCTGAGACGATGAATCCGTTCGAGTCCGTCTCGTTCTCCATATATTTGGAATCGTGTTCGACAGTCAAATTGGAATGAAAAGAATGCAGATCCAAACTCAAATATTTACACCTGTCCTTACTTTATTGATGGCAACGCCAATGCTTCCACCGCAACGTCACGGGAGACAATTAGGCTGTTTATTTCTCAAGCGATGCAGCAAAATAAGCATGATCTTTAGACAAGGACGCAATTCGACAAAAAGTATCTCACACTATCCACAGTCGCGCCGCGCTTGAGCAAATCTTTTACGTAATTTGGAGTTGTTCGTTGTTCCATGAGCTGACACTTATAAGAAATCGTGTCATCAGGTTCCAGCAACTGCTTAGACCGGTGCTGGGCACGATACCGTTGAAGGAAGAAAGTTTCACAGGGTCGGACGCACAACTCTTTATTGGATTGAAGCCCACACAGTAACTAGTACGCCTGGAATTTGCGCAGGTTGCTCATCTGATCCAGTAAGTCTTGCAAATGCGATTCATCGATATCAGCTCGCTTGTTCAGACTGGACCAGCACCAACGAGGAGCGACAAACATATGCTTTTAGACACCAACAGCCCACTCACAAGACATATTCTTTGATGGAGAGATACCTTGGAATAAGAATCTTCGCCTCCTCAACAGTTTCACATCCTAAATTTGCCAGTTGCGCTGTTTCAAATTGATGAAACTCTCCGGTGGGGAAGAGCCTATTGTGATATGAGAGTTCGAGTTCGTGGTTTAAAACCAAGCTTTTCCAGCGTCGCCCGAGAGCACACCCCCGCTAAACACTCAACTGCCTAATCTCCTTGATGGTGTGCTTGTCAGAGAATCTGCTGAATCTCGCACAGTATTCGACTGTTTTTCTCTTGATACTGGACGAGGCGATCATGTCAGGTCCCAAGCAGGAAAAAAGGCCCGCTCCACACTCAACTCTGTGCTCGCCCCGTCGATCTCCCGACTCTCGTCTGTTGCCTCCAGGAGCACTTTCACCTCTGAAATTAGAAGGGCTTGTGCGTCTTGGAATTCGCGCCCAAACTTGAGTTCGCTCGCATCCTCTTCGTCCAAGTTCTTTTTAGACATTTTTCGCACGTTAAAATTGCAGTCAAGTATGATAGCGCCTGGTAAGTTTACTCAATAAAGCTTCACAACTTCTCCTCCGCAACCAAACAAAATAGATGAAATATTGCCGCAGAAACAGTGCAATCCACAAAAAACTGAAACGAAAACAAACAAACAAGCTCCCTCCAATGACATGCGGATCTCAAAAGAAGAATAATGAAGTAAGCTGGGACAACCAATCCAATCAATCCAATTTCATTCATCCTTGCTGAAGAAGGAAAATGCGGTCTTTTCAGCTCATTCATCCCTTGTTTTCGTAGAAAAAGAAGTCAAACAAACATGGACGCAACGGCATGAAAACAAGATGCTTACAAAAATTTTAATTGCCCGCTCCCCGCCCATCCTGCCACTTCTTCCCGACTTGTCGACATGATCAATACCCAAGAAGTCAGAGGGGCCAATCTCAACATCCGAGAGAATATCCTCTGCGAAAAAAAAAAAAGGTCAGACAAAGTCTCCAAAACCAGTCATTTATGAAAAAACATACCGTCTTCGATTGGCTTTGGCTTTTGAAAAGTGGAGACAATGAAGAACTTTGCTTTTGCGGCATCCTTTTCGGCAATACCAGCACGTGTAATCAGCCGCGCCTTGGTAGCAGAAAACAGTTCCCCCTTCAATCCGATAATCAGATTCAGAGTCGCAACAACCAAAGAAATAATAAGAGTTACCTTTATCACGACAAATTTAAATGGAACTCCATGTGGACGCGACGGTTCTTTGTTGAAATGCCCTACATTCACCAATTTATCACCTTCCACCATCCCAAACTCCTCCGCGGGAATTTCCTGAAAACAGGGACGTAAGTACCTCGCAGAATCGACCACCCGGTACATTAATTCTCCTTACCTCAACATACAGTGTTGAAAATTCGCCAACGATGGAGGCAAAATCATCTGCTTCAAACACACGATGAATCTTGAATCCATAAACCTCAAACAGCCTCAGCTTTCCAGTTCCTCCCGGTGCAATTTTCAGTTTTCCATGCAAATCGTCTAGAATTTCGCTGGCTTTTGCAGTTTTGGCGACAAGCAAGTCAACGGGATCCTGCATTGGGAAATAAGAGAGAAAGGCTTACAACAAGTCCAACAGCCGATAATAATTTCCGCTTCAAACAAAATTAAAAAAAATACAACGAAACAAATGCACTTACATGCTCGTGCAGCATTCGATCGACATACATGACCTTGAGGTACCGCTTCGTCTCCAACACACTCAAATCAATATCCAACAACTCAAAGTACAGAGTGGTGACACCTGCATTGGATACATAGTATCCGGGGTTTGTCATTTCTTGAAGAGTGATTGTTGGAGACCGCTTGATGGCTTGTTTCGTTGTTCCCGATTGCGAAAAGAGTTGGATTTTGTTGGCATCCCATTTGATGGCAGAGCCAAGTTTTGCGACCACCTTGCAATTGTTTTTTCAGTTCATAAAACCCCAAGCGAGCGCACAGCCATGTAAAAAGGTTTACCGAATCGTAAGTCATCTTTTTGGACAACACAAGCTCCAAGTCCATGGCCACCTCCTTTTCACGGTTTTTGTGCTTGAACACAACGGGCAACCTGTTTCGGTAATCTTCAAAATAGAATACAACGTTGGATGTCCGTTTGTCCTCAAGTGTTTCGATGCTGAATTTCGATCATGAAACCAGGGGTAAGTTGAACAATCAGAAAGCCCAAGAAAATCATGTCATACTCGGCGGGGGTCATTTCATTCTGAACACACAGAATATCTCCATTTCCTAGTTCGCAAGCACCGAAAGATTTCGTGATTTCGGTGGGGTCAATCATGCCTGGTTTGACTTCCTGTTTCACGCACAGTTATTTTAATGACGGAATCATAAGGCACTACACTATTGCACAAACCTCATACACTTTGATGTTGCCTTCAAGTTTCGAGATCGCCATAATTTCTGGAAGAGCGTCGACAATTCTTTGCATCTTGTTGAAGAACGCTTTTCCCACGTATCTGCAGACACACGTCGAATGCGGTAAGAGTGAAAGTTACAAATCAACGTAAAAACAGCTTAGGTACTTAATTTGGCCCGTAAATGGGTCATAACGTTTCAAAAAGATTAGGCACGATTCTTCCTCCGGCTGTCACGATACCAAGTGAGAACAAGGAGAAGCAGTTTCAAAGGGCTAACAAACCTTCTTCAAGCCAGTTAGATCAATGTAAAACCGGAAATCCGCCGTTTTCAACATCGTATCCTTGATTTGCTCCAGCGCTGCGTGTAATCTGCGTTAGAATCAAAAGAAGTGGTAAAAAAAGAACAAAACCTACTCTTATCCTCTGCCGTGATCTCCGCATCGGCTCTAATCGTTTTATTTTGACGGCTCACGAGACTCCAGACGGTGACATTTGCAGCAGAAGGTAGGGCAAGCGACTCGGCAATCATTTCCTAATGTAAGATGCAGATGTCAGATCTGAAACTCCATTAACGGAAATAACGACAGTGGCTGAAAACCTTGAAAGCACGAAGCGTTAAGTCTTTTCGGACGCGAATCGTACGGATGTTAGAAATAGCCAACGATTTATCCTCATAGTTGCACAAGTCAAAGCCAGTGTGCTCAGCAATATCCTGATCAAGAATGTACTTGATGTTGAAAAACAAGTGCTGCTCTTCGCGGTCCTTCCGCTTCTGCTCGCTCACAAGGCGTTCCTCATCAAATCTGCGACCTATCAAAGTCAAAAGAAGAATTCGATGTAAAAACTTGTGTGCAGTCTCTCCCGAACACATAATTAACTTACGCAAGTGTTCTGGAATGTCATCGGACGTGATAGGTTTTAAGATTTCATCAGCACTTGACTCTCTGACATACACCAACATGTACGCGTTTGTGAACCGTTTAACCATTCGAATTTTCGCTGATGCATCCGCGTCCACACCGAAGTTTTCTTCGGTAGCATCTTTGTATGTAACAGGAGTGACACGGTCGTCGTCAAATTTGAACCTGTCGACAGAAATCAGCGACCTCACGTCATTCAGATAACGTAAGGTAATAAATAGTTCACCATTTTCCGTCCTTTTCGGCACGCAAAAACGCGCAGTAGTGTCCGCCTCCGACATCTCCGGCATGCACAAGGACTCTGCAGTGTCAGCACCAATTGCGATCAGTGCTCTTTCATATATCTGGCCAAAGAAAACGAATCTCTCACCCGTGCAAAATATACTTTTGTGGGCCTTTCGAGGTTTGAACGCTTTCATCAAGGAACTCAGAAAGATCAATCTCATTTGGGAATTCGTAGCGATCGTTGATCTGGATAAAATCATGACCGTTAACAACTTGGCAGGTCATCAACATAGAATTGAAAAGCTGAGCGTGTGCTCACCTTGACCATCGCGTCTCTCTCCATGTCATACTCAAACCTCTTAAGTTGCAAATGCAAAACCGGAGGGAACTCGGTGAAAATGACACCCTTTCTTGCATCCTATATTTAATCAAAACCCGAATACAGAAGCCAACGTTAAGCTGCATTAGCATGCTTCGATATCAACTTCAACCAAAAATGCACCTGCAAGCCGTGCCCTTCCGCCTGATACTTATTGTCTCCATCCAATGTCTCCACAGCAACGTAATCAACAAAAGATTCGCGCAAATTCTTGAACCCTTTCACATTCAATTGAATGTCGTAGAAATCTTCCACGCGCGATGACTCGTATTGAACATGGAGACACTTGATATAGCTTTTGTACTTTCCGACGAAGAGACGGCTGATGGCTCCTTCCGCTTTTGTGCCCTGAATATTGGATGAAAAGCATCAATATATATAACAACAATGTGATCGATCTGAACCAGTATTTAACCTTCATTTTTGTTTCCAAGTTGTCTTGGAGCACTCGGTTGAACTCTTGCACATCATGCTGCATGAAGGAATCCAGCGTGTCCCAGCCAAACGATTTCGTCAACTCCGTTGTTCCTACGAAATGAATAAAATAAGTACGAATGCCGCTTTCGTTTCGGCGAATCACTCACCAACTGAAGATTCCGAAAATTGCAACTGATAAAAAATTCGCTGCAACGCAAGCGGGATACTCTTGGTGGGTTCTTCGGTGTCGGTAGGAATGTTGAAAACAGCCGATCGAAAGTAGTTGACAAAATATAAAGATTGGAGGAGGGAGTTCATGTAGCAGGTGGCTCCTTGGTTCTTCAGCCCAACACATCCAGTCATCTTTTTAGAGTCGTAGCTGTTGTAGGAGAAAAATATCTTCAGCATTGCGCAGACTAATAAAACAAAATGGTCATGTACTTGGTAAAGTTGTGCCACAGAATGCCACTTTCATCTTTTATGGCTCGCATGTAGATAATAATGTCGAGCTGGTTGTTCTCGACAAGGGGTTTTGCGAGGCCATCACAAGCGGTGTAGAGGTGATTCAATTTGCAGAGGTGGTTGAAGCCCCAGTCTTCTTCGTTTGGGTTATATCTATGTTGCGCGACTAACGAAGTTTGCAGGTCAAACCTTGGCCAGAACAAAGAGAGAAGAGACAGTGTGTACTGGTACATACTGTTATGTTTGAAAATGGATTCGTCCACGGGGTTGACTGCAGCGATTCCAAATTGCAGACAAATGTGCCATGTTGAGTCCTTTGGCTGCTTTCCGGCATCTCTGCAGTCGAGAAAGACTGAGAGATGATCATTGTTGTTTCCATTCGGGAAGAGGAGAATGCGCCTATTCGAATCGTTGATTTTAAGTAATTGTTCAACATTGATGTCCGCAACAAAAGCGATGATCGCTTGACTGCATGATCTTGCAAAAAAAAAACCTTACCACAAGCTTCCACCAAATTCAAAGTCTGGGGAGTACTTGCGTTTCTCGGTTTTTGCCTGGGCCCAGTCCTCGACACGCCACCTGTGCACGTACTCTCCGGTGGACTCAACATCGGGCAGAACCGGAAGCATCGCGGAGATATCCGAGACACCTGCCAGGGATGGGATGGGATTGTTGAGTGGAGTGGTGGAGCAGTTGCTATTAATAGAAGGAGGCAGTAGGCGAACAACAGGACGGTTGCCACTCACGAAGCTGTGGCTCAGTTTCCATTGCCTGCGGACCTGCATGCGCATGCACGGGTCCCTCTGCCGTAGGGGCCACTTGTTCTGTTGGTTCGACTGGATCAACGTCCATATTATTTCTGTTTATATTTTACGGTTCTGATTTTAATTTCTTTTTGGTTTCTCATCGCATCTTTCTTTCTTTTTTTTGTTGAACGAACAGACAAGTCAAATGGGCGTCAAGAAGGAAAGCAAGAAGCTTAAAGTAGCTGCACCCAAGCCAGTTGAAGAGGAGCCTGTTGTTATGGACGAGCAAGCCGATGAAGGCGACCAGGTCGACCAGGATGAGGCTGGCGAGTGGGGAGACAACGACCGTATTGAGGACACGGACATGGATGCTGCAGAGGGAGAGATGGACGTGGATGAAACGGACCCTAACAAACTTCGGGAGGAAGGTGGGGACTTCGAACCTGTTCATTCTGTTTTGCGCATTTCTGACGTTGCCACATGCACATTCTCTCGTAGAACGCCAGCGAGCATCCCGCCAAGAGCAACGCCAGCTGTTGAAAGAGAGAAAAACAGCCCGACCAAACGGTGCTCTGGTTTTTCAACTGAAAAAACTGTGGGAGACGATCAGACAGAAACGGATTTCTCCAGAGCTGAGGGCAGAAAAGATGGCAGAGCTTATGGGTCTCATTACCGGAAAGATTCAGGAGGTACCATCGACTTAGAACCAATTGTTCGTGAAATCATGTCCTCAAATATCATCTTTCAGGTCACGTTCAGGCACGATGCTGCTCGTGTGATTCAGTCTGCACTCAAACACGGAAGCTCGACTCAGCGTGAAATCATTGCTCAAGAGTTGAAAGGCAAATACGCTGTCTTGGCTTGCTCGCAATACGGACGATTCATCGTTAGCAAGATCTTAAACATGTGTCCCAAACATCGGCCTCTTGTCCTCAAGGAATTCCAAGGGCAAGTTAGGAAACTCATGCGTCACCGTGATGCCTCGTTTGTCATTGAAGAAGCCTATAGTCAGTTCGCGAATGCCCAGCAACGTAATTCTTTGATGGAAGAATTTTATGGCCCGGAATATGCTTTATTCAAGGTACGTTGGCCATTCAATGGTTTATCTTGTTGCGCTCAGTTTGTGTCATTATATCGCCCGCAAGCTCACCATCTCGTTTAATAGGCTGACAAGGCAAAAAGCTTGCAAGCGATTCTCACTGAAAACCCAGAAAAGAAACAAGCGATCATCAAAAACATTCGCGAAACCATTTCCTCATTCCTCGAAAAGGGCGCAGCAAATATTGGCCCCCATACCATTCTGCACCGCCTTATTCTTGACTACCTCCTTCTCCTCCCAACCCCATCCGCAACGGCTTCCAAACCAACGGAGTCTGCGCCAGCACCGCCTGCAAATCCTAGTGCCTACATGGTAGACCTTCTCAAAGATCATCTCATCCACATCCTGCACACCCGTGAAGGTTCTCGCGTTGCTCAACTTATCCTCCTCCATGCAACTCCAAAGGACCGAAAGCATATTCTTAAATCCTTCAAAGGTCTGCTCGGGAAAATTGCTCGTGAACAACACGGCCACACCGTCCTCCTGGAGCTGTGTAGCTGTGTCGACGATACCGTGCTTGTTTCCAAAACGGTGCTCATGGAGTTGTTTACTGATGCAAACCCAGGAGAAGCCATGCGGGACCCTTACGCGAGTCGCGTGGTGCTGTTTTTACTTGTGGGAAGAAGCCGAAGGTACCTTGTTAACCATGTTGCTGATGAATTGGAGGCGATGGACGGTGTGCGCAAACTCACCAGTAAAAAGGCCGATGATGTAAGGCGGAAGGAAATTGTGGCAACGTTGAGTCCAGTCTGGCTTGACCTTTGCACCACATTTGCTGGAGAATTATTGAGGTCGCGGAGTGGTGGTCAAGTTCTTGTTGAAATCCTGAAGCATGCCGAAGGTGCGATCCAACTTATTCGAAGTTAAATCATCTCGTCTTATTCACCACGATATTCACCCTCTATAGGCGATAAAACTGCTTTGATTGAAGCGATTTCGTCGCTTACATCAGGAACCATCGAATCCCACGCGCTCGTTTCCTCATCTGCATCCGCAACGCCGAAAAAGGAAGTCTTTAACGCAGCGAAAAAGCTCGCCACCGAAGCTGCGAACGTGAAACTGGCGCAGCTTGCACTCGACTCAAAAGAAAACCCGGACTTACCCGACATGTCTTCACACGTGCTTGTTGACAGAAACTCAACTTTCACTCTGAAAGAGATGATTAGTGGTGGCCGTGTATCCGCCGCAGCCGGCAGCAACAAAAAAGATGATCAAAAGGCAGAAGAAGCGCCGCTGGATCCATCCTGTGGAGCCGTTGGTATTGCTGTGGCAACTGTTATTTCCAAAGAGCTTGAGTACTGGCTCAGATACTGTGCGACAAGTGAAGCTAAAACGTCGGGAACAACATTTGTACTTTTGGCGCTGTTTGAGAGCAGGGCGGCAGGCGTGCAGGATGCCCTTGTTGGGTCAAAAAAAGGGCGTAAGAAGGCTTTCTCCAAACTTGTCGAAGAGCTTAGTAAGGTTGCCGTTGTTGTTCCTAAAGAGGTTGAAAAGGAGGCTGCTGATGAAAATGCAGGAGGAAAGAGGAAGCGTGGTGGCGGAAAGGACTTGAAAAAGAGCGCGGGTGCGCGGCAAAGCGTGATTCATATCTTTTTGAATAAGTTGAAGGAGAGTTTTTGAAAGGAGTTGGAGATTTTTGAGCTGTGGTGTGAAGTTAAGCCCTGTCCTCGGGTTGGTCATGAATAAAAGTATTTTTCCTTGATAGCTAATTCTCTCATATCAAAATAATTCTGTACGCAATTCATCGCAAGTTACGACAGTGGTTGGCTGCAAAGCCTATGGACAAATACCTTCGCATGAAAGCGATGGTTATTCAACGCTGTCTTGATCTTACCAGGCGCACAAAGAAAATGCACAGTTCAAGCATTTAAACCAAAGGCGATGGTGACCATTCACGGGGCTGGAAATGACTTGGGAAACAGTTTGGAACGAGCTTTACATCGGCGTTAATGTGAAAGGAATACATCTTGAGGGATGGGGGAGCCGCGTCACGGTTCAAACTTTAGGTGCTTAAACGTAAGTTGTAAAAATTTTCGAATGTGACCAGCGGCGCAGTCAAACAAAACCAAAGAATTACCCTCGTTTGCAAAAATCTCGTCCATGCCAGACCAACCCACTAAATAGACTTTGACCCGCGTTCCTCATTGGACGGGTTGGTATCTTCAACGGGGAAGTTGCTCTGCTCGTGGTCACTGCCGTCTACTCGACCGGGCCAATTATTCAGCATAATTCGACTAGACTGGCAGCAGATGCATGGTGAGTCTGAATGATTCATTATCTGACACTGAGATGAGAATCTAGCGAAGGTGCTTCATTTCTGTGTATGCCCGATTCTATACATCTGAGCAATGGGACAAAAAATGTGAATATAACCCAGTATTCCGTGAACTTTCCCCGACGAAGTGCATGACGAATTCTTCGCTTCCTTCTGTCCATAATCAAACGTCTTTATTTTTTCATGTCCGAGGCATCCACCCACAGTGGAAAGAATGCTTAGGTCCGCGAAGATATCAGCGCATTAATTTGCCAATGATAACGGAGCCTACCAACTCATACGGGTTTGAAAGATGTGGCAAGACTTATCGGGTTGCAGAATCGTGTGGACCCAGGCGATAAAAAATGGTAGGTATTCCACATCCTGTGAATCTGGAAGTTTCGATACGGTAGACTCGTTCTTTGCTCTCGTTGGCGCTACCATCGGTAAAGATGCGTCCAATCTGAAGATTGTGACTGCCGGCTTGAATCATCACAGATATATATAATTAAATAGTTTGTTTTCTTTGTTTTGTCATCTTAACTCATACACGTTGGGGCGTTCCGCCTTCAGACTCGTTTGCAAAGAAGTGGTTATCATTGGAGTCCACTGAAGCGTTGAAAAACTGTTATGAATTTCTGTTCTGAGGGAAAGGGCAGAGGGAACCAGCTGCTGGATGGTTCAATCAGTTGTGCGGACCGTGCACTTAATTATGGAATCAAAAACTGCACGTCAGGGCCGCAACGAGCTTTCCTATTCCTTGCCCCATCTTTTCAGCACTGATGGAAAAAACGTGATGGGTTTGAATTTTGGTGAAATGTCTGCTTCAGGGGAAACTCGTCATCTTTGGAAAGGCGCTTCCCATTCTTCATGTTCTCTGGACCAATACCTACGCTGCTCGGCATGGTTGGTTTCACAAGAAGCAGCTCGCGGTAGATTCCATGTCTCATTTAAACTTGAACTCGGATGAACAAAGCCCGCCAATGTTGCTGGCTTTGTTGGCAGACGGACGCTTGGTTATTCACATTCGTTAAGTAAAGCAAAGAAAGGCGAATAAGAAAAGAGAAATTATCCTCAAAACAAGGTGAGCGCACCTGCCAACAGAAGGAGCAACGCTCGATGCTGACCCGGACTTGGACCATGGCAGACACAGACAATGAGTAACGAGGGCGACGATCTTATCGACTACGAGGTGGGTCCTTCAAGATGGGCCGATATTATTTTTATATTTAAACATATTATTACCATCAGGAGGAGGATGAGCACACGCAAGCACCAGCCGCTGTGTCCGCTGATGCTGCGGGTGCGGTGGACTCAAAAGAGGTTAAGAAGGGCTCTTACGTTGGTATCCATGCTACGGGATTCAGAGACTTTTTGCTGAAGCCCGAATTGCTTCGGGCTATTGTGGACTGCGGTTTCGAGCATCCATCTGAAGGTATTCGCCTGAGGGCATTCGGCATGATGTGAATAATATTTAAATCCCTGTTTTGTTTTTTCACAGTCCAACAAGAAGCCATCCCACAGGCCATCCTCGGTATGGATGTACTCTCGCAAGCCAAGTCTGGAATGGGTAAAACCGCTGTTTTCGTCCTGACCTCTTTGCAGCAACTCGACACAGCTACTGCGTCTGAGCCAACTGTGCTTGTCCTCTGCCACACACGCGAGCTTGCGTTCCAAATCAAGAACGAGTATGCAAGATTTTCAAAGTATATGCCCGATGTCAAAACCGGTGTCTTCTACGGCGGAACTAGCTTGAAGGCCAACCTTGACACCCTCAAGAACGACCACCCTCAGATTATTGTGGGCACTCCAGGAAGAATTCTGGCTTTGATTCGTGATAAGTCTTTGAACCTGTCCAAGTTGAAGCACTTTGTACTGGATGAATGTGACAAGATGCTGGAAGCTCTGGGTGAGTTTCTAGTGACGCCAGTCTCGAATGTTTCAACTGAACATTTTTCGTATTTCACAAATCCAGATATGCGCAAAGATATTCAAGATATCTTCCGATCTACTCCACATCACAAGCAAGTTATGATGTTCAGCGCCACTCTCAGCAAGGAAATTCGTCCAGTTTGCAAAAAATTTATGCAAAACGTAAGGCATCCGTAACCACACCAACAACCAAAATTATTTCTTCCTCCGCGGACGCACATCAATCGTTTTGTCGGAGCATTTATGTCTCAGCGAACAAATGTGGACGATCCAGATAGTGTCGTTGCAATTCTCCTCGCCATCTCTCTTGCGCCTCGACGCATCCGTTGCATTCCTCAAATTACGCTCTCTGAACCGGCTCTTAATCTCTACCTCTATTTCTCTCTTTCCTTGCTCCCTCATTCTAGCCGTTGGAAATTTACGTGGACGATGAAGCCAAGCTCACCCTCCACGGACTTCAGCAATACTACGTCAAGCTTACTGAGGCCGAAAAGAACCGTAAACTGAATGACTTGCTCGATCAAATTGAATTCAACCAAGTCTGCATTTTCGTCAAGAGTGTTGCTCGTGCAAACTCTTTGAACAAGCTGCTTGTTGAATGTAATTTCCCGAGTATTTGTATTCACAGTGGAATGGATCAAGAAGAGCGGTCAGAGATTTTGTTGATACGTTATGATGGTCAAGCAGCTTGGGCTCACTTTTGTTCATTTTAGTATTCGCCGATACCAGAGCTTTAAGGACTTCACAAAACGTATCATGGTAGCAACTGACGTGTTCGGACGTGGTATCGATGTTGAGCGTGTGAACATTGTCATCAACTACGTAAGTGAAAGAAAGATAAAGCGGAAATCCCGCCTAACTTCGATGCTTTCACAGGATATGCCTGACGGTGCTGACTCTTACCTTCACCGTGTCGGTCGTGCCGGTCGTTTCGGTACCAAAGGACTGGGTATAACGTTTGTCTCATCGGCAGAAGATTCGACTGTCTTGAACCAAGTTCAAGAGAGATTCGAAGTCAACATTACGGAGCTTCCAGAGTCCATTGATCCAGCTACGTACAGTTGAGTGAACATATTTTGTGTGCGCATCCAATTTGGAAGAATGCTGATAGAATTTAAATCTCTTTTAGTGAACTCGTAAATTAAGTTCCTGCCACGAGGGTTTTCCATTTCGTCTTGTTCCCTTCCTCCTTCCTTGTTTTTTTTTTAATAGTTGCTGAATGTCGGGAAAGTGTCTCTTTCTGGTGCGAATTCGAGATTATTACCCTCTAACCTGGGAAATGTGGAATAAAAGGCGGTGGTGGTTCTTGAATTTAAAGTGTGTGACACGGAAGGTCCCTGAGAAGATAGATTTACAAGACAACAAAAAAGTCGTACTCGCGTCTCAACCCGAACCGAAACGCGAAGCATCGCATCTTGGAACAACAAACATGCTGAAAACGAGCCGCTTTGTGGCAAGGTACATCCGCGACGCGTCTCGCAACACGGAGAAACGTACGCGAATCATGGACCTCCTTCACAACGATCAGCCGTTTGACGAAGAAACTGTCGGCGCAGTTGCTCTGATTGACATTTCTGGTTTTACTGCTTTGACATCAACGTTACTGGTACCTACTCTTTCGTTACCTGCTTCTTCTTTGTTAAGGAGCACGTGTGTGTGGAACGAGGGTTATAACGAAAACTACCAGGCCCAACAAGGTCGCAGATCTTCCGAAGAAATGACACAGGCTGTCTCCAAATTCATGTCCAAGGTGCCTGCTTTACTCTCCTATGCTTGTGGCATTGCCCTATGAAAAAAAATCAGGCTCTAAAAAAGGAAAGATTCTTTGCAGATCATTGACATCATCTCATACTACGGAGGAGACGTGATCAAATTCCTCGGAGACGCGCTTCTGATTGTGTTTGAGGCCAAGAGCGCCAGTACAGAGGATCTGCAGTACACGACACGACGCGCCTTGATTTGTTGCACAGAGTGAGTTTCGTGTGAAGGCGGGGGGTTCAAACGATTGTAAAAACAGGAAATAACAGCTTTGGGAAATCATTCTTTTTGTTCAGGGTCCTCATCAAGGGAAAAACCAAGTCTGTCCAGACATCAAGAAGTGCTGCTTCACCTTCGAAAAAGAAAACATTTGAAGTAGATGAGGACCTTCTTGATCTACATATTGGCCTTTCGGCGGGCGCTTTCCATCATGTCATTGTTGGGGTGGCGGGGCAGCGATGCGACTACTTTGTGCACGGCCCACCGTTGGGTGAGATTGGCGGAGCTCTAGATAATGCACGCCCAGGTTGGATTCTTCAATTATGCTCGGCGCTTCTGCCTTCGTTTTTTGACTCTCGATGCCTGGTTTTAGGTGAGCTGGGGATTGCCCGCAGCGCCGTCGAAGTCCTTGAGCTACCGGAGTCAATCTACTCGCAAATCAAAATTCGAAAATACGAGCAAAAAGGAAACAGTGTCACGGTGGAGTTCAAGAGTTTGGAAATACTGCAAACTCAGCTGGCGCTGTTGGAACCTGCCCGACTCGACTTTTTGCACGAGCCTCGGAGGGAAGCATCTGGCGCTGGGCATTCCGGAGACAGCGCAGCGGTGATTGAGGAAGTGCGATTGGCCGACGCGTTCAGCTTCCAGTTCATGAACCAGAGTTTGGTGCACAAGGTCAAGAATTTGATGAACTCGGACAGACTGAATGGAGACAACAAAAATCAGACGATAAGCATAACTTCGAATAACGGCGCCGGAACTCATTCTCAGGTTGGGAAGGATGAGGATGATGATCTTGCCCCAAGCAAATATGGGCCGTCGAGCGAGTACCGAAGAGTCACTATCATGTTCATCAAATTTCGCTTCAGCTACACGAAAATGAGAGCGCATCAATTATTTTCGGTGCTTATCCAAGGTCTTATGCCATACGACGGAGTCACTCAGCAGTTTTCTGGTTAGCTCCTAATTTCTTCTATTCGCGGTTTAACCGAAAAATTGTTTGTCCTTGAAAAAAGTGGACGACAAGGGGCAATCGTTCTTTGCTGTCTTTGGCCTTCCACCCTGGAGCCACGAAAACAATGCCGTATTTGCTGTGCGCGCAGCTATTACCGTGTCAGACATGCTTAAAGCGAATGGCCTGACTCCATTCACCATTGGACTCTCAACTGGAGATTTGCTGTTTTCACATATGGGAAGTAGCATCCGAAGCGAAGCTGGTCTACTCGGTACAGCAAAAAATACGTGTCAAATTTTAAATTTAACGCTTAGCTCATTCTGCTTTAGGTGATGTCGTAAATGTTGCAGCCAGATTGATGATATTTAACAAAGCGGAAGGATACAACATCTTTTGCGATTATGACACGCACGAAGCAACCACCGAACTATACCAACATGCAGAGATTGGGCTTCACATGGTAAACCGTTTCAAATATATTTGCACCAAAAACCTGACTTGAAATCGTTCAAAAAGCTGAAAGGAAAATTGGAACCCGTCTCTATTTGGGCAATTAAAAACTCCAAGCTAGGCCTTGACAATCTGAAAGTGAACCATAAAGATAAGCGCAACTTTGGATACACTGAAGAAAAAGCCAAAGTACGTCATCGATAATAGTATTGTGCAATCCATGTCTCATTTGCAATTTAACAACACAGGTGAACACGATATTCTCAAAATGGATGGTCGACGGGTGCCAATCAGTCCTCATCGTTGAAGGGCCCAGCGGAATGGGCAAAACAAGCTTGATGGATAACGCCCTTGTTTCTATGAACAAGCATGATGCGAAAATTGTCATCATTCGAGGCACAGAAATCGAGAGGAATACTCCCGTAAGAATGCTTCTCATGATAATCCCCCGAATCTTTGAAGTATTTGGCTAATATGGCCACACAACAGCTGTTTCCAATCAAAAGTTTGATGCGGTCCCTGTTCAGGATTTTTGGCCAAATGTCTGAAATGGAAAAAGCTGAACTCGCCTCGGCAAATCAAGGTGTCTTGTTTCCAAACTCAATTGATGCAGTTATCCCCGAGATCACAATTGATGGGTCACCTGATATAATTCATCCCGGCGGGAGCAACTCTCCGACTCCTGCACCCATGCCTTCTCCTGCTCTTTCAACAAAGAAAACTGGCACAAGAAGAAAGCCTTCAAAGCAAGTGGTAAATGCTGCTCTCGCCCAAGTGGATGAATCTCCAGAAGCAATCAAAAATTTTGTGACCGCGTGTGGTGAAAACCCAGAGTATATGCCGATTCTTCAATCAGTGATGGACTGGGTTGAAAAAAAGGACACCGAAGCTACCAAGGACATGACTGTGGACGAGAGAAGAGACAAGCTACGCTCGATGATTTTGCATATTATCAAAGCAATGACGGAATGTTTGAAGATCGCCGTCTTATGTGACGATCTGCAGGTACGTTCGTTCACCCGCAGTTCATATCAGCGTAATTTCCAAGTTTTAACGAAATTCAGCAGTTTATGGATGTCAACACACTCGAATTGTTGTGCACAATAATTCAAACCACGACAAAAACCCTCTTCTTTCTATTTTCGAGACCATTCACGATTTACAAACTTAATTCCATTGAGAATCTGAAGTATATGGCCTGCACAACTCATTTGCAGCTGAATGGACTCTCAGTATTGGACACTCAAAAAATGCTGGTAGGGCGAATTTTTGACTGTTGCTGATGCTCTCAGACACTAAATTATTTTTATTGCGCGCGAAGGTGTGGAAGTTTAGAGATATTGGGGCCACAAGCATTGACAAGGAGCTTCTGAGGGTGATTCACCTGAGGAGTTCTGGGAGTCCATTCTTCTTGGACAAACTTGCGGATACTCTATTAGCGACTCTTCCACGTGTTATTTCGTGTGATGAACGAGGCGTCGTGATTTCTTCAGCTAGTGATATTGATTACCAAGAAATCTTGGCCATCAATGTCGAAAGCGCGATTTTGGTCACATTTGACCAGCTCGACCATCATTTTCAAGAACTATTAAGAGTTGCATCTGTTTGCGGGATGGTACGTTTCGCGTTCATGTCACGTTAATTCTGTTGGGTTCTGCCATTAACAAATCAACCCAACCTCAGTATTTTGATTTTTACGATGTTTCGGCAGTGATAGATGGAAACTATCCTCCGGATGATCTGATAGCGATGGCTCAGTCGCTTGATGTATTTTCGTTCTTGACCCCATGCCCCATTCCTCCGCCAAACTTTCAAGTGCAAGAAATTATTCCCGAAGAAAGAAAAAAATATAGATACTGCTTCACGCACATGCTAATTTCCAAGTGAGTAACCTGCTGCGTGTTTTTCTTTTTTTCATTAAGTGAACTCATCTTTTCACATGGAAACAGCACCATATATGGGTCGCAGCCGTTCGGTCACAGACAAGAAATTCATCGACGCATCGCCAACTATCTTGAAGAAAAACTTACACCAGAGAATAGGTCCTCCATCCTGCCATCGATAGCATTCCACTACTCGAATACCTCTGAACAGGATAAAATGTACATTTACTTTGAAATGCTCGGGTTGGAGTATGTGGACCGATTCTTGTTCCCAGGTAAAGGGCGTCAAAATAGAACGCAGTTCATATCCTCCCTAACGTTCTGATCACAGAGGGCATTGCGGCATTGGGTAAACTCATCCACATGTTTGAAGCGGAAAAGAAGACCGATGCGGGTTCTACCATGGCACCAATGCGTCAAGCCATTTGGTATTCGGCATTAGCATACGCTGAAACTGGACGAAAATCTATTCAGAATGCACGAAAAAATGCGCTCAAGGCACTTTCGCTGCTGGATGCCAACTGGCCAGAAACTGAGGAACAATACAACCTAATTTTAAAGCAAAACAATCGCAAACACAATATGCTCTGGTTAAGGACGATCGGTGGTCGATTGTCCACCGGGAACGCGAATCCTGAAAAGGATAAAATTATATTTCGATGCCTCTCGGTTCTGCATTGCTTGGCCATCATGGATCCTACCTTGCCTCAAAAAGACATCCCGTTAACAAACACACAATCTCTCAACTTGGCGATCGCGCACGGAGAAGTGTACAGACCCGAATTTGTGCATAGTTGCTTCAAGACTGCGGAATGGCAGTGGCTTGCAAATAACAAGTATTTGAGTAACTTGTATCTTCAGCAAGGGAAAAAGTTGTCGGTTGGGTATGCTGCATATGAATCTTTTCTGAACGCCCAAGCGACATTGTTAGCGCACAAGGGCGAATTTGCTGCAGCTTTGGCATCGTTGGAACTTGGCGCGAAAAATGCAAAGGAAGCGAAAAATAAGGCCGCTTTCCACAGTTCGTTCTTTTTTTACCTGTTTTTTAAACCTGAGACTCAAAAAAATTCCTTCAACAGTGAACCAAGTGTTCGTCTCGATTACTTTACTGACAACGGGAAAACTTAATGAATCGTACGAAGCAGCCCTGGAAAATTGCAAAGAAGTCGAAAGCAATGACGAACACCTTGCGACGCTTTTATACTCCATTCCTTTAGCGGTCACTTCTGTTTTCACCGACAAAATGGAAGACGCCACAAAATGGACGACGATGGTGACAGCCAAAGCAGATTACTCTGCGCAAGTTCTTGCAAAAGTGTTTTGCGGGGTTGCATGCCTGTTCCATATGAGAAAGGGCGATCACTCAAAAGCACTAGACAAATTTCAAGACATGATCAATTCTGGGATGGTTCTCATGTCTGTTGGCCAAAGAATGCCCTTGCACTTGTTTGCCTACTGCTCGATCTTTCCGTTTTTGTACCACTCTCTTGAAAAAGATCCGGATCCCAAAAAAGTTCAAGGCCTGATTGAGACGTTGAATACGGCCGTGAATGTGGCAAGGAAGCTGTATCTGAACCCGTCTGTGGAAGGAGCAGCGGCATATAGAATGTATCTGGCTGCACAATTGCTTCTTCAAGGGAAACCCGATTTGGGATTGAGCGTAATCACAAAGGCACTCAGCACAAAGCCAACTTCTACACATTTGGCATCCATGAAACTTCACCACGGTCTGCAGTTGGCAGTTGCTGGTAGATTCTGCACCAACTCAAGCCAACAAGCTCAATACGCAGAAAAAGCATCCACTGTTTTGATAGAAATTGGAGCCCAAGGACTCGCAGACTGGGCAAAAGGAGGAGAGTATAAATTTGTTTAATTTGTTTAGTTCAATAAAAATACAGTCACGGATGTGGTTTCGTAAGACCAGTCTCACGCAGCACAAATGCACATATTCCAGTTTCTGTCTGGATCCATCTCAGCTGAATCTGTTTTCAAGTTGACTTGATGTTTTTAAACAGGAAACGAGACACCATCGCAATAATCATCAAAATCAAGTGTACATCAGTGTATAATAAGCAAATTATATTCATTCCTCGCATCAGCTGACGGTTCATAATCACAAGATAGGGCAGGTTTAAAGACGAACGCGTTTTGCAACAGGTCGTTTTGACACTACGCTCTCAACATCGTCTTCTTTAGTTTCGTCCTCCTCGTCCTCCTCTTCACTTTCATTTCCACTCGCACCATTCCCGTTTTCGCTTGAGTCAAGAGCTGCACTGAGAGATCTCGATCGTGAACGCGTTGAAGAAGCAGCCGGTCGTTTTCCCAATACACTTTTGACTGGAACATCCCCACTCGCTTGTGTTGAATCACTCCGCAGCTGCTCATTTAGCTCGTCCTCGTTTTCGTCCTCTTCATCAGTGAAAGCTCCCCGCTTCTTTGCTTGTTGGCTCGTCTTACGGGGACTACGCCTGGCGCTTTTCTTTTGGACGACAAGAGGCTCTTCGTCCTCTTCCTCTTCATCATCGCTAGCGTCACCTAAATTATCATATGCATTTGTTGCCTTTTTGAATCCAGAAAGTTGCCCGCCCTTCGAACCCTTTGGCGTAGTTTCTTGCTCTTCTTCGTCAGAGTCTTCCACTTGGGTTGATGATTTAAATTCCAGCTTTTTTGGCGCGGCTTTTTTCGCTCCTCGTTTTGAGCTTTCTTTGGGAGCGCTCTTGGCGCGGGCTTTTTTTATTTTTATTTTTATTTTTAATGATTAGTATTGGATGCAGGTTGTTGTGCAATTGTACTACAAACCTGTAGCAGCAGTAGCCGCCTTCTTTTTCCGACCGCGCTTCACAATTTTCGAATCCCCTTGCTCCAAATGCCGAACAAACGCCCAATACGGTGCCCACATGCCGTCAGTATCATTGGGTTTGATTTTCAATTTTGCAAGCGAATTGGAGGTGTATTCCAGCCTGGAATGAAAAAAAAACATTTTAGTATATTTCACTGTCAAAGAATCTTGGATTGGACTCAACAGGTCTTGGATCGATGCAATGTTTGAGTCTCCTTCTTCAGGTTTATACGCAACACTCATTTCCTGTTCAATATGGCTAACCATACCACCCAACGCGCCCCAAATCGCCCATGCCGCATTGATTTCAGATAAACTCCGCGTACTTGATCCGTCATCGATGCTGCGAGAGTCCGAGACATCATCATCATCATCATCATCGCTTCTTCGTGCCGCTGAGGCAGAGCAATCAACCATACGGTCAACAAGGTCACGCAACATCATAAGCAGCGCGCGAATCCCCGATGCTTGCATATACACGGCGTCGTCATTGTCGCCAGACAAAATCTGTGGCCACTCTTTGATTTTAGAAATGATGCATTTGCTTAGCAACTCTAAATGATTCAAAGATGAAAGTTTCCCAGTCAGGTAAAGATCAAAAGACTGCACCGGGGGAAAGGGTATGTTAAAAAATTTGTTTGTTGACTTCAAAATCTCCTCAGCTTTACCTTGATCAAAGACTCCTTCATGACAGCAGCAGCTTCTTCGAGAACAGTTCGAAGCGCTTCCATCTCGACTTCGCCTTCTCCATCGCGGCGATTTTCGAACGCGTCAAAGTAGAGTTCAACTTTCCCAACAATCAGTCTCGCCAAAAGCAGTTCAGATACGGCGTCAAATGCCTCCCCGAACAATGGTAATGCCATTTGCGACATAGAGTCAAAGGAAGTTCCGGTGAAACGGCATAGCAGAGCAGCATGACATTTTGGCCCACCCGCGCTGAGAACGCCCGCAGAAATCAGTCCCGCTAGTCCCCCGCATAGTTTGAGCAGCTTCATTGTGCATAATTCTTGACGAAGCTCCGACGCTTCAGGCGCAGATTCTTGCAGGAAAGGTGCAAAAACCTTCAAAGAAGGGTGAGTGCGAGCAATAGTTTGCTCCATCTTGTCGTTAGGAATCCCAACGGCTTCCAACACGGATACCGCATGGTCTACAATGGCATCCAGAAAATCATTTGAAACTGACGAAGCCATCAGCTGTCGGATTGATTCATTAAAGTCCTGATTCTTTCCAACAGTAACCAAGTGGAATGCCTGCAACACATCCATGTAGGCCTGTCCAGCTGTCATCTTGAAGCCTGCCGAGAAGTACCACGAAGTTCCACGAATACTTGAGAAGGCAGCAGTCAGATTTTTCTGTAAACCTTCCAGTTTTCGTGCCACAGATTCGCCCATACTTGTGACGGAAGACTCGTCGTCTGAATTTGCAGACAAATGGTATAATAGATCAAGCGCTTGTAACTCTGCGATTTCGCCCATCGCCTTTGAACATTCTAAATGCGTCCGAATTTCCCGCTCAACAGTCTCTTCATCCTTATTCAAAGACGAACGAGTCACAGCCGTTCCCCAAATGTGGAAAATAAGTGGCTCGAGAGCAAGCAAAAGCTCTTCGATTGAGGCAAAACGAGACGGGGAATTTTGAGAGTCACTCGATTCTATACGGAAGGACGCCTTGGAAATATCGACCACATATCCTAATGCATGCGCACGCTTCAGAGCGCCAACAGACTCACAGACAAGGTCAAAGCCGTTCCAATCGGATCCTTCAGGATGAGTCTCATCGTCCTCCCGCTTCAAGGCACTGATATTGCCAATATTTGAAACAAGCTGTGTTGCCACATGTTGCTCCACAAGGTCAGCCCATTTTTCCAGGGCGGCGTCCGAAAGACCGGATGAAGAGGCAGCGGCAGAAGCAGAAGTAGATGATTCCATTGCGAGGGCACGCTTTGATTTGCCGCGCTGTTTTGGGGACAACTGCGTCATTTCTGAGTCAGTGCTGATTCCGCAGAGGTGTGCAAATGTAAGACTGAATTCATGCAGAATCGCGTCTCCTGATTGACGAAGGAAAATTTGAGAGAGATCCTCCAGGAGCGACTCGTATGCCTGGCAGTGATTAAAATATCCATATGAATAAGAAAGTATGAAATTGATGAGATGAAAAACAACTGTTCCAAACCTTCATTAAACGCAAGTCCACGTACGCAATCACATCCAGTTTCCGGACCATTTTAATCACCTCCGTTAAAACTTGATGTCCGAGCCCAGTGTACTCATTTCCATATTTTTTCAGCAGTTTAGGCAAATACTGTATGAGAGCTTTGGAGACTTCAGCTTTCGCATCGTCTCCTGCTTTCGTAGACTTTTGTTTTCCGCGTTTATCCGCTTCGTTGGTTGTTTCGAGAATTGCGCCCAGCGCCGCGTTCAAAACAAGAGCCAACATGAGTTCTTGTTCGGGGGATAGTTTATGCACTTGTGCAACAGCAAGCTCTTCGTGCGTCGCTGTATCGCTTGCTTCGCATGCGAGTGATAAATCGGATGAAAGATACTTGAGCCCATCTTCCCAATTCTACGGTTCAAAAAGGTTAATGATGATCAAACGGCTGAAAAGACCTCACCAAAAAATCCTCCAAATGCTGCCATAACGTTGATACGGCCACGGTCGTGTTCTCAGATCCGAGAACTGTCAACGCCGATTGCAAGACGGTTTCACTGTCAGAGTCAGCAGCTTCGGTGCGCCCTCCTGTCATTGACCAGACACGAATTTCGGTGGAAAGCTTCAGCTTTGTAACGATTCGATCGCACGTCTCCTCATCGATATCGTCAAGGTTCATTTGGCTCGCCTCATCTTCGTCTTCGTCCACATCCATTGAGTCGTCAACCACACTATCTTGACTCTGCGTCATTCTCAAAGAGAACGGCGTCCTGTCTGTTTTTTTCGCGACTTTCTTCTTTTCCGGTGCATTTTTCGAAGCAGGCGTCACACTGACACGTCGAGTCTTCAATACATTCCCTAAATCCAGGAAATACCCAACCGCAGCTTTCCAAGAAACCCAGCCATCCTCCATCGCGTCCAACTTTCCGTCAGCATTCGATTCTCCATCCCGATCGCTCCGTCCAACGACTTCTTCGGCAACTTCAACAGCCTCCGTGATAACCTCCCCCTTCAACACTTCTGCAAAGTACCCAGCAACGGCATCCCTTGCGTCCTCGTCGTTGGAGAATAAGACAGTAAAAAACAGCATCCTGTCTTGACTTGAAATGAGACCCGCATCGCAACACCGGGTCACGAGTTGAATGGCCAGTGTGCGAACGGAAGGGTCTACTTCGCGCAGCGACATTTCAATGAAACGATGTGAGAAGCGCTCGGTGAATGCGCGAAGCGGCGAAATCATTTCGGGTGTGTTGTACAAGGTGAGAAGGGATTTAAGACTTTCGAGGCGGACTGAGTTGGCCTGTGAAAGAAAAACAGTAACAAGGATCAAAAATCATGTTAAATGATTCGATAATGTGAAACAGAGAAGAATTGCAGCTTCGTTTACATTGTTTGAAACCATCCATCCCATGTATCGGAGGTAACTTGCGTCAAGATACAAATCTGGGAATTTTTTGATCCAGACTCCAAGCTCTTTGATGCATTCGGTACGAATAACTGAATCAGTGTCACGGTATCTATGTACAAATACACTGTGCACGAGAGTCAGAACATAGAGACGCATAGAAGCTCGTCCAAAATATGCGCCCTTACCCATCAAACAAATCGGCCATATGCTTTTCCATCACTTGCTTTTTATCATTCAAAGAATCCACGTCTGAAGTCAACTGAACAACTCGGTCGCTCCTCGCTTTAGAGCTGCCTTGCTTTCTGACAGTTTCCAGTTGCCTCGAAAGGGTTGTCCACTCCTGCATGACGGTTGCGCTCGTGTCGCAAAGGCAGGTCATGAGAATCAAAACGATTGTAGTTGCAGTATGTCGAAAGGATCGAAACGGGGACGAAGACATGGTCGACAGCCATGTTTTAACAGTCTGGAATACACATGGGGTTGCGGCGGTTGCGTGAACGTAGATGGGTGAGTTTTCGGGTTTGTTCTTCAGACTGGTGAACCATTTGGTCCAAAACTCGGCCAGATTGGATCGAAATTTTGCTGCAGTAACTGTTTTTGCGCGGTTGCCCGTAGATACTGATCGTTTTGCAATGAGAGGGTATGATTCTGTGCTCTGCGTAATTTGAACACCCAAACAGAAAATCAGCAATTCAGAGATTGGAGAGGCAAGAGAAGGAAGTATTACCTCGATCATACTTTGTAAATCTTCGAGCATTGTTGTGATGAGATCTTCGTCTTCGAGTGCAGATGCGTCGATCGATCCAGCATTTCCGGACGACTTTTTTTTCAAACAAGCACAGCACCAGAAAAAAATTAACACATTGCGCACACATTAACACACACGACGAGAAGTGAGAGAGAAGGACTCGAATTCAAGAAAGACGTACCTGGATAATGAAATTGATGATTTCGACTGTTGCGCTTTCTTCATTCTCCGAATATTCGTCCATCCATTCAGCGACAGCGGTCTGAATCGACGCAGACGGACTCGAAATGATAGCGAAAAGAGTGCCCATATCGGTGGACTGTGACGGGGCCTGTTTCGGCTTTGCGGGTCTCCTCCTTGTCTGTTGCACTTTGGCAGCTTTTGGGGTGACTTCGAGGTCTGAATCGGCTTCGGAAGATGCGCTTGAATGGTCTGTTTCGGGCCATTCTGCCTGGATTTTCTTTGCAGGTGTGTTGCGAGTCGATCGGCGGCTGGCAATAAAATGGGGAGAGTTTTCAGCGTCAATGTACAATTGTGCGGGGCCTTGCCGCTTAGGTCCAGTTTTAATAATCTGTGAATACCGCTTCAGCGACTCGTCGTTCTGCTGCTCGTCTGTTCCAAGCATCGCTTTTTTGGATTTCTTTTGCATATTCAGGAACGATAAATAAAATATTTCCAAGTTAAATTTGTTGAACGTAATTTTCAAAGTTATGTCCGTCCAGCATACACCGCCAACGAAAAAACCGACCGATAACGGCCGCGAAAGAAATCGGAGCGGAATCGGCAAAGCTTTCGGCCGAAATCGGCGTCGGCCGGGATCGTCACCGATTCGGCAACGATGACCGGTTGATTTGCCTGTCAGTAAACTGTTGAATAAACTGCTAAAAAACGGGCCGATTGGCGGAGAATAAACGGCCGCTTTTGAAATCGGCCGTTATTCGGTCGCATGACACTGAAGATTGTCGCCCGATTTTTAGCCACAGATCATCGGCGGATGAGCTGGAGAAAAACGGCCGTTTCATCGGCAGAAAAGCGGTGCTAGAGATAAAAGTGACAAAAAGGGGACTTGAACCAGCATACCACGCAGTGGATGCGAGGGTTCCCACGACTATCCTGCATGCCCAGTGACGATGGGACGGAATAGCTAATAGTGTGGAATGGCTCTGAGTACGAGGAGTTTTTCTGAGGATTGTCTTTAAGAGAATTAAGAGTTGTAAGAGAAGCTGCTTTATTCAAGTGAACGAGGAGCGCTTTAAATATTGAATTCCAGTTTTCTAAATAAAGAGTTTTCCAAAAATGTCGTGGGAAGTGGCGAGAGAGATTTCGACATGTCGAAATCCGGTTCCAAAAATGTTGTGAAGAACGGTTCCAAATATAGCTGAAAGGCGAGAGCGGTAGTTACGTGATCAGGCTGATTACGTAACAGAGGGCTTTGACAAGACTGAACATAAAACACTTAAAAGGCTGCGCTCTTATTTTGTGAGAGGATTTCATGACCAACCACTATTTGCCAATCAATTGCTCCACCAAATCATCTCCTTTCACCTTTGTTTTGCAACACTACATGGGCCTTGGACCTCAAGTGCTCAGACAGGCTCTCAATTCTTTATTGAATCAAAGAAGCAACAAACATCTCAAGCTTTTGAGAGTAAAAAGTCAAGGAACACATCTGTTTGGGCACTTCCAAGTGTGTGATGACATTCCATGCGAAAGGGATTTAGAAAATACGTGTTCAAAGTTGAATGTGCAATAGATCCATCTTGTCTCCAGCTGCACAAAAACTGCTCTTCCCAGCAGTCGTGACTGACATCTGCTTGGTCATTGATATTGCCAACAGGGACATAGAAGTTGTTGTGCAAACTACATGCACGTAATCTCCATGATGTTAACTGGCCGTTCAGCTCTAATTCTTGCATTAGACAAGTTTTGGTGTGCTCGTTATGTTGAATGACTTTTCCAATACGGCCCCAGTTGTCAAAAAAGAAGAATCTGCCAATCTGAATGCGAGCTCTTGATGGAACTGGCCTGATGGGAGGGAACAAATGCTTGACTATAATGGAATTTGCTCCAAGTTCAAGTAATCCAGGCCCTCCTCCTGATGCCCCTCGTAAATATGATACTGTCCCTTCCCGAATTGCAAATGCCCATGCCACATCTCTTGATGGTGAATGCCGATTTGAATTTGCTATGTCTTTGCGCACATCTCCATTCATTTGTTCTGGAACTTCAACAGCATACAGAGACAGTGGTCCCCAGATCCGGAAATTATCAGGGAGATGAGAAAGTAGATGGACTTTGAGCTTGTCTTTTGCTGATGGCAGTGAAACATGGAACAGACGCTGAACTGCAATGGTAGCCTTTTGGAGATGGCGGTACCTTAACTCAAAGTGTGGATACTTGGAATCATATGCCAGTTTCGTAAGAATTGCACCAGCAAGCCAAAGCCAAGTTAGATTTGGCTGAAGCCAAGGGAAGAATAATGGCCCTATTTGTGCAAGGCCCTTGAAGTCTTTTCCATTCATGCTTCCAATGTAGCGAGTCACTTGTTTTGATGACAAATGACAGTGTTGATAGGTTGAGATGATTGCAAATAGAGATGCAGCTCTGAGTTTGAGAGACCTTGACTTCAGCTTTTCTTTGGACTCTGTCCCCAAGTATTTCATGACTCCAAGTAACAGTGTATGGAGAATTTCAACTGGAGTTTGCGCATGAGGTGAAAAACCAGGGAGGGAGAGATAGATGTTGGCGTGCTCAGATGGAACAGTTATCCCAGTTGCTTTTCTCAGAGACTCTGATTGTGTTTTGTTCATCTGTGCCATTCGAGACAGTACTTGCTTGGTTTCATATAACCATCGATAAGGATGAAGTTGCATGCAAGTGGATGGACTTCCAATAGGTGCAGTGCAAACTCGACAGTTGAAGTCACTTCGTGCTCCAGCTTGATGGCATATTTGGGCTGCACGTGGATTATCCACAAGCATTGCAAGTAATTGTGAAACAACAATCACATCCTCTCCGGTGCTTGAGTCAAGTACTTTGATTCCAAGAGATAGAGGGCTGCCTGGTGATTTATTCAGTACTGCAATGTCAAAATAAATACAGATTAATGTTACCTTCTCTCAAATCGTGCAAGACAACCTCAGCAATATCTGACCATGATCCAGTGTTTGTAGTGGCAGCAAAGTTGATATATCGAGGACCATAAAACTTGTGCGGAAGCAATGGAAATATAACGAAAAAGTTTTCAAAGTGGTTGTAGCGCTTGGTTGTGTTTCCTGAAGTTTCATCTGAGCTGCAGATGACTGGAAAGTTGATGACTTTCCGGCCATTTGCTGAACAAATTCAGTTACTATCTTCAAAATAAATGCTTGCACACAAACCTCGAATACTGAGATTGCCCCTTTGAACAAGTGTCATTGCATCCCCTGGATGCAGTTCAACTGTAGTTGTGAAGTTTTGCAACAACACAGAATGGAAATGCTCAGCAACTTGCCCAAATGCCACAATACCAGGTTTTGGAAAACACTTAATAATGCCTTCTTCAAAATTGGGCATTACAACAGTATCTCTAAAAGTGATATCAGCTAAATCACTAAAAACATTTAAGGAAGATCTCACCCAGCGTAAAATCGAGTTGAATTGTTGTCCATCCAAAGGCAAGGCGCTCTCACAGAAAATGCTAATGACTCAAAAATTTCTTGTGGATGTGTTGATAACTGTGGACCATATCGGATTTCCTTTGCAATAGATGGTGTTGCAAACGCAGATTCAATGAGCTCAGGAATAGGCCTGACAAAGATTTGAATGCCTGATGCAGATTTCCTTTCAATGGGCTGCACTTTGCAAAGCTTCTTGCGTAGCTTCAAAATTGCATTCAAAGAAGGGCACTTGACTTGCAGCAGTTCAAATATTCCCCAGAGAAGTTTCATTTGAGTAATACTGATGCGGCGACGCTTAGCAAATAGCAGACTGAATAGCAGAGCATGTGTTCTTGATGGAAATGGGTAGAAATGGCTGGATCCAAAGTCAGAAGCTGCATCATCAGAGTCCATATCAGAACCATCATCAGAGTCCATATCAGAACCATCATCAGTGTCTGACAATTCCATGTCAGTTCTATCTGACTGATCAATACTGTTGCTGTCGCTTGTGCTGTGATGTTCATCTGGTCCAGCCACAATTGCGCATTGTTCTTCTGCTCTGACACTTTTGTCACTGAGACAATCATTGGAATCTGCTGGCAACAGATCTGTCAGTCCATTTTGTAAATTGCTAACCCAGTCAAAAAGCCTTTACCTGCTTCAGTCTCAGCAATCATATTGATGCACTCTTGGTTGAATGCAAGGCTGTCAAAACTTTGCTGAGCAGAGCTTGTACTCTTGCATGAATGCATACTCCAAGCATCATCTGATTCCGACTCATTTGTGCAACGCTGCAGATGATGGTTCAGATTCCTTGCCCAGCGTTTCCCAGCAAATGGCGTGTTGCAGTTTGGACATCTGTGCTGACTTTGATGCATGTTGGGCACAAATTGGGATGAATCACAGAACAAATTGGGCATGTCGGAACAAATTGGAGCAAAGAAAAATGAGCCTCAGAACTGATCAGCATGCAAGGGTGATCTGATACAGTGTATCTTCCACTGCACAGGGGTCAATCAGCTTTACTTTCCAGGGATCTACTGGCCAGCCAGTTTCTTACCGCCCTCGTCATCAGGATGAAGAGTTTGACCAATTCAGCCCCCAACAAAGGGGACCTGCCAGATTCTCCAACTCACCTCTTCAGGCTGGTCCATCAACTCAGATTGGTATGTTGCCTTTCACTACATGATGTTTCTCACCTCACTGTCTCATTCAAATTCAGATATGCAGCCCTTTGTCTCTGTGATCAGAGATCTGAAAGAACAGTTTCAAGAGCAGGCTGAATACAGTAACAGTGAAACCACAGCTTTGAGGCAGTCTATTGCTATGCTCAGCAATAGCTTTGTGCCCAAGATGCGTGAGACAATTCCAAAAGCGTTGAGGACAGACATCAAACGTGCAAATGAGAAATATTTTGTCGCAACTGCCACCAAGTACGTTCTGAAACCAAATCTCACTAAGATAGAGGTGAAAACAAGTCCTATTGATATTCATCTTTATTAACTCTGCTTCTTCACATTCAGCATCACCTTGAAACAGAATGGGGACCCTTGATTGCAACATACAATGAAGATCAGCGCACCATGTTTATTGAAGAGATCAAGAGCTCATTTCGAAGCGCTCGCGACACTATGGTGAAGAAGGTGAGTTGATGGCATTGAGTATGAATGGCTCTGTTGTGCTGAACTAACTTTGCATTAATAGATCAAAGGACACTACAATAAAAACACCGCTAATCTCACCCTTCAAAAATACGCTGTAGTTGTATTCGGTGATAGGTGCAAGTTGACGAATGACGTTCTGAAGCGTGCAGCGTTGATGGTAAGTGTTTCACGATGTTTCGCAATTGTGACACGAATATAAATACTCACCTTCACACAGCGCAGAGTCCGTGGTATGTTGAGGGTGAGGGTTCCCTACTTTGCGATCCTCATCGAGGAGATGAGGCGCATTGCAGGTCTTGGGCCGGGGGGTCCTGCTGAACTGGAACGGATCAAGGCCTTAGATCTGGCAACATACACAGATCAGGGCCCACAGGCAGCCGCTGACTCAAATGATGAGAACGAAGGGGTATAATCGCTGCTCACCTCAACAGCGGCATTGTTCCTTGCGACGGGTGGTCTTGCGACAGCTGGTCTTGCGACGAGTGCTCATTTTATACATAATAAATTTTTAACTTTACGAACGATAAATATTTTATTTTACTGCCCATAAATCCAGCTTTTGGGTTGACCGTTCATCGACTGGTTTGCAGATACGCGGCCGATATGCTTGCGAGATACGGCCGATAGGTTTCCGATGTTCGACCGATAAATCGGAAGAACATCGGCCGAATGGCGTGAGCGTCCGGATCTCGGCCGATTTATCGGTCGTGTATCGTCGCCGCATCGTCGCCGTTTTCGACTGATAAATCGGCCGATTTCGCCCGTGAAAAGATTGGGGGTGTATTGGATACTTTTGAATCTTGAGCTTCAGTGGGAATAATGGGAGTTATTTTCGGAACCCCCTGAGCATTGTCGAACAAACCGTGGAATACCCAGTTCCAATCGCTGACCTAAAAAGTATTCTTTTCGAGTTGGATGTAACAAGTGCCCAATGTTGGCTTTCCATGCCTGCGTCCTGGGCTCGATCGGTACTAGAAAGTCCAAAGCACAGCATTTTCGCCGATTGTTATAATGGTAAATACGTCTTCCAGACGTTGGTGCAAATCAATCCACGCCCATTCCTGGCCTAACAGAACCATCTCATGCTGGAATACCCTTTGCGTATATAATGCTTGTTCTACAAGTGCATGTCATGACGCCAAGATTTGGCAATCAGAGGTCATTTTTCAATCAACTTGCCAAAACAGCAGCGACCGTCTGATCTACTGACCTGAAAAGGGAGTTATACGACGGTGTCGTGAACGCGAAACCAGCCAGTAATAGTTCAGAGTCGCTTCGAAACCAAACCACACTGAGCAAGGATTTTTTAAAAAACTACGAGTATAATTCCCTTTCTCTTTGCTGGCTGCTGTGATAGGAGAAGGTGTCCTTCGCGTGTTCAGCATGAAAGGGACTATTTATAAATCGCGCGCGGATTTTGGTGGATGAACTTAAAGTTTGCGAAACGTCACACAAAAACCAACGAAAATAAATGTATTGCCCATTCCATTTTATCGAGTCTCTCATGTTGCAATCATGCAGCACATGTCTATCTTGCAGACCAAAGATACTAAATGCAGCGCAGGAGGCAGCAGATTTTCATGGACGCCAACATGGTATCCAATGCATTTTATTTAATTCCAATCGCCAAAAGCGCCGTCTAGGTCCATCCCCAGAGTCATCCAGTTACGCGCAAAAAATATCCCACGTTGCTTTTTGTGACGGAGCCAAGTTTTCTCGTCCACGTCAAAAATGAAAAGTATGCGTGAAATGGATAGCAACCCAACACTGCGATTTGGGTCTCAACATGCCGACGTACGAACGCAATGTTTCCCGACAATATATTTGAAAGGGTCTTTGAGACAAATAGAATAACAGAATATCGCCCAGATCCCGGTCAATGGGAAGGAGACGGGCAGGATTTCGGGCCGGGAGACATTCAAGAGAGGAAAAGCTGTAACACAGTTGGTTCAAGAATCAGATGCATCCCCATGGTTGTCTGCTTACGTGGAATTCTTTGTGCCAGGTGCGATCGCGATGCGGAAGCGTTCGTGCGGGCCCATCTGCGGTATAAAATTTTTTTGGATGTGAATTTAAATTGATGGTCCGTGTCGAATGAATAGCTCGTGGGTAAGTGGGATTCGTTGATCGATCGCCACTACTGGACCAACTGTGGCTGCCATGAGCATGCTGAAGAAACGGTTGCCAAAGAAGATCAAGTTTATTGTGACTTGTTTACCAATCCTACCTACATATTCATTGCTGCCAGCTCTCTCTCTCATGCAGCGAGTCTTTCCTCAACCTTGGTGGCGAGTTAGACTCCGATGATTATCTGTGCTAGTCCTGTTAAGGTGGCTGGATGTATTATATTGCCGTAGATAAATGAGCGCAAGTCGATGCGTGTTTGGTTGTTGGTTGTTGGATAGAACCAGTCGCCATTCGCATCGAGAGCTCTGACCCGCGTCCTCCGATATGACCTTGGACATTGCTGGTTTAGTTGGTTTGTGTTGGGATGGTCGACAGTTGACACAGAATGAGATTTTGCACTCGTGATTAACCAGTCTAAATTAGAATAAAAAATTTCGTTTTTTGGTTGGAGCGAGCAAGTGGCCCTTTGCACAAACGCAGCGACTCGTGCGTGTTTGTGCGTGTGCGCGTACAGTTGGCAGTTCTGTCTGTCCACTGCACCCTACCAAACAAGCAGCAATCTCCCCCAAGACCAGACCACACCAGACCAGAATTCCCGAACTCCGCATTGCGGAATTAGATTTTTAGGACAAGAAATTGTCAGCAATCACACCCATTTCCCATAAAAAGCAGCACCCTTTTCGTTCAATTTACACAAAAGCCCCTTTGAAAGACAGCAAATGAAATCCTCCATCATCCTCCTTGCCCTTCTTGCCGCTGTCTCCGCGTCCGCACTCCCAGCCAAAGGACACCACTGCAAAGCAAGCCAGCAGACTTGCACTGTCGGTCACCACTCAAAGACAAAGTCCCACCACACAAAGTCACATTATACCAAGTCCCCTGTACCAGCCACAACTGCAGGTTCCAACCCTACAGCTAAAACCCCAACTCCTGCCAAACCATCAACCCGCTAACCCACCAGCCCCTGCCAAAACATCCACCTCCGCCAAACCACCAGCCCCCGCAAAAACGTCAACCTCTGCTGACCCACCAGCCTCTGCAAAAACTTCTGTTCGTGCCAACCCTACTGCTGCCAACACACCAACCCCTGCCAAAACAGCACCTCCTGCCAACCCTACAACTCCTGCCAACCCTTCCTACCAGGATGCCTGCGTCGTCAAGGCCTACGCCGACTTTCCCGCCTGTGTCGCCTCCAAAAGCGCAACCATCCTCATCAAGGGTCCATTTACCGTCCCAGCCGAGCAAGTGATTGACTTGACCAAGTTGGCCCCAAATACCCACGTTGTCCTCAGTGGAACCGTCAAGTTTGCAAAGTCCACCACAATCGATGGTGACGGTCTTGCACTCCTCAACTTGGGAGGTGCCGGCATTACGTTCGACAGCGACCCTGCAAACCCAGGACTTTTGGACGGAAACGGTGAACTGTACTGGGACGGTAAAGGTGGAAATGGTGGAGTTCTCAAGCCCAAAATGTTCCGCAGCACCACAACTGCCAACAGTTTGATCAAGGATTTCACCGTGTTAAACGCTCCTGTTCGCGTGTTTAGTATTGGTGGCTCCGACACTGTCTTTGAAAACATCAAGATTGACGTTTCTTTGGGAGACACCAAGGGCGGACACAACACGGACGGTTTCGATGTCTCTGGAAACGGAATCACCATCCAAAACTCCTGGGTCCACAACCAGGACGACTGCCTCGCCATCAACAAGTCAACGGGTAAAGGTGTCAAGTTCCTCAACAACGTCTGTATTGGTGGCCACGGAATCTCCATCTCCGCAAAGGAAGGAGGCATTGTCGAGAACGTGCTTGTCAAGGACTGTGTCGTGAAGCAATCTACCAACGCGATTCGCATCAAGACCTTGTACAAAGCCACGTCTGGTCACGTTTCGAATGTTGTTTACGATAATGTCAGTTTCGAAGGGATCACCAAGATTGGTCTTTCCATCCAACAAGATTACTCAAACACGGGTCGCACGGGAAACCCAATCTCGAATATGCCAATCACGCAGGTTACATTTAATAACGTGACTGGTACCATGGCTGCTGGCTCAAACGCGCGAAGTGTCGATTTGATGTGCGCGCAGGGAATGTGTCTTGACGTTCAGGTTACTGGCCTCAACATCAAGGCTGCGGCAAAGAACCTGCCCACTGTCTGCAAAAATGTTAAACCAGCAGGTGCTGGTTGCCCATAGAATGGTGCTTGTTTGGTACAACATTTAATGTAAAAAAGAAGAGAATGAGGAAAGAGAATAAAGCTGGCTTTGTCATATGACTACTATCTTCTGCTCAAAATCTACCAATCATCAATAAATATTCCTTTCTATTTAAGAGTTTCAGAGACCGCAAAACCGCAAGAAAAACATAAAGTACATATAAATCAAATAAAATACATGGTCTTCTTCATCTCCTCAGTAACTGGAAGGAATTCATCCATCACGGCAGATTCAATTCCTCCGGCACCCGAACCTGAAGACCCTGCCATCTCCGATGACCCTCCAACGCCTCCTGGTCTGTAGCATCGGGCGCGTTGGGCAACCAGGTGGGCATAGTACACGGCCGGAACAAGTCCAACTGACCGCGTTCTACAATTAGGCAATGTCAGTAAATTTAAACCCAATCAGTTAACTGTACGTGATGCTCACGCTCTGGAAAAGAGATAACACATTCTGTAGCAAATTTCTTGAAGATCGTCTGGGGAAAAGTTGTTTTCATCATAAAGCACGTGATAATGGGCCGAGCGCGAAGTGCCTTGTAGGCCTTGGTGAGAATTCAAGAAAAAGTCAAATTCGAACGGATGCGTGATGCCTTTTGTTGTTTGAGATTTTTTGAGCAAATCGTGTACCAAATTTTCAAAGTCTGTACTTACCCGAGTCAACCACAGTTCCGGCCATCACATTCCCTTTCCGATCCGCTTCACGAGAGTCCTGTGCAAAGAACCGATGCGAATGCCGCTTATTCACAACCAAGAAGGTCAGTTTCGTGTCTTGAGCTCCAAGCGCCGCCAAGGCCGCCTTTAAATTCTGAACTTCTTGGATTGCAACTTGGTTGAATTGGCCTTCACCGACACCGTCTCGGAAGAACAGTACACGGCTGGGCATGCGGCCTTTGGCGCGTCCTTTGAATTGTTCCATGAGTTCGGCGCACATTCCTTTCAAATCTCCAATGATTTCGAGACGAGGGCCTTGCACTTTGATCGAGGCTCGATATTCGGCGAATCTGCAAAAATAAGACATGTTTCTTAGACTATCGATTGCTGAAATCTTTTGCATAAGTCAGCTTACTTGGAGTCCATCGATGCTACCACAGAAGCGATTGACACACCTCCTTGCGACCCGGCAGGCGGATGACTCACATCTGCACCCATAATCATTGTAGGGATTGGTTTCCCCAAAACATTGAGCATTTTCGCAGGATCGACCGTCATGTTCACACCACCCAATTTCGCATTAATTTTCAACGCGAGATTCACACAAACTCCCGGCTTGGGACCGTTCGGAGGCAAATGTCTGCTCTGGATACACTGCGTCATAATGTTGAGTTTCGTCTCCCCAAGAAGCTTAATCTCGTCATACGCGGTAGATCCTTTATCCATGAAACAAAAAATCATTTGCGCGCGACCTGGAATGGCCGTATCCGGGGCAAGAGTGCCACTTTCACGGGCTGCTTTGATTGCACCGTTGCTTGCAAGTACAAGGGTTTCTTCGACGGAGCGACGTTGTTGAGCAATCATGATTTTGCTCAAGTCCCGCTTGGCAATAACCATGCCGCGTTGCGAGCAGTCGTTGATGAGCATATTCATGAAGCCTGATGTGGCGTCAAACGGCATACGGCGCGTATCACCAAATACAGCAACTCCCCAGAATTCGAGCCGAGCTGGTCGGAAGAACTTGACGTTGGCTGCTCGCATGAGATCATCTAATTTTTTTTGTGGATGAAGGAACGAATCAATCACAAGGAAACATAAAAATGCTTTTTTGAAACAAGAAGGACTCACATGCTCCATTTTGCGGGGAAATGGTTGTGGATCCCGTCAAAGTCGGCGCTGGCAAGACTCGAGCGTTCACGATTTTCATGTCCGGTTTCAATTGCACATTCCATTCTTTCAGAAGCGCAGTTTCTCCCACGTCGTGAAGCACCTTTCTCCCGTCCGCGATTCTTTTTTGTCTTTCAGGCGGGGGCACAGCAGTAATCTTGATCACATCGGCCGTTTGAATGTCCGAAAGCTTGCCAATATGCCTTTGCCCGTCTCGCACCAACAAGCACTCCATCGGAATCAGAATCTGGCCCTCATTCCCGCACGCAGTCAAAGGTAAAAACGGATACTTGAGTGCCAAGTTGAACTCCTTTTTAAAGTATTCTGAAACATTGATTTTGGATCCATCGTCGCGTGTAATTACGGCTTGTTCTGGGGTCAGCTTTGATAATCCGCGGATTTTATATCTGCGGCGGCCCGTGTCGCGGTACGTGATTTCGACGTTGACGTTGCTCAGGAACTTTCCGAGGCGCTGGAACTCGACGGTTCCTGGTGCCACGGAACGCGGATTCACGTCTTGAATTCGAGATTTGTTGAAATACGAAGCCACGACATCGAGAAGAGGGCCTGGCGAGGGTAAGTTGATGTTAGCACACATGAATGAGGTCATGTTTAAGGACGAATAATGGATGATATATGACGCGTTTATGACCCACCTGCTCGATAAAACGCAGTGCTGGCAACATCAAGATTCAAAAGAACACTTTTTAACGTCGTTCTAGAAAAGACCGGCGTTTTTTTAGCTGTTGGACGCAAGACCATGAGCAAGTGCAAAAAAAAACACTCACTTTACGCTCTGCTTCCATCCCTGTCGAAGATTTAACCCCGACGCAATGTTAAACTGCGGTTCAGCTGGTCTGAAAAAGCTTGATCCAAGCTTTTTGTTGACAGCGGTAAACAACTCGTTGGGTCGAGACGCGAGAAGAAGATCGAGAACAGCCAGGGCGTCTCGTGGGACTTCCCCGACCGAAGTACCGCTGATGAAGTGGTGCAACCGCTCCATATTGATGTCGGCAACTTTGCGAATGCGAAAGCGAAACTTCTGTTCTCTGTTTTTGTATGTTCAGGGGAGGGGAAGGGACATGAGTGCGACTAGTCTGAATATTCAGTCAAATGATCCCTACTTTGCCTGGTTTGCTTCCGTCAGAACAATCTCGGTCACATCGCCCTCGACGTTGTCCTCAATGGGGATCACGCGTGGAGTGTACATGTTCTTGCGTCCATCGTAAACGGCCAGCTTCGATTCCGTCGACACGTGCGTTTTCTTCCACTCCTCAAAGATGCGGCGATTGATGGGCGGGAGCGTTTCCGGACGAATCTCGACGTCTTTTGTTGCATGCAAAATAATTCGTATCAAAAAAGACATGGAGCTGGCCGAGGGGTAAGGGAGGAAGTCTCTTACCATAATGGAAGCAGTTGGCGTCCGGAATGGTCAGTTCGTACGAGTTTGCAAACAGCTTGATGGCCTTGCCACGAACGCCAGTTGAGGGTCGCTTGGGTCGGATCAGTTCACGGGACACGATTTCATAGTTTGGCTTGAATTCCGGCTCTGGCTGTTCTTCAGCCGGTGCGCGGCCTCCCTTCTTCCCGCCAAATCCGCCACGCCCTTTTGTTTCAGACATTCTTGTGGTTTCTGATTCGATGGCATTGTTTCAGCGGGGGCAGATGCCTGCTGAAATACTGTCCAGGCCGTGCTGTGTGGGAAGACGAGGGTGTGAGAATAAAAGTTCCTCAAATGGTTATTTGCCCCCCAACCAACACCAACGCCAACGCCGAGTGTCTTTCAAAGCAATTAAGATTCAACATAAAATACACAACTGGAGACTGTTTTATTGATTTCAAGTCCTTGTGTTCTCCCCGTTGACAACCGCAACTACCACATTTACAATATACACAGCTTGGGCATTATCCAGCACTGAAGAGGGACAGCTCATCAGCCGGTCATCATGGCATCAAACAAAGAGTTCAATGCTAACCCAGTCATCGCCTGCATCCACCTCATTCTCAGTCGTTTGGCCCATCGCTGTCAAAAAAACAAAAGATTCAGCACTGTTGACGCATCAAGCCACTCTATCTGTGCCCACATCTCGGCCAGGATTTCGTCAATTAGACCTCCGTCGCAGAAATAGCCAAGTCCTGAAGGCAAATGGCTCAGCCGGAAGGTCAGAGCCCTACGGATAACGTTTGAGTAAAAAGCGAATGAACAGGGCAAGAAATATTGTACAACAAACCGTTTGCGGAAAGTTCACTAACACAGGGTAGGGCGACCACCATGGGGTGCCACTTGACTTTCATCTCTCCGACCAGGTGATAAAAACTGCAGAATCATTCGCTTATACTTGGCTCGTGGCGCGTTTCACACGTTTCGAGAGAGAGAGAGAGACAGAGAGAGACAGAGAGAGATAGAGAGAGAGAGAGAGAGAGAGAGAGTGTGTGTGTGTGTGTGTGTGTGTGTGTGTGTGTGTGTGTGTGTGTGTTTGTGTGTGTGTATGTGTGCGTGTGTGTGTGTGTGCACATCTTGTTTGACACGTTGTACAACTGGGAGGTGGTGCCGCCGGTAACCCCGTGGACCACCAAACATTTTACGCAGAATGCCGACGTCAGTGAAACGAAAAAATTCAGGGTCGCGCGCACGATCTGTGGCACACGCCTGCAGAGAGCACCCAGGCGCGACATTGGTGCCAGTGGGGGTTCCGAATGAGACCCTCGTTTTATCGATGAATGAATTGTTGAACGATTGGTTTGCAGGTATGACGATGGGCCGGTGTACACGGATCGGACGCTGTTGATTCTGAAGGAGTTGTTGGAACATTCTTTTTGATTGGCGCGGATCAAAGATTTACAAATTTGATGAACACAACTGACATTGACGCGCATCCGCCAACTCCGTCTTCGTACTGGAGGCTGGTGCGCAAAATGCTGCCATATATTTCTCGAAACCTCAGTCACGAGGACTCATCAAAACAAGGGAAACGCCGAGCTGCAATCGTTTCCCCAGACAAGGATGTCAACCCAACAACCCTTGTCAACTATCCCCTCACAATTAAGCACGGCTTTCAATTCAGATCTAGGCTTGCTGCAAAGCACCCAGTTGTCGCTGCAATTGTACACGAGAAGGCGCCCAGGCATCGTGAGGATGGGCACTGGGAAGACGCGCTCGATGAGTCCAGGCTTCTTTCCTTGCGAAAAGATGCTGCTCCAAAGGGCGAACGTGATTCAGCAATTGAGCTTATGGATCCTCGACATTCCAACGCCGGAGACCACGGGCATTCCTCAACCATTACCAAGGATAAGAAACGGCAATACACCTGCACCATCATCGAGTCCAACAAAACGATTCGATCCTGGGATCATTCTTCGCAGTATTCCGCCACACCGAAACCGCGTTTCATAGCAAAAATTCAGTTCAACGTCATGAAAGTTATCTACTTGCCGCGTTACAGTGTGTACGCAACGTGCGCGGAAGAGAAATCGATACAAGTTGAGTGTGCTCTTTTGCGCGTAGATGTTTCATGACATGGAGTCCTGACTGCATTACCAAGTTTTTCAGTCCGCGATTTGACCACCTCCAGACCCATAAAACAAACCACCATATCCAGTTCCTCGCGTACAATGCTCGAGTGAATCAATTGATTGCCGTCAGTTCCCATGTGGTGACCATGTGGGGTATCAAGGCAATTGTCAACAGGGGAGGCTTGACATTAGAAGTGTTGCTGCAACATTCTGTTGAGATCAATTTACCCGGGAATGAATGGATCACGAACGTTACTTTAGATGAAGCGAGTCAGTATTTGTATGTGATGGTCAACACGAAAGTTTTGGTTTGTGTTTTATTTCATTTTTGTCAACTATTTCCGCGCTAACTGTGTTGCTTGTTTTTATCACATTTAAGGTGTATGAGTGCAATACGTGTATGGAAGTTGACAGCTGGCTGCAGGTTTCCACACGCGAAGTCACAAGCATTATTCGGTATCAGCCGTACGGATTCACAATTGTTGGAAACAGAGATGGATCAGGTACAAACATGCTGGGAATAACGAAGAATCGAGCCAACCAAGCTAAAAAACGCTTTTCCAACGCTATTTTAAACTACTAGTCAAAATCCTCAACACATCCAATGCCCAAGTTCACGAATTCCAAAGCCACTACAAGGCCATCACATCGCTTGCGGTTTACCCCTTTGGCCCCGTTATCATCGCCACGGCCCTCGACAAGTCTGTTCGCATGTACAATCTTTCCACATTTAAAGAAGTATATTGTTTCTACCTTCGAGAGTTGCCTTTGAACATGTATGTGCCGGATGACGCGTCGCTATGCATCGTGGGGAAAGAGGATGTCACCGTGTGGAACTTGAATCATTTGAATTCTGGGTTTTGCTCGCTCAAGTGAGTTGCTGTCGTCATGTTATGAGTAGTTTGGCACTTCTAATCTTCGAACAGCGCGCAACCTATCACCATTTCTTCGGTGGAATCGATTGGGACCGTTCCGACGCGGATTTTAGTTCGAAGCAACGATGACGTGATTCGCCTGATTTCTCCAGCCACTGGAAAGATTCTGACAACATGTCTCCCACTGTTTGAAATGGACACTGTCGTGCAAGCCGTGTACAGCCGTCAGTCGGAGAAAATGTTTCTCTTGATCGAAACTGGCGAAATTTGGATCATCGGCTCAACGCACAACCCTTGCGTTGTTCTGGACATTTGGCGCTCGACCGGAGAAAACATTACAATCTTGGCGGTTGTGGAAGGGATGCAGCCGCACATGGGGCTGGGACTCAATCCGAACAGACGCAAGAGTATCTGCGGTGCTGTTGATCGCCGCAAAAGCATCGTTGGGCATCCCAGGAATTCTAAGACAAGCACAGACACGCCATACTCAGTGTTGATGAGTGGGACAACGAATGGGCAGATTTTGGTGTACAACTTGGTCGGAGAAATTGCATACCGGCAGCAGGTAATTTTTGAGCGGTGTGTTCTCCATTCGCAACACTCAAATCATGTGAAACATAGCTGCATCAAGGCAAAGTCACATGCATTGCCAGTGATATCGAGCAAAACATTATTGTTACAGCTGGAGAGGATAAAACAATGAACGTGTCGGTGTTCAACCCAGCCCGGGAGGAAGTAATCTGTGTACGAGTTTCGATCGAAACAGAATCTGTGGTCCGGCTACTCTCCATTGGAGTGGAACATATTTGTGTAGGATACGATGACTACACAGCACATATCTACCGGTTTGACTTATCTGAAGGAAGTGAGTGGCTCGACCAGCGTTTTACTTTCAAATAACCTAGAAAACTAGCATCTTCACAATTACCTCCCCATAACAAAAGCGACGACCACGGGGACGCGTTGACATCAATCTGTAGCGTTAAAAAGCTTGGTCTTTTTGTGACGTCGAGTTTGGATGCGACCATCAAAGTTTGGGATCTCACCAATAATTTAGTCAGGTGATTGGGCACCAAACTTGTTGTTTTCAGGTAGACATGAATTACAAGTTAACTTCGTCATCCGGTAATCCCAGAGAGCTTCAATTTCACCACCCAATCTCATCCATCGCAGTCTCCAACAGACGAGGTGACCTCCTGCTGGACATGGAAACCCGCGTGGATGTGATCAACTACAGCGCATATCTCCCTCCACAATACGCCAAAACCGTTGAAAATCTAAAATGGGACACGGAGGATGCATCGACAGCTGAAGACCCGATCCCCTTTGCAGAGGATTTCAACTTTTCGCAAAACTTTGCAAAGGCACATCATCCTGAAATCACCGAACGCGCTGAAACGGACATGTCGTCGCTTGTTGGAGTGGCTGCGGAAGATGATGGACCTGGAATGTCGCAGAATATCTTAACGCTGGTGAATTTTGCGGTAGATGCTGGCACGGAGAAGGCGATCAAGATGCGGCTACGGTCGGACGCGTTAAAGAGGCGGGACAGTACAAAGAACGGGGATCTCGATAGAGTGTATGAGCAGTTGATGCGAAAATTGGCGCTTGTGATGGAGCGAAGGAGAAAGATTGTGGAGAGCGCCAAGAAACGGATTGAGCTTGAGAACCTCGAAATTGAGCAACGAGTAAGAGGCGGTTGCATTGATCCAAAAAAACACACCCACACACATTGAAAAGATGGTCTCTTTGTTTACAGGAAAACGTGATGCATGAAGAATTTGAAAAATACCAGCACTACCAGCAAGTCCTTGATCTCGAACTGACACGTCCAAACATGAACCGATTTCAAAAACAATCCTCTCAAAGCCTGACAGAAATCGACATTGACATTGACACGTATAACCCGTATGATCTCTTTAACGAAGACGCGCTGGAACCAGAACCATCAATATTACCGTCTCGGATTGTTCGAGAAGACGAAATTGAAATTGTTGAAGCTGCGACCGATAATCTTCCGAATTACATTTGGGATGACCTCGTTCCCGGTACCCCGGAGCCACTAGAATGCACATCAGACGCAAATGAAAGTGATGAGGACGATTCTGAGGATGAGGAAGACGATCCGGCATTGACCGAACGGCAGAAAGAAAAGAATGGTCCGTACTGATTTTCGAATGAAGCATCAGCGGAATCAATGATTCGTTGACGCGAGACTCTTGTTACTCTTCTTTTTTTTTTCTCAGGAAGCACCAAAACTTTGCCGGCAGCCAAGCGAGACTTGAAACTAAAGATTGCGCCAGACGGCGAACTCCCCAACTCCATCATCAACACCAACATCAAAGAATGGCGAGACCAGCATCCGGAATTCCTGAGCAAAGCGCAAAATCTGTTTGATGCCGTGCGAATGGCCATCCGGCACAAGAGCGTGATGAAAGGGAACGCAAAGGCCGAGGCGGATGCGGAAGAAGCAAAAAAGGCAGCCTTCAAGCTCAAGATTCAAGAAATGCTCAAAAAGAAGCAAGAGGATGAACGACTGGAAGAAGAAAAGGCGGCTAATGCGGAGCGGATGTTGTTGGAGGAAGGAGCGCAAAACGGAGAGCATGGAAGCAACGAGAACTTGTCCAAGCCGCAAGTGAAACAAAGAATTGCGCCGATTAAACCGGTGGTGATTCAGGCTCCACCGAAACAGAAGTTCGATAAATATCCGCGCATCCTCGAAGTCGGCATGGCGTACTCCTGGTTTCCTTTGGATGAAGTGTTTTACCCTCTAATCGAAAAAGTCAACCTGTACATTAAAAAAGACAAAAAGAAGGAGGAAGAATTGAGGAAGCTTCGGATCGAGCCCAACTCAGAACAATTGACGCCCATCATTTTGGAGACTTTCAAAAATCAGAGCGCAGCCGGAACAAAGCTGCAAGTATTTCAATACTTGACATGGATGTTTGAGCAATTTGGAAGTCGCGACACAACATCGATCGTTCGCTTTTTTTGCAAGTTTCTTCAAAAAAATCCGTACATGGATTTGGAAAGTGACGAGTTGATGGTGCATTTGGTTTTTTTGAACCTTCGAATATCAGAACTAATCATGTTTTCATCAGCTGCGGGAGCTTATACTTAGCTACCTACCTAAATTTGGACTGGGTCAGATTGAACTGATGCCAACAATATTGATGCAACTGCTTTGCCCGATTCAGAGCATGCATGACAGAGCCATGGCAGCGTTGGACAGCATTGGTTTATTCGAGGACTACCAGCACAGACTCCTTCCGAAACTCAAGTCCTTAACAGAGCCGGTAATGTAAAACTAACATTGAACCAGCTTATACTGAATCGTATTTCCACCCTTTTCTTTTTTTTTTTTTTTTTTTTTTTGAAAATCCAAAGGTGGAAGCGATACTGCAAAATGAAGCGCAAGCGTCACGGGAGGCGAAAGCGCAAACACCAAGCAAACAGCAACTTCTTGCCGTCAGAAATGCTACCTTTTTGACACCGAATCGACGAAACAGTTCAGTAGTTGGAATAGAAGCTGCGGGTCTACAAACGGGTGGTGGCAGTAATTCTTCACTGGCAGCGTCAGCAGCAAACCAGCAGCAGTCTCCGAGTGTAATGGAACTACGGAATTTGATCATGACTTGGTTACGAAAAACACTCAGGCGATATCTGTTGCGAACTGGTGAGTGTTAGATAAAACTCGAAAACATCTTGCTGCGCTGACTCTTTAAGTTTCTCAGCCAAGGACGATGAAACCGTAATGAAGCTGAGGGAACTCAACGAAAGTGGACTTGTTGACCGCACCAAAGATAAAAAGGCGCTCGAAGAAAAGGAAAAAGAAGATGCCGAGATTCTTGCGCTGCGAGAAAAAGAGATTGGAAAGGCTGCAAAAAGTTCGTCCATGACTATAGCAAGCTCCACTCTTGCATCAATGCGAAGTCTTGCATCTGTGAGGAATTTGGCACCCATCCCGAAAAAGGGAGGAAGCAAGTTGGCAGCGAGAAGTTCCGTTGTGCAGAGAAAGTCAACAACCGATGAAAAAAAAGGGGAGCATCGAAAAAGTGTGGTTATGGCCGGAAAGCAAGGTCCGCGAACGTCAATTACAATGGGGGCTCCTCCTTCGAAAAAAATTGAAGCGAAAAGATCCAAGTCCGCTTCTTCGATTGTAAGTACCCCGGGTGAATTATCTGAATAGTCGCGCTTAATACGGAGTTGGATTGTAGGAAGTATTGGTGCAACATCCAGTTGTAGCTGCTCCGGTGGTGATCCAACGGAATGCCCTCATCACGCTTCAGACGCCAACCATTTCAGAATTCATTGCAGTTTTAAATCTTCTTTGTATCAGTACTGAACACAAGGCGAAGCGAGAGGAACGCGACTATCTCGAGCGCATGGCCCGAGAAGCCCGCCTGGCCGAGGAAATGCAAAAAAAGAAGGATGAAATGGAAGCAATGGCCGAATACATTCGACAGAGGGAAGAAGATCGACTCGCAAGAGCGCAAATGATTCGGGATAAACTTGCTGCCAAAGAGCTCGCGAAACAGGCAGAGCGGGATAGAATCGCTGCCGAAGACGCAGCCGCCGAAGCCAAAAAAAATCGCCGTGTTTTCAAAGGTTTTACAGGGGGTACACACATGAGCAAGTGTCATCCTTCGCGTGAAACTTTGGACAGTTGAGTCTGTCATTTTCATTCAAAAAAGTGCTGGTAATCTGACAAATACATTCCCAGACACGTTCTTTTTCAACCGGCATGCGCGAAGCCTGGGTACTACAATGCTTTCCAACCACTTTCAGACATTACATCGAACTATGCCTATTGAGCACGTCCAGCTGGATCCATTCACTGGGGCATTTGGGGCTTCACCGCACCCAGAACAACATGTAGCAGGGCCCTCGGATCCTTCCACTGATCGTTTGAGGCTGCCTTCCATTCATAGGAGGCGCCAAACACCCAAACCTCCAAAACTACCGCTTTCAGTCGTGAGAACACCTTCAAAGCAGCTGTCTGTGTCTGACCTGTCTTCGTGGAAACAGGCATCCTTCAATCAAAAACGACCTTCTTCAATGTGGGAAGATTCTGACTCGGCAGACTATAACGATGTCGAAACGATGTTGGATTTGGATTACATCCGGGGTTCAGTTCTACCCTCCATTTCCTTGGAAAAATCATCCAGAGAAAAAACAGAGACAGATTACCAAGACGACTTGACGGGATATGCCTCATACATGGAGACCGAGAATGATCATTTTCAATCTGGTCGCAAATACTTTGTCATGGATTTGGCAGAACCTGAACATACTCATGAACATAACGATGGGCACCATCATAGCCATTCTCACTCTGAACATGGGGATCATGGCGGCAATGAACAGCACACCAACCATGGCAATAAGGGGAAGGTTAAGAAGAGAAAGAGCAAGATCACGGCGGGGGCGGCAATACCGGCGGTGGAGCACGAAGCAAGCCCGCAGAATCAAATCAAAGAGGCACAACCAGACAGAACTGACGAGACCCCGTCTTTTGTCTTCGACTGATGTTACCATTGGGACTGTAACAATGCAACCATTTTAGTATATAAAGAACAGCGGAAGCAGCTTTTGACGTTTAAAAACAGTTAAATGTGTTAAAACGCGTAAATGCTTTGTCTCGATTGAACAGCGCAATTTGGCGCGTGATGATTTATGAGGCATCAAGTCCCCCAAAAATATTCGTTCCTGTAAACATTTTACCGTTAAATAAAGACTGAAATATTCAAAAACCCATAAATTGAAGATTTGCATCTCACCGCATTTGCACAAGTCTCATCTTCTCGGGCCATGATCAACCGCGAGAATAAGGTGAGCTAAGACATCGCAAATCATAGGAACATCCTTTTAGACTTCACTCACTCACTCGTTTCTAACCTGTTTAAAATGCAAAACAAGCTCGCCGCTGCAAAGCGCAAACTGGAAAAGTTCCAAAAGACCCGCACAAATACGGCTGGAAGTGTGTTTGGATCCAGCGTGAACGCTGATTCCCAGTCAATCGAGGGCATTGCTGTGGCCACAGACTCCAACTATTCGATAAATTACGCATCCTCCTCGGTACATATTCTTCTTCGTTTCCTTGCTTTATTCCGCATCACCCATATCTCTGGCTGTGCGTCGTCTAATTGACTTGTTTTTCCTATTTATTTTCGGCGACGAAGCCATCACGGAGATCCCCTTCAAGGCTGAGTCCCAGGCTGAGCAGCCAGCAAATCACTGTGAGGCTCTCTCTTTGCGTTTCTCGCTGCTGCACAAATTAATCCGTCTTTCGTCACGTAATTCAGCCTGACGTCAACGTTTTGTCTCAATTATTGCAAGACGCCACATCCCAGAGAACGTTTCTGGAAGCGCAGTTGAATGAATCCGTGGCGCTGAATCAGTCACTCGAAGAACGAGTTCAAGCGCTTGAAGCCAGACTATCAGCCAGAGCGCCTACACCTGATCCTTTGCCTCCATCCGACAACGAGGCAATTTCTGCTCTGGGAATTGAACTTCATGATTCTCGAGAAGCAGAAGAGCGCTTATCAACACGTGTTCGGGAGCTTGAAATTATGAATGAGGAACTAAAACATTCTTTGAAAGTCAAAGAACTGGAGTTTGCCTCAAATTTAGAGGCTGCCGTGGACAAGGGTGTGAGTGAAAAGATGGCTATAGAAAGCGCAGGCTGGGTGGACAAACTCGCTGCAAAAGATGGCGAGTTCGAGAGCAAACTAGCGTCTCATATTGCGCTAGCCTTGGAATCGGAACGTGCCAAGTTCGAATCGGAGCAAGAGGCTTTGCAAAATCAAATTCATCAGCTGCAAGAAGCCGAGCGATTTTCGTCTCAACTCAAGTCAAACGATGATGTGGCCTCAAACGAATCGCAGTCAGAAACCATCGCAGCATTGCGCGCGGCAGTGACAGATCAAATTGTGGAAACGGAGACCTTCAGCTCCCAGGCACAAATCCTTCAAGGAGAGTTGCGCACTGTCACTCAAGAACGCGACACATCTATTTCCGAATCAAAACAACGGTCTGTTCAAGTTGAAGCCCTCCAAGGCGAGCTTGAAAAGTTGCATGTTGATTTAATGGCCTTGGCTCGCCTCGAAACGGTCGAAAGCCAGCTTGATTTCACCAAATCAGAAAATGCCGCCCTTTCTATTGAGATTGAAAGCTGGAAATGCCGTGTTCAAGAGCTTGAAAAGTTGCAGCCGCTACCAGTCGCATCGGAAACCATCAACCAGCAAATTGACATTCTACAAGCGAAACTTGACGCCACAACAACAGAAAACGCAAACTTGAAACTTGAGATCGAGAGCCTCAAATGGGATCAAGAATGGCCGTCGCTTGCTGCCGCCACCAGTCCAAAAGATAGTCCAAAAGGAGCGCCTGCGCGAAGCTTCAGTGATTCCGCTAGCATCTTGGTGGAAGTTGAGACGTTGCGCGAACAAGTCGTTCAATTGTCTCGCGAGACCCAAGTACTGACGGGAGAGGCCGAAAGCGAACGTGTTCGTGCTCATGAATTGCAGACACAATGCGCGCAGCTTAAAAATCAACTCGAGACTTCCGCGGCGCTTGCACCAGCTGCCGGTGATGAACGCGTGGCTGCTTTGGAGCAGGAGGTGCAGCAGCTTCAGCGGTATTTGAAAGCATCTGAAGAGGATAACGGAGAATTGCGCGAGCAAATTGATGAACTGGAGGAGGCCGTCAAGGGTGGCAGCAACGAAAGATCTCGTGCAGAACAACTTCCTGGCGAGACCACACATGCCGCACAAAACCAAGAGTTGATGTTCCTGAAGGACGAGTTGAACCGTTTGAATGGCATGTACGAAACCGAGCAATCGAAGTTTTTGCATCAGTCTTCACGGCTTGAAGAAGAAATTTCGGAATTGAAAAAGTACCTCAGAGCAGCAGAGGAAGACAACACGGAGTTAAGAGATCAAATTGAAACCCTCGAAGAGTCTATACAAGGCAGTCGGCAAGACAGCCCTACTCAGGGTGTGGAAGCGGGGGAGGTCAGACGCTTGGAAATCGAAGTCGCAGATTTGAAAAAATACCTTCAGGCTGCAGAGGAGAGGAGCTTTGAATTGCAAGACCAGTTGGATGTTTTGGGAGCTCTTAATACGGCAGATCAAAGCGCAACCGTGGAGGCCGAGCTGGATGCTGAAATTAAGGAACTCAAACAGCGCCTTAAAGCCGCGGACGAAGAAAACGCTTTCCTCAAGGATCAGATTGAAACTCTTGAACAGCAAACGACACCAACAAATTCAACTTCTGCATTGACACCAGCAGCAGTGGTTGCTGTTCAGAAGGCTTCTGTCACGGAGGAATGGGATTCATGGGATGATGACGCCATATCATCCAACGATCCTGCGGAAGCACCTGCAATAACCACACTGAATCGTATTTCTGACCTCGAAACCCAATTGACTATCAGCGAAACCGAAAAAATTTCAGCCTTGCAAAAACTTGCTTCGGCGCTCGAAGAACGCGATACGCTCTCAACCCAGCTTTCTGATCTGGAATCTCAAATCGATGATGCCGATAATGCCAAAATTAAAGCGTTGGAGGACCTCACTCGCGCTCTTGAAGACCGCGAACGTCTTAACCAAGAAGTTCGTGAAGCATGTCTGGAACGAGATGTACTGCTTCAGAAAGTATCCACTGTCAGTGAAGACGTCATCAAGCTTCGTGAAGAAATTGTCGCTGCTTCGCGTGAACGTGATGCTGTGATTGCCTCGGCGAGTCCTCCATCTAATCCCGATGTTGTGCGCGAGTTGCACGAAAAAGTTCAGTCTCTTGAAGCAGCGCAAAGCCTCGAATCCGAAAAGTTGAGGAATGTTGAAATGCAGTTGGCAGCCTCTGAAGAGAAGCTTGGATTCCTTCAATACGATTTCGACACCCTCTCCCAAACACACGAAGAGCTTAACCGCGCACATGACCAACTTTTCAAAGAACATGCGGATTTAGTTGCCTTGAAGGAACGCATTGTTCATGACGCCCGGGAAAAGATGGGTTTGTTGGAACAGGAAAACGTGGGTCTCATAAACCAGGCCGAACAGCTTCGTACTGCGGGCGCCAGTGTCTATGAAACGTTGAAAGCTTTGGAAGAAGAAAAGGAAGAGCTTTTGGATGAGCACGAGCGTCTGATGGGGGCTCACGATGAAGTCGTTCGAGCGCACGCGGAACTGGTTTCAAGAGAAACGGCCCTAAAAGACGAGGTTGAATCTGTCAATGCACGGCTTGATGCGGTGAAGGCGGAATTGCAGACTGTCCAAGCGCAGCACGCTCAGATGCGTGATGTCGGTTCTGAGGTGATGGGACTCAAAGATTCGCTTGCTCAAGAAAATGCTGAACTGCTCAAGCAAATGGAGACGCTCAAGGTCGCAGGAGCAACACTTGTTGAAGAACGCAGCCGTTTGGAAGAAGAATGCGATGCACTTGCTGCACAAGTGGATGAGCTCAACTATCAACTGGCTACTTTAACAGAGGAAAAATTTAATCTGGAGACCCAACTGGATGCAGCACGTTCGGAGGTTGAAGGGAAGCAGCATTTGTATCAGGAGGTATGCTCTCGTGCTGATCGGTTCGAAAAATTGTACCGAGAGGTGGAGACGAAAGCGGCCAATGATGCAAATGAGCTGGTTGACACATTGCGCAATTTGACTGAGGAAAATGCAGATATGAAATCCAAGTTGAGCGGGCTCACCGACGAACTCAACAGCGTGCGATATGACAACCAGGACTTATCAAAAATGAACACGGATTTACTGAACCAGCGAGATGTAAATGAGCAAGATATGGTCTCCAAGGCCTTGGAACTGGAATCAGCTGGTTTCCGGATCCAGGAATTAGAAGAGCGGGTATGTGGCCCACTTAAGTGCATTTCAGATATTCTCACTTTCAACTAACATCGGACTTAATAGATTCAATCTTTGTCTATGTCCATTTCAGAAACTTCGCAGCAGTTGGAGTCAGAAAAGGGTCAGCTGATTGAACAGTTGGTGCAAGCCGAGGCTCAATACAAGTCGTTGGCTGAAGTCTCTGAACAGCATGACTTCGAAAAGTCTCAACTTTCCGAACAGCTCTCTGAAGCAGAATCGAAATATGCAACCACTCTGGAAACACTCCGCCAGCTTGAAGCCGAGCGTGATCATATCTTCCAACAATTAAGCGAAATTCAGTCCCGATCTATTCCCGCCGATGAAGTGGAACAGCTTCGCCTGCAACTGGAGGAGTCCGAAGCACGATACGATCAACTGTTCACTGACGGCGAAGCGCACACTGTGGATCTTGAAAATCAACTAAACGCGGCAATGGAAGAAATTGGGAAGTTTGAAGCTGTGCGTTCAGAGATGCAGTATGAAATCGGATTTTTGAAAGAGCGATTAGCGGCCGAAGAGGAGTTCTCAGCTGGCGAACACGCTGCAAAGAACGCCCTCACATCTGAAACCGCGGAATTGCAGTCAAATTGCCTGCGATTGGAGCAGCAACTTCGTGATATGGAAATCTCTTTGTCCAATTCTGAGGATGTCTTGCAACGCGTGACGGCGAAACTGTCAAATGCTGAGGACGAGGTGATGACAATGACGGAAGATTTGGCGTCTTCTCGGCGAGACAAAGGTGTCCTTGAAGAGGCGCTAGCTCAGGCTCGCTTTGAATTGGAGGAGCTTCTCGCTCAGAGTTCAAACAATGCAGACGTTCAAAACGATGCTGCTCGTCTACGCGAAAGTTTGGCAGCGATTGAGCTCGAGCGGAATGAAGCGATTGAGCAGTCTGAATCAGTGCAACGGTCGTTAGCAGAGGCTCAGGAGCGCTACCATGGATTAGAACAGCAGTTGGAAGAGTACACACAAGAAAGTGAACGGCTTCACCAAGCACTGGAGTCAGCAACACGAGATCAAGAATATTATCAACAGCAGCTTTCTGACATGCAATTTGCACATTCGCATGCGGAGCAAACTCGAGAAGCGATATTGGAAGAAAAGAATCTACTTTTAAATCAATTGAACGGCAAGGAGTCTCACATTCGGGAAATTCAGAACAGCTTGGAAGAAGAAATCACGTCTTTGAAGGTTCAACTCAATGAAGTTCAAAAGCTGCATGAAGATGTGGAATCGCGTCTCCAAACACAAGCTGCAGCTATTTCAGAAGCCAATGATGCCAAAGAAAGGGAGATTTTCGAACTGAACGGCCATATTGCAAATCTTACCAGAGAGGTGAAATTGTGTTTGCTTAGTTTCGCTTTCAGTTTGCTCATCTTTGAGCATTTCTCCAGGCTGAAGACGCATGCCAACGTGCCAACGACCTCGCCGATGAACTGCGTGCCTCACAGGAGCGTGAATCGTATTGCGAAAACAGCCTGAAAAATGTTGAGCGAGAGTTTGAAATGGCAATGGTTGAGCGAGACGAAGTTCAAAGAAAGTTTTTGGAGGGCGCAGAAATGCTCGAAACGCTGAAAGCCAATCTTGAGACTGCAGACAAACAAACAAACCATCTCTTGGCTGAAAAGGAATCGGCTATTCAGAACCTGCAACAATATTTGGACGAATCTCGGCAATTGGCAGTTGAGAAAGAAAATTCTCTGGAAGCAGAAAAGGTGGAATTGGCGAGTCGGTGTAATGATCTTGAAAACCAGTGGAAGCATATTCAGATTGAGTTTGAGGGACTGATGTCACAATATACCGAGGTAAAACATCGGGTTGGAAAAGTAATTTTGTGTTCATTCTCACGGCGACCCTTTGTTTTTGCTTCAGACCCAAAATACGTTGGATATAGCGAATTACAGAATTCAAGAGGCTGATGTCAGAATTGATGCTCTGGGTCAAGAAAGAACTATGCTCTCAACAGAGCGAGACTCTTTGGAACGGCAGGCGGCTGAACTGCGCCACGTCGAAACATCTCAACGCACGGAGATTGACGAGCTCCACCTTCGGATATCTCAAGCCGACGAGCGAATCAAGACGCTTGAACAGCTTGTGGACAGTTTGGAGTTGCAGCGTGCCCAGTTCAACTCAGTGATCAACAACGAGACCACTTTGATGCAGGATATTTCCCACAAACAGAGCATTATTGCTTCCTTGGAGCAGGAATTGATGCAGCTCAAGAACTCCCCAAGAGCCCAGCATGTATACCCAGGCTCAGTCAATGGACTGAATGCATCCTCTGGCGGAAAGATGTCGATAGAAAACGAAGTTTCGTTGCTAAGACAAGAAGTCCGGAACAAAGAGGAAGAATTGCTCTCTTCCCAATCATTCTACAAGCAGGCTGTCGCCGAAATGGAGGAAAAAATTAATAACTACATCAAATTAAACAAGTCAAGCGTCCAGTCTATGGAACTATACCGCGACGAACTTTTGAAAAAGAGCGGTCGTCTGGAGGTAGTCGAAGAAGAGCTTTTCAAGTTGAAATCCGGATCGTCGAACATTCGTGAGACACCAGACACAAGGTATGTTTCAGGTTAAATGACATCCGTGACTCCACTGAATGGTCTCCGTTTTTGCATTATTTTCATCAGTTTGCTTGACATCTCAAAGTATGACGAGGCCATTGACAGAGCAGGTAAAACTGCGAGAACACTTGATGAGCTGGTGCAATCCGCATCCAGTGCGAAGCGAAACATCTCCAGCTTCCAAAACATTGACAAAGCCCATGTTTTGGATGTTCTTGCGACCCAAATTGGAACTTTGATTCGATCTACTGAGGCGAACGCAAATATCTCGCAAAGAATTCTCGGCGAAGTGTCAAGGTCATTGCCAAATCGCGGATTTCCTGCTGCCGATGATGGCCAAATGAAACTGATTGTACAAAGCCAGTCGTCGATTCTGGATGAGCACAAGCGCTTGTTGAATGACGTTGAGCTGCTCTCCCGTCTCTTTAGGGAAAGTGGATCCCCTAAAAAGCAAAATATGCCCTTCTGGGAAGCGCCGCAATCACCGTCAGGCGAACTGGCATCGTTTGCAAATCGATTGACCGAAAAAGTGGAAGACTATTTACGATCTGTTTCAACGCTCACTTCGACGAAGCAGTCTGTCTTGGATGAGATTCGCCGTAAGTTGCTCTTATCAGCTTTATTCTGTGAATTACTTCTGAGGATCTGTTTTTGCAGGTGGATCGCTATCCAAAACTGTTCTCTCTTCTCTCAATATTCTCATCAGTGGTCTTGAAGACGTCGAAGCCAACAACAGTACCCTCCGAAAAGATTTCAGTCAACTTTCCGCTCTTCTCAATTCAGCCCAAAAAGCAACTGTTGATGATGTCAGGAATCTTGCAGGTGGCGTGTCCCAAATGACGTTGTCCAAGAAACCAGATTCAAGCTCGCAGGAATACCGCTTGACTTCCCGCGAATATAGCGACCTTGTGACGCGCGCCGGTCAGTCAGAGCGATACCAGCAGCAAATCGAGAACAGTCAGACCCTCCTGGCCGAGCACGTTCGCGAAATCCAGGTTCTTAAAGAGGCGATCGAAGCCATGAGCACCAAACTTTCTCGGGAACATAGTAACGCCAATGTTTCAGACGTGGCCACGTTCCGCGTCATGACGAGGCAAATTGATGAACTGAAGAAAGTGTGGTCTCATGAATTAGGCGCCAACATGGTTCTGCGCAACTTGATTGCCAAGACACAGGCTGAAGGGATGGTGGGTGAGCAGGAAGCGCGGAAACAGCAAATCGCCCTGCGCGAAGAATTCGACGAGCTTGTTGTTTTACTGGAGGAGTCTCATCGGGAGGCAGAAGCGCTTCGGGGCGAATTGGAAAAGAAGGAGCAGCTTTTGCGGAACGCAGAAGTGCATTTGGAAGAAAAGTTCAACTCCCGATTCTTTGAAATGGAGCAGCAACACATTGAGCAGAATCAGCAGCTCGAAGACATGTATGACAAGGAAAGAACTGCGCTGAACAAACTTGTCAGCAATTTGGAGATGGAGAGAAACCGCCTCGTGGCAGAAGTGGATGAGTTCAAGCCACAAATCAAGGAACTGGAGGGCCTGCGCCAAGAAATCGTTAGCCTGAAAGTCACGAGCCGAGGAAACGAATCTGTCGGTCGTCGGGAGCAAGACCTGGTCGCTGATCTGCAAGTTTTGGAACGCCAACTTCACGACGAAAGAAAAATTAGTGAGCGCAGGCTGATGGATCGCGAAGCAGAATGGCAGAGAATTTTGGATGATGAAAGAAGACGCAGAGTGTCGAGCGGAGAATACCCCGGAAGTGTCGATCGACATGACGATGCCCTGCGTGTGTTTAGATCTCAAAAAGAGCATTTGGAGCAGACTCTCATGCTGAGGGACAACCAGATTCACACCCTTGAAGTTCGAATCCAGGAATTGCTGCAGGAAGGCGATCTCATGTCGCCGCGCCGTGGTGGTGCCTCAAGTCGTCGTGAGATGGAAATGGAGCGTGATTTGCAATCGTCGTTCAATCAGATTCGCGATTTGAAGAATCAACTCGGTGTCATCGATCAGGTTCGCAAATTGCTTTTCTTTTGCTTGCGATGTTTCACTTCTGATTGCTTCCAAATTTCTCAGTCGAGAAAAGATCTTGAAACTCAATTGAGTGTTGAAAAAGACCGTTCTAAAGATCTCAAGCGCCGCTACATTCACCAGCAGCGCCTACTCGAGGACCAAGAAGACGCCATTAACACAGCAATCCGTCCAGCTCCTCGCCGAGCGGGGAGTGCAAGTGGATCCGTCGAAGAACACCTCCGTGAAGAAATCGCACATTTGCATCAGCAACTTCACATTGCCAAAACTTCACGAAACGACATTGTTGCTATCATTCGTGAGACGCTTGCAAACACATTGGGTGACGTCTCCATTGAAGTCTCTGCAGTACCTTCTCTGCGGCGCAGCAACTCCTCGCATCAGTTGCAGCAGCATAATGCTGTCCAGATTGACATGAACCGTCTCCGCACACAAATGAGCTCTTTGATTGCTGAAGTGATATACCTTCGAGCTTTGGCAAACCGACTTTTCTTGTGGAGAGCGGACTTGAAATACCAGAAAGTGTACCTGTCACTGAAGGTGGATGATCTTTCTGCAAGCCAGCAAGTCACACTCAAATTCTTACGTGAAATGGGTGTCGACGATGCTCCAGCGGCGTCTCATTCTTCCGGCTCGACATTGAGGCCATTGCAGAAATTGAAGTCGTGTGTGAATGTAGTTATTGGAGTCTATCGAATGATGTGAGTTGCTTGTGCCCACGTTATGTTTGCATCTCTCTGAACTAATTGCTCGGAAAACCAGGGTAATGGCACGTGACTGGCAAGACACGCTGCAAGAAAACTCGCGCGATTACTTTGCACCTTTAGGGAACGGTCCTGAATTTATGACTGACTACGAGGAAGACGCTGGAATGCTAACAGACACGTCGATCCGATCTAGCAGTGGTTTGATTCGTGCACCCCCTCCGCTGCATGCACAGCAGCAAGGCATGTATGGATCAAACCACAGCATGGTACGAAGCACAAGCTCGAATCTTCGGGATGTAGATGCCGGATATGGTCGCGGGAATAGTGGAAAGCAGCGTTACGCATCTGTAAGCCATTACTGTTCCTTTCTCATTTTTGAGTGCAAGCACAACTGACCTGTCACATCATTGTTTCAGGGTGATATGGATTCAAGGTATGCTTCCGATGCAAGTGATGCAAGCGTCTCAAGACGCACCGATTTGGACGGACGCCGTTCAGTAGGCGCCTCTGCCGGCCGAACAATGCAAAGTGGTCCTTCCTCTCGTACGAATCGGTCTGGGTATGGCAACCAGCTGAACAATGGTGTGGGTGCAAGCTCTATGATGCAACAGCCATCGAGATCAGTTGGGGGTCCTGCCGGCAGCGATCCGAGGTGGATGTCACCTGGCAACGGAATTACCAAAAATGGACCGCAACCGAGTCGAAGTTTGAGGAGGAGGGAATAAGCTGCAAATAAGATGAGCGAAAAAGTGAATGGTAGATTCTTTTGGTGAGGAGTGATGTAGCAGCTGGAATAAAAAATTCAAATGCACACAGAACGTGGATCGTGAATTTATTGCAGATGGATATTGGCTTACAAGCTTTCACCATTGAACAGGACATTTTTCAAAACTTGAGCCATTACACCATGTAAGCTTTCCACTCCGATTTTACATCTGCCCAAATTGGCGAATCAGAATTATTAACATCAGCGGTGATTATTTGCTCTTTCTTACCCATCCTTTGAAACTTTGGCGAGTTCCCCAGTGGCAGCAGATTTCTTTTTGATTCCGCCAAAAGTGGCAATTCCTCCCCCCGTTTTGCTGATGCTTGCATCAGCTTGCTCAATCTTTTCGGCCAGATCCATGATTTGACGGGTATTATATTCGCGGTTCTGGAAATGGACAAAGTAAACACATGATATAAAAGAAACGCCCAATGCGAGCCCAAAAATAACCAAACCGTCAAAACAGGGTTCGAGGAAAGCGTTGCGACCCAGTACTTGTTCCACAACAATTCCAGCACTGATTTATCCAGCGAACTCATGAAATAATCCACAGAGAGTTCGTAGTACCGGTTCGCGTGGACTCCAAAATCTTCAATTTTGGAAAGTGGGATGTTTTGGTATTCGGACTGGGCCTCGTTTGGTGGCGTGTAAGATTCGGGGTACGTTCTGAATGCACCGAGAGATACTTTTCCAGCAGAGATTGTACGGTTTGGGTCAATCTGGAGTTGCAAAAAATGGACGTTCAAAAATATTTTTTTCACGCGTTGAGTTTGAGTAGTTTTGTTCCCCATACCACAACGGCACAGAAGGGTTCCTGGAATTGCTGATTGAGCATTTGAGTGGAGACATCGATTCCAGAGAGCCAGCAACCGTAGCCTGGGTGGGAGTGATACCATCCAATCACGTTTTCGAGTCTCCCCACCTGAACATTATCCAAGTAAGGCACCACGAAGGAAACGAACAAAGGGTAAAACACAACAACCAAACCTCTTTTCCCTTGATGACGTAATCCACCATGTACTCGTAGCCTTCCTGGGCCGCATTCACTCTTGTCTCGGTGCCTTCGACGGGAAGTGCAAATGCATCCATCACAACCATGACACCGTCGGGCATCACCTTGCCTTGCATTAGGCCCATGATTTCGATCGATCCGCCCGAGCGCGCATGCATTGCCTGTGCGTGGTTGAGTGGAAATAAATTACACTGGGTCCACACGTTTGCAGCCCCCAAAAAATCCATACATACCATCTTCACCAACGCCACTGCCGAAATACGAAGCTTCTTGAAGTGATTCGGATCTCTTGTCCATGCCTTGTCCCTCAGAATGTCCTGCTGCGAGGCATTGTCGTACTTGAAAATGGTGTCTTGCTCGGTGATATCGTTGTTCAGAATGAAGCTCTAATTTGCGCGCATTTTTTTCAGTTTGGGGAGAGCAGGAGAAAGGGGGAGGGGGAAGGGTTGGGGTTGGAAGAGGCAGTCACCTTCAAGGCGTCTTTCGATTGGCTCATTTTTTTTTGGGTGAAAATATTTTATTTAACTTTCAGACTCTTTTATACTTGGCACCCACCGTTCAAGGTGCAAGGCACCGTTCCTTTCCCCCCTTTCGCGAGAAATGGAGAAGCTCTACTTAGGACGGGGACCAGATTTTGAGCTTTGGGATTTTGTGCCAACTCAAAGGGCCTGTCAATGTCATGTGACGCACTCTAGTTTCCTTTCAAACCCGTGACGTTATTGCGGGGAGTTGTTTACTGCTTCGATTGTAGGAAACCAGTGTGGCTGAGTTTTGAAAATGAAGCCGGCGGGAACACTTCAATTGCACGTTCCGTCTGCACTGTTATCCACTGTCCTCTGCGCATTCTTCTCCCGTGCCAGGCATCGCATCTCTCGCTGTCTCGGAGGGTCTATCAGGCTCATGAGTGAAGCGCTGTAGTTGGATGCATGTCCCAGACAGATCTGCCGATCACTTGTTTTGAGTTCATGTGCGGCTCACAATTAATTAACAAGGAGCTCAAGAAAATTATCTGCCTCAAATCTGCCTCAATTTGCTGGAATAGACTCGGCAATGGCAGAGGAAACAGACTGCGGCATTATCCTGGGTCTGCTTAAAATGAAGGAGATACTGGGGGATCGCCCTTGCTGCTCGCTCAGGGACGAAACTGCTCAGAACCGTCTGGTCATCAACTGCAACGCAACCAAGATCACACTCTTGTAAGACCGGGCATCTGATTTTACAAAGACAACTCCTGCCTCAAGTCGCTGCATTCCATTGCAACTCACAGCCAGTATGACGCTTACCAACGGACATACAAAATCGGCGGTGATTTGAGCATCTTCGGACGACTAACAGAGCTGGAGACGTTATATGTGCCCAACAATCGATTTGGGGGACCTTTGCCTGCATTCAAAAACTGGAAATAGCTGAGGCACTTGTAAGCGGCAACCTGCGGGGGATGTCAGATCCGGCTAACTATCGCACACCACCACCAGAAATCTGGCGAATAATGTGAATTTGACAGGGTCGTTTCCAGACTTTTCTGATGACATGGAAGAGATGTAGACGTGTTACTTCTATCGCAAACTATTCCATTCCGATTCACATGGCTTATTTCAGTGAACTGCAGGGCCTGAACTTTTATCAGCCTCTGCCTTTGGTATACCCGAAAAACCTGAGGCAACTGTTAGTATCTCAAAGAGGTATTTTTCTTTCAGGGTCGGTCTTTATTTGATATCGTTTCACATCAGAGTCTTGACCGGCACAAACGTCATTGGAACCATTCCAACCCAACTGGGGAGTCTGACACAACTTACAAGACTTGAACTTGCGCGTAATTATTTGACAGGGGGGATTCCCTCGGAGATGGGTCAGCTTCATGGGCTATGGAACATGTGAGTGGATTGAAATTTACGCTTCTTCAAAAACGCATCGTTTTTGGACTCTGGGCTCAAAATCATTGCTGAAAAAAACCCTCAGCGAGCTGCAAGGAAACCAGCTGACGGGATCAATACCATCGGAATTTTCTGCATTTAAAAACTTGGTGAAATGGTAACGTTTATGATACTTCCGTCCAAACACTCATTCTTCATCAGCGCGACTCATGGAATTGTTTATTCCTGCTACATGATATAGTCAGCTGCAAAATAATTCACTGACGGGGCGCATTCCATCGTCATATGACGTGGATCGTCGTGCAAACCCAAGAATGACTCTGATTGTGCACCACAACCTGCTGGACGGGCCGATGCCATTGAAACTTGATCCCTGGGATGATTTTGGTTTCAACTGCTTCAATGCGCAATTTCCTCGAAATGCCGCGTGTTCTGGAAAAGCCAACCAAGAAGGGCTACGCGGTACGATCCCAAGCACATTTACACTTGAAGGCAATCTCACTCGATTTTGTTTTTTTCGACAGGCGAAGCGATTGCGGCGATTTCAGTGGGATGTGTGCTCGTCATTCTTGTTGTAATTCTCGCGGGATTCCTTATTCATCGAAGGCGGCGACAAATGGTTGTGCAAGTTCCTGCGAAATCTATCGATGCTCCGTCGACACCTGTAAACTGCAACCAACCTCGTATCCATCAGCATCGCGTCTCGAAAAAAAGGTTGATTTCATATCATTTTTTGCCCCTTTTGTGAACCTAAAAAACAACAGCTTGATTGAACTTTTGGAACACAAAGAAATGCCGCTGCATACCAGTAGTACAACAAAAATTCCACCATCCTTACTGAATCAAATGCTCATTCATGAGAATACCATGGACCGAATGAATCTGAGCATGGATTCCAAAAAACAAGACCTGTCAGTGTTGCATGACTTGGAGGCGATAGACCCAAGAACTTGGTCGGTACAACAGACGGCAATTTGGTGCAAGAGCATCGGATCGGTTGCCCATACAGCAGTACTTGGTTGAGAAATAACCCTTTTTTCTTGCAGCACGACTTATAAATTTCTGAAAACATCATTTTTTTTTGGTAATTGCGCAGAAAAAGGCATCAGCGGATCAAGGTTAATAGAAATGAGTCGTAGTGAAACATGTGCAGTTTTGGGATTGGTTTTAGCAGATGCAGTGTCACTACAAGAGCCTCTGTTTAAAATCGTGGAGCGACACGGTCTGCCAGCGTATATTGATGCGTGACATGCTCCCAAAACTATGTATTCTGTACATGATGCGTGATGCTGGCAATGAAATGGGCAGGATCAAGTAATGCCCCAAAGAAAGAGGTCTGAAGGATTAGAAGGGAAGTCTGAATAAAATCATCAGATGCTCTCTCCATGGAGTTGTCCATGCCTGTCTGACGTGCTTGGCACATCAGTTGGATAGTTTCTTTTCCAACAAGCGTTGAATGACAACCTGCTTCAGTGGCGCGTATGGGCAGGCCGTTAGCACCAGCAACTTTTGCATGCTGACGCATAACACTTAACCAGTCAGTTTTGGGGTTGCACGAACCCTTGTGCGACAAGTTTCAGCACTTTGTTTTTCACACACCTCCTTTCATGGACACATTCTGGTTTGGAGAAGCATGGACACATTCTGGTTTGGAGAAGCAGGAACTGAAAAACTGTGGTGAGGTGTAGGAAAGTCCCACAGGAGAGGAGAAGAGCGGACTAACCTGAAAAAGCTGTTAATCATACCCATAAAACATCTGAAACTTGCTTGGACTTCGCACGTTTTTCTCTCCAACGCGAGGTCTTTACCTGATCACGGTCGCTGTTGTCAGAATGCGCTTGCGCCCAAAATGAAACCCGAATTTTTTGTTGTTTAAATCTCGGCATTAATCTTCCCTCCCAAAAATCTAGCGACAACATAAGCGAAATGTAACACTTCTCACCTTCTTTTGTTTTTGTTCCAGTCCTTTCGTTAATGCTTGTTTTCTCGATGTCGTTGAAGCATTGTGGACGGCCTCAGATTCAATCAGGCGCTGCCGGTGAACTATCCAACGAAACTGTCAATGCTGTGAGAGACACAAGATATATCAACCTACCAGCTTCGTGTCGACTGAACTTTTGCTTTCCAAATATTCCAGGTCTGCGAGAGATACCGGCTTCATTGGAGCGATTCCAACACAGCTTGGGAAATTAGTGTCCTTGAGTAAACTCGACATGTCAAGAAACGAGCTCTCCGGATCTATACCCTCTGAACTTGCGCAGATGCGCAGTTTGGAAGCTCTGTAATGCCGTTTCGATTTCTTCTTTTTGGACCATATTATCAACGTTGCTGACTCTGCGCGCAAAATTTAGGCAGCTCAATGGCAATCAACTGTCCGGATCCATACCCTCTGAAATTGCTACAATGCAACATTTGGTGAAATGGTATATTGGTGTTCATTCCCTTCAAACGTTCTGAGGTTTCCCTGATGCTGTATTCTTTTTTTTTTTTTTTTTTTTTTTTTTCGGGTCACAGCAGTTTGCACAACAATTTATTGACTGGCAGTATTCCGTCATCATTCGAGCGCAGAGCCAACCCAGACATGGTCTTTAATGTGGAAAATAATACCCTCAGCGGGCCATATCCATCCAATTCCAACCCCTTGGACACTCTGAGTGTGAACTGTTTTGACGGCCAATCGCCTCGAAATTCTGCATGTCCGCAAGTGCAAGAAAAGAAAGGTGCAAATTTTGTAGTCTCGGTCATTTCCGTTTTACTTTTCCTCACCCCCTTGGTCTTTTATTTTGCAACAGGCGATGGGTTTAAAGTTCCAGCCGTTGCCATCGGATGCGCGGTTTTCGGACTTGTTGCAATATTAGTTGTGGCTGTGATTTTTCAGCGGCAGCGGTCGCGGCGTCACCAGGTTGTTCCTCCAAGTTCACCTGCCATTCGAAAAACCAAGTCAAAACCCTCTATCGATGGAGAATCCATCCAAATTCAAGTGGAACAGCATCGCGTCTCGATGGAAAGGTTTGCTTTTTTTTGTGCAACTTCAAAAGTGTTGCCTTGCTAAAATGCGCAACCTGCCGCTAGCTTGGTGAAAATTACAAAACACGACAGAAATGAGCTGCATCCGCACGAAAGCACGCAAGAAGTTTCCATGCTGAACGTGTTGCTCACAGATGCCGGCCCAATGCAGAACTACTCCCATGCACACAAGAAGAATCCCGAAAATATTTTAGCGCTTCAAGAATTGGAAGGCACGGATCCAAAAACATGGACAGTTCAACAAACCGCGACTTGGTGCGCGAGCGTGATTTCTTCATCGAGCAGCGTACATGACACTGTTCTTGGTGAGATTGCATCGTTTTGCTTGTGGTGCAGAGAGGAATATCCATTTTTGTTGACATTCGATTCTCAGCGAAAGGGATCAGCGGACGCGAGCTGATCGAAATGAACCGCGTTGCCGTTTGCAGTGAGTTGGGACTGGTGTTTGGTGACGCAGTGGTTTTGCGTGCTGAAGGCTGTTGAACGGCACGGACGCATCGGACTTCCAGCATATGACGACGCGTGATTCTTGTTGGCATCAGTTGGATGCCGGTTCCAGGACTATGGACAATGCAATAAACATGAGAGATGATGGGATAAGAGGGTGATCATATGAAAGAAGGGAAGCCGCACACACAATGCCGTTGAAAATTGAAATGCAACCAGCGGTCGTCGGAGATTTTGCGCCAAGAAATCTGAATCTGAAATATGCTCAAACTGCGGACCTTACTCTCTCCAACGTGACGTCGTTACTCGAACGCGGTCGTTGTTGTAAGAACGCGCTCGCGGCTAACAAGAAACCAAATGTCGTTTAATGCGGTGTGTGTATGATTGGTCCGGTTGAAATTTTCAGCGGCTTGCGACGCAATTCCCATCTCCGCTTTGTCTTACCTCTCAGGGTTTCCCACTCTCTGATGCTCGAATGTTCACGTGCCTTTCACCAACTGCCTGTATCCTTCATTCATGTCTTGCCCTCATCGATACAGCAAGACGACCTGCGGTTCCGCCCGTTGAAAGCCATCCAATCTCATGATTGCGGATTTCATAAATCTTCATCCGCAAAAGCAATTTATGGCAACCGACCCAAACGAAACGGACTGCGACAGGGTCCTGCGGGTCCCGTTCCTTCGAGATGCTATCCCCATGGGCGCACAGTGCTGCCAGTTCAAGGACAACACCGTCCAGAACACCCTTGTCATCCAGTGCGATGATGCCGGCAGGATCACCGTCTTGTGAGAAAATGCACCCATTCAAACCTCATACCATGCCATCCATCGAATCGTACCCAGTACTCATCCCCATGTCATCACGTTTGCTGCTTCATCAGCTGCTTCATCGGCTCCTTGCTTCAACGTCCACACCGACGCCCCCCCTTTGACTCCAACACTAACACAAAACCCACAGTCAGTATGATGGCGGCGGGCGGGAGTTCAAGCTAAGTGGCGACTTGGGCATATTCGCGCAGTTGACGGAGTTGACGGCGCTGCATGTCCGCAACAACGACTTTTTTGGTTCCATACCTGCTTTCAAGACTTGGAAGAATCTAAAGCGCTTGTAAGATGATGACCTCTGTAGTGCATACTGCTGCGTACAATTAAATAAGAGTTCATGTTCAGGGATATAAGCTACAATTTAAACCTGACTGGGTCCTTTCCCGAGTTTAGCGACAACATGAACGAAATGTAACCACTACCAGTGTTCAAACTCACTGTTTCGTTTTTTTACAATGCGCTGACGTTACTGCTTGTTTTCTCGGTTTTGAAGTTTCATGGACGGTCTCAGACTCAATCAGCCTCTCCCGTTGAGCTATCCAAAGAACCTGTCAGTCCTGTAAGAGAAACAGGCATATTCAACCAATCAGCTTGTATCGACTGAATTTTTCTTCCGAATTATACAGATCTGTTTCAAATTCAAGCTTGTTTGGCACCATTCCAACTCAGCTTGGGAAGTTGACGTCCTTGGGTTCAATCGACCTCCCGAATAACCAACTCTCAGGGTCCATACCATCTGAGTTTGCGCAGTTGCGCAGTTTGACAGTCATGTAATGCTCGTCACGTTTTCTTCTTTTGGAACCTTATTATCAACTTGGCCAACTGTTGCGCGCACAAAATTTAGGCATCTCAATGGCAATCAACTATCCGGATCCATACCCTCTGAAATTGCAACAATGCAAAGTCTGATGAAATGGTAAGTCGGTTTACATTCTCTTCAAATGTTTCTGATACAAGGGTTCCTTTTTTTGTTTTGTTTTGGTTTTGGTCACAGTTACTTGCAGGACAATTTCCTGACTGGCAGCATTGCGTCATTCGAGCACAGAGTAAATTCAGACATGATCTTCAATGTGGGAAATAACACGCTCAGTGGGCCATATCCATCCAATTCCGGGCCCTTGGATACTCTGAGTATGAATTGTTTTGACGGCCAATCGCCTCGAAATTCTGCATGTCCGCAAGTGCAAGAAAACAGAGGTACAAATTTTGAGGTCTCGGTCATTTCCGTTTTATTTTCCTCACCCCCTTGGTCTTTTAATTTGCAACAGGGGATGGGTTTAAAGTTCCAGGCGTTGCAATCGGATGCGTAGTTTTCGGACTTGTTGCAATATTAGTTGTGGCAATGATTTTTAAGCAGCGGCGGTCGCGACCTCAACCGGTTGTTCCTTCAAAGTCCCCTTCCACTCCAAAAGCCAAGTCAATACCCTCTATCGATGGAGAATCCATCCAAATTCAAATAGAACAGCATCGTGCCTCGATGGAAAGGTTTGCTTCGTTGTGATGCATCTTCAAAACTGTTGAATTCACTAAATGCGAAATCTGCCATTAGCACGGTAAAAATTATAGAACTCGACAGCACTGAGCCGCATCCACACGAAAACAAGCAAGAAGTTTCCATGCTGAACGTGTTGCTCACAGATGCCGGCCCAATGCAGAACTACTCCCATGCACACAAGAAGAATCCCGAAAATATTTTAGCGCTTCAAGAATTGGAAGGCACGGATCCAAAAACATGGACAGTTCAACAAACCGCGACTTGGTGCGCGAGCGTGATTTCTTCATCGAGCAGCGTACATGACACTGTTCTTGGTGAGATTGCATCGTTTTGCTTGTGGTGCAGAGAGGAATATCCATTTTTGTTGACATTCGATTCTCAGCGAAGGGGATCAGCGGGCGCGAGCTGATAGAAATGAGCCGCGTTGTCGTTTGCAGTGAGTTGGGACTGGTGTTTGGTGACGCAGTGGTTTTACAAGATCTATTGCTGAAGGCCGTTGAACGGAACGGACGCATCGGGCTTCCAGCGTATGACGACGCGTGATAGCGCAATCTCATATTTTAGATCATTTGGATGTCAGTTGCAGGACCATTAAACCTGATAGAAGATGATGTGATACACACATTTAAAGGATTCCTATCCGACAAATATAATACAGTTTAAATGATGCCCATCCATGACGATATTTTCACGCTAACCCTCAACCCAAAGCAACAGCTAAAGGCAGGCATAGTGCCTACAGCATAAGCAGCTGCAGGGAAGATCCATGCTGCCGCTGGCGTTTCCGAGGAATTACAGTCTGACTGCTTTCGAAAGAGGCATCCCAAGAAGTGCCGTTGAACAGCAACGATTCCAGGGTTCGAACCTACTGACAATTTGTTGCCGGCACAGTGAAGAAACCGCGCGGGCCCGACAGGGTGTTGATGGTGGAGGTGGCAAGCTCAATGTAGAACCTTGCGGTAAGTCGTGAGAGCTAAATGCTGTGGGCAGGTTGTGGTGATGATCAATGCCTTTGACAAGCCGAAACAACCTTTCTGCTTGCCTGCCCTTTATGAGCACTCAGGTTTCAACAGCAGCATCACTATGCAGAGGACGATGCAGATCAGACGACGATGCAGATCATGTTCCATGCGACGGAAGAATGATGACGCAAAAAGTCTGAGAGGGGGTCGATCCAGCGACCCCAGCGCGTCCCCGCCAAAACAGCCAGCCACACTTCTTCCAAGGATGCGTTTTGCCATATTAAGAACCTTAATGAAATTCCCTGTTGGAACGCTGTTTTCAATGCTCTTTCTGTTCTACTTATGTTCTTATTTAGTTTTGTTCATATATCTGTTGCTTTTGTAAGCTTGGTGAGCATAAATATACGAAAACCAATCAGACGTCAGACTACCTGCGTCTCCTGCATTGGGAGTTGACACCTCCAGATTACACTTGCAAAGTTATAGGATGGAATGACAATTGCTCTGTGCTGAGTTTGATTTGACTTGGTACAGGTGCCATGCATTGTGCATTGTGGATGCGTGCCAGCTGCAACAAAACGCGTGTTTCGTAGGCCCCCCGTTATTGTGTTTGGCCATTTGATACAACCATAAATAGGACTTTCAAGGAGATTCAGTTGCCTGTGTTGGATTCAGGTGGAGGGGTTATCATTCAGAGCTTAGCCACTGCAGACCACTTGGATTGATCACACAGAAGAAACAATGGACCAGCCCATGGTGCTGTTTGTTCAAAAGGAAGGTTGTTTTGCAATATCTGCATGCAGTAAGTGGTGAGTGTGAGCAAGTGTAGTTTGTGACAGAGAGGCCACACTGCTTCAAGTGAAGGTCAAGAAGCACAATGACCAATTTGCGATGTAAAGTGTCACATGGAGTGTGATAGAGTACTAACCAAGTATCCATACTGGGCTCAAGTGCAGAGGAAGGTAGGGTTGAACATGGTTTGGGTGTCAAGTGCAACAGCAGACTGACTATGACTGACTGACTGACTGACTGACTGACTGACTGACTGACTGACTGACTGACTGACTGACTTACTGACTGACTGACTAGCTGTCAGAAATCCATCTTGACCTTACAATATAGAGTAGTAGATGGTGCTGCTTTGGACGGGAGAAACGTCTGAACACTCAAGGTGGTCCGGAATCCTTGAGGAAGGTCTGAGGGACAGGTGGCTACATTTGTCAGTGAATAAAATCAAGATAGATAGTGGAATCGACATGTTCATCTAAGAGATCAAAACAAACAAAACAACGCGTAAAGTAAACAACTTAAATAAAAACCGTCACTTGCCGCTATGATTTTACTGTGTCGCACTCTATACTTCTGTTGCAGAGAGTTGCGTTTCATAGATGCTCACTCTTTACGGAATTATTTTTATGCTGCGCCATTTTCATTTCCAATATTTTACTTTATTATCTTTTTAAGTCAAATTGTTAGTTTGTTTTGCACTTCGCCTTGTTTGTTTTGATGCCCTTCCCCTTTTTTTTTCTCCCCGCAAATCACTACTTCTTCTTCACTGTCCCTTCTCTGAAGATTTCACGCTTCGATCACTCGCTCCTCTTTACTGTTGACTCACGTGCATCCTTTGGGTCGCTTTAAGGTTACATGTTTTGATCACTTGCTCCTTTTTATTATTGACTCACATGCATCCTTTGGATTGCTTTAAGGTTATACATTTTGATCACTCGTTCCTCTTTATTGTTGACTCACATGCATCCTTTGGGTCGCTTTAAGGTTCATTTTATCATCTTCACACAACCAACAACACAATTAACAACCAAATAAATCACTACTTCTTCTTCACTGTCCCTTCTCTGAAGGTTTCACGCTTCGATCACTCACTCCTCTTTACTGTTGACTCACGCGCATCCTTTGGGTTGCTTTAAGGTTATACGTTTTGATCACTTGTTCCTCTTTATTGTTGACTCACACGCATCCATTGGGTCGCTTTAAGGTTTCACGCTTCGATCACTCACTCCTCTTTACTGTTGACTCACAGGCATCCTTTGGGTCGCTTTAAGGGTATATGAATCGATCGTTTGCTATTCTCATGAGCATCTGTGTCCTGTCACAGCGATCTATTAGTCATCAAACTATAAGATCAATTACAACATTTACAAACTCTCTCTACGCCAATCACCAGTTCCATATTGAAATCCGTGCAGGCATAACACTTCGCAGTGCACCGCCTTTTGAGAACTGGACAATTCCCTGTAAAGCGCAGTTTGGTAAATACTATCTTCTTCCATCTCGGCGTCTGACCGTCTTCCCCCAATGGTTTTGCATTAGTAAGGGTTAACATAGCGTTACGAGTCTTTGATTTTGGCCTGATTGCAAACTGGTGTGCACGTGGTCGGTACTCTTCTTCCCTATACTGCTCTTCCCAGTAAGTATTTATCCTCTGCTAGCATCATAGTATCCTTGTCCTGCCTGCTACACCACAGGGGATGTGAATGGGATAGCTTCTGTTTTCGACAAATAGGAAAAGTAGCACAACATGTCAAACCCCTCTACCACGAATAGAGAACTCACATGGGCCTCCAGCTTTTGCCTTTGGACGCTGACCGCTAACGCTGCCTTTCATGCAAAAAGGAGTGGTTCAGGGCACTTCCATATGACCAAGACCCGAAACTAGCACTCCACTAGCTTCCAGGGCCATGACGCATCAGATTCCTCCCCGAGGGGCACATCACAGCTTTGTACTTGACAGGAGTTTGATCTGTGTCACGTCTAGTTCAGAGCCACCTTCCCTAGACGATTGATTTCAGCGTACTTCTGGGTTTATTGCATTGTCATGGGGTGATCTCTTGCCCATAAATAAAACAACAATGAACAGTAAAATAAAACAAAAGAAAAAGGAAAGAAAGAAAGAAAGAAAAGAACTAACAACTAGCAAAGAAGAAGAATAAACTCCATAAATAACAGTCATTACTTCACATAGCAGGGAGGAAGACAACTTGCAGGTGGATCCACCATATCACTATCTACCAGAGAAGGAGTTGCAGCTTGTAGGTCCAACTGCACTCAGTATCAGCTGCCAAGCCTTGATCGCATGTCGTTCTTCTGACAGAGCCCAAGCATACACACAAACCACAGCTTTATTGACTCCAACGTACACGCTCACCAACTATAGAGAACATGATCACCCAGGCAAAGCACACGCCACCAAAGAAATCAACACAGCCCCACCTGCAGCTGAGGAGGATACTTGCCTGAGTGTTTATAAGCTGTTGCGGATCCTGGTCAAGGTGGACCAGTGATCTCCTCATGTACTTAATATAAAGGAGAACTCAAAATCTCCAGAATACATGAAGATGTGGGAAACAGGTGTTTGAGCAGACCCCATACGTAACAAAGACATAAAATCCACATGACTTTATGTAAGTATAGACAAGCCACAGGGACAGTAACACACCATCAATCACACACACAGATCTCTGGCACATCTGCCAAGTCCTACAAGCACCCAGGTGCCATCCACGACTATTTATTGTCAGTGGATGAGAAGTTGTGAGGCATCTCGCCAAGACCCTAATAAAGCTTTATTTACACAAAGTTGGGACTTTAAACAATCTACCACAATAACACACCATCACATGACACTCTCACCAAGTTGTCATAAGGTGTCAGACTCTATCACTCTAGAGAATACCAACAGTACTAAGCCAAACTACCTGCAACACCAAGCATTCGGCAGAAACACACCAGTACATAGCTTGTGTTGTTGAAATGAAGGTTTGAGCCCAGATAGGTATCACTTGAGGACCTAGATCTTGCATAAGCAAAGTTCAAAGTTTGTACACTACAGTTAAACTGACACACTGAAACGTACATGGGCAGCAGGCAGCGCTGCTTACCAATACACCATTACTTGGATGCATGGCTCCCTACCCAGGTGGGAGAGGCCCCATCAAAGGTCCAAGGATACAATCATCTGCACTTTGGACGTTGGTTGGATAGTTTCTGATTCAACTTGTAACTTTTAAGATTGGTAAAGGCCCACCTTGGGGACGTTTGGGGGTTTTCCATCTCAGTTAATAATTTCTACCATGAAAAAATAGAAAACCAGGAGATACCCAAGATTTTCCACCTATGAGCCATTCTTTCATGTTCTATTTCAAAAGGGTATAAATGGTAGAGCTTCCACAAGGCAAATAAACATCTTCTTAGACCAAAATTGTTGTTGTAGCACCTAGTCATCAAGTCACAAACCCTTGTACAGCATGCCACCGCCATTTGCACTGACATGAGCCATCTCCTCGCATTAACCCATCTTTCCATCCCTGGACCAACAATACATCTCAAAAAAGCTATTCCAGACCAGGTGAAGAATAAACCCATGCATTCAAGACCACCGTAACTGACACGAATGCCTCTACAATGTGACCAGTTAAAAACTGTTGGGTAAAATTATCAGTGCAGATGAAGAGAACAAACAAGCATGCAATAAAGACAAGAGGAACAATAACTGAAGACCCACTGCAGGTGACGACTTCCTGTGCTCTTGATTGTGTGCTCTACCATTGCTGTTGCCTGCTTTGTCTCTCTTGCCACTCTAGATGTGCAGTGTCAGCTGAGGTGTAGCGTAACTTGCTGCTTCTCCTGGAAGGCGGTGGTGGTGCTGGATGCATTGCAGCTGGCATTGCTTTGTTTATTTTTGTATTTTGTCATGGGAAGATAAGCATCCATAAAACGCCATTATATTTGTTGGATGTGAATCCTCTGAATAAGTAAGCACAACCTGGATAAGGACAATACCATATGAGAAATGTATTCTGGATGTTATTTGATAACCAACACGGGAAACGCTGGATGAACCAGTGCTGAACTGTTGAATTTCTGAAAATACTCCTATTTTTATTTGTAACTTGCGCAGAAAAGGCATCAGCGGATCGCGGTTGATGGGAATGAGTCGCAGTTGAACCATGTGCGGATTCCCAAATAAATCTTGTTGGCGATCGGGGCAGGATCAAGAAATGCTAAAGTAGACGAGTCTGAGGGATTGGAAGGGAATAGTCTGAATAAAAAGCGTCCGGTGCTTCTCCATGCAGTTGTCCATGCCCTGCTGGTTATTTTTTGATGCTCGCAAATGCCTTGCAGCTGATTTCATCACTGCAATTAACGTCGTTGACTGTCAACTCATCTTCCAGTATGCTGAATCTAAGGGCACGTGGTGCATTGGCTGGATGGCCAATAATTTCCCGGGGAATTAGCGCGGAAAGTGAGCCCAGCGAGCAATCCTCACTGAAATGATACAGCAAATGTACATGCTTTATATCATACTGCTGCTGCTGTTGCTGCATATGGCAGGCCAAAGCGTTAGCACCAACAGTCTTGGCTTGCTGACTGAAAATCAACCTATCAGCTTTTGCTCTGGTGTGACAACAGTTGTTCAGCACATTGCTTGTCACACAACAGAGTCAAATGGTTGGAATCACGAACAGCCATCCTGCTTTGGAGAAACAGGAACTGACAAAGTGTGGTGAAAGTTCAGCGCTTTAAATACGAGAGGACAAGGAAGAGTTGACTCTGACCTGAGTAAACGATGAAAATGGCATGAACCATAGTAAGAAAACTGCATGCGTTGGGCTAAACTGCGGACGCATTTCTCTTCAAACCGCGGTCTTTACGCGAACACGGTCGCTGTTGTCAAATGCGCGTCCCGTCAAAAAGAACGGAATCCATAATTCTCTGATCGCGGTTTGTATGGGGCTTAATAATTATTCCCTCGGCTTTAATCTTGATTCGCAAAAATCAATTTATGGCTGCCGACCCAAGTGAAACGGACTGCGACAGGGTGCTGCGAGTCCCGTTCCTTCGAGATGCCATTCCCGTTGGCGCACAGTGCTGCCAGTTCAAGGACAACACCGTCCAGAACACCCTTGTCATCCAGTGCGATGATGCCGGCAGGATCACCGTCTTGTGAGAAAATGCACCCATTCAAACCTCATACCATGCCATCCATCGAATCGTACCCAGTACTCATCCCCATGTCATCACGTTTGCTGCTTCATCAGCTGCTTCATCGGCTCCTTGCTTCAACGACCACACCGACTCCCCCCCCCTTTGACTCCAACACTAACACAAACACACAGCCAGTACGATGGATACGGGCGGGAGTTCAAGCTAAGCGGCGAATTGAGCCTATTCGCGCAGTTGACGGAGCTGGCGACGCTGCATGTCCCCAGCAACAAGTTTTTTGGTCCCATACCTGCTTTCAAGACTTGGAAGAATCTAAAGCGCCTGTAAGGATGACCTCCATCTTCCACATATTGCTATTTTCATAACTGTTCATGTTTCAGGGATATAAGCTACAACGCAAATCTGACTGGGTCCTTTCCCGAGTTTAGCGACGACATGAACGAAATGTAACTTCCACTACCAGTGTTCAAACTCCCTGTTTCCTTTTTTTAAAATGCGCTGTCGTTAATGCTTGTTTTCTCGGTGTCTTTGAAGCTTCATGCAGGGTCTCAGACTCAATCAGCCTCTGCCGTTAAGCTATCCAAAGAACCTGTCAGTCCTGTAAGAGAAACAGGCATATTCAACCAATCAGCTTGTATCGACTGAATTTTTCTTCCGAATTATACAGATCTGTTTCAAATTCAAGCTTGTTTGGCACCATTCCAACTCAGCTTGGGACGTTGATGTCCTTGATTAAACTCGAACTCCCGAATAACCAACTCTCGGGGCCCATACCCTCTGAACTTGCGCAGTTGCGCAGTTTGGGGTCCTTGTAATGCTTGTCATTTTTGTTTTCTTCTTTGGTGATGAGTTTGCTGACCTCTGCGCGCAAATCCAGGCAGCTGAATGGCAATCAACTCTCCGGATCCATACCCTCTGAAATTGCAACAATGCAAAGTCTGGTAAAATGGTAAATTGGTTTACACTCTCTTAAAACGTTCCCAGATTTTTATTGACAACAAGGGTTCCCTTTTTTTTGTTTGGTTTTGGTCACAGTTACTTGCAGGACAATTTCCTGACTGGCGGCATTCCGTCATCATTCGAGCACAGGGCAAATCCAGACATGGTGTTTAATGTCGGAAATAACACCCTCAGCGGGCCATATCCATCCAATTCCAGGCCCTTGGATACTCTGAGTGTGAATTGTTTTGACGGCCAGTCGCCTCGAAATGGTGCATGTCCGCAAGTGCAAGAAAAGAGAGGTGCAATTTTTGTGGTATCGCTCTTTATTTTTTTCCCCCTCCTTATCACCCCTTGATCTTTTATTGCCACAGGTGATGATTTTAAAGTTCCAGGCATTGCAATTGGATGCGGGATTTTCGGACTTGTTGCAATATTAGTTGTGGCTGTGATTTTTCGGCGGCGGCAGCAGCCGAAGGAGATTATTCCTCCAAGTTCGCCCCCCGTTTCGGAACACATGCCACGCATCAAGTTAATACCCTCCGACGCCGACGATGGAGCATCCATGCAAAATCAAGTGGAACAGCATCGCGTCTCGATGGAAAGGTTTGCTTGTTATAATGCAACTTCAAAACTGCTGCCCTACTAAAATGCGCAACTTGCCCTCAGCTTGGTAAAAATTATAGAATACGACAGCAATGGGTTACAGCCACTCGAAAACAAACAAGGCATTTCCATGCTGAATGTGTTGCTCTCAGATGCCGGCCCTGTTCAAAACGACCCCCTGAAACACAAAAAGAATCCCGAGAACATTTTAGCACTTCAAGAATTGGAAGACACGGATCCAAAAACATGGACAGTTCAACAGACCGCTACTTGGTGCGCGAGCGTGATTTCTTCTTCGATCAGCATACATGACACTGTTGTTGGTGAGATTGCATCGTTTTGCTTGTGGGGTTTTGAGGAAGATCGATTTTTGTTGACATTCAATTTTCTCAGCGAAAGGGATCAGCGGGCGCAAGCTGACAGAAATGAGCCGCGTTGCTGTTTGTACTGAGTTGGGACTTGTGTTCGCCGACGCAGTTGTTTTACAAGATCTTTTGCTGAAGGCTGTCGAACGGCACGGACGCATCGGGCTTCCAGCGTATGACGACGCGTGACAGAACCCAAATCATTATTTTATTCACCTGGATGTTGCCTTCGCATCGAGGACCATACAAATAAACCGGATAGAAGATGATGGCAAGAAGAAAAGATTCACATGACATAGAGAGGCCTTTTTTTGATAAAACTCCCGCGACGGGTGGTCTTGATTTTGGTTGCTTTCAAGGAGTGAATATTTTCATGCCCAAATCTGAAAAACAACCTCTCTTCGCTCACATAGAAGCGTTCATCATCCCAGCTGGAATATCGCGCGGGCAGCAGCATCTTCTCTCAGCATCCATCACAGACCGAGGTGAGGGAGACCGGGCCGCCTGCCCCCCTGTGTTTTTTTGTCCGAGAACTGAAGCAACTTGGACACACACACAGGCGGAATCGTTGTCAAAGCACCGTCCGAAACAATGACGCATATAATAACAGCCCTGCGTTCGGCCAATTCAATCAGAAGCGCTCTTCACTGGGTTCACAGCGATGGTGTTCTCAAACAGTGCAAAGTGGTTTCGCATTTGTTTGTTGCCAAGTCCATTGTGACTGGGAGATGCATGCTCGACGAAGGGGTCATCAAAATGGATGAGGAAAAGAAAGCTCATATAGGCGTGAATAAGATGGTTCTTGATTCTGGTGTTGGTGGCTTGCCCAAGTCGGACGTGATTGATCTCGATCTCTCAGACGCGGACACGGAGCCTTTGAGTGAGCCGGACTATGTATCCAGCCAGATTCCTTCTTCTCCAACCCTCGTACATGCGTCATCCGTCCAGCTGCCCACTTCCCCGCTTCAGTTGCCCACGTCACCCATCCAATTGCCTTCTTCACCCATGCTAGGATCAGAATCTCAGTTCGAAGAAGTCCAAAACAGCGACTTAGAGGACTCGCAGCCAGCAAACAAAACCTACATTCCCGAACCCCTTCTCAAATACATTAAAGGAGAACACCTCACAAGCACAACTTCACAACCGAATGAACCCAACAAACTAATTCTCGACGAATTTAATCTTCTCGTTTCGCGGGCTGAGGCTGAAGGAAATCAGTGGCGGATCCGTGCGTATAAACGAGCTGTCAAGCTGATTTCTGCTCTTGATTTTAAAATCTCGAGTTCTGCGGATGTGACGCATGTTCCAGGGATTGGAAAATCCATGCGCGAAAAGATTGACGAGATTATAAAGACTGGGCAGGCGAGGAAGGCCCATACGGTTCCAGAAAAGTTTCAGCCAATTGACGTGTTTAAAAAGATTTATGGTGTGGGGCCGAAAGTTGCGGAAAAGTTTTAGTTGAGTGAGCTGTCCTTTGAACGTCGAGTATGTGCTGACTGTTTCAAACAAACTTTGCTCAACTTTTCAGCGCAAAAGGGTTTCGGACGCTTGACGACGTGCGAACGAACGCAACACTCACGCGTGACCAGCAGCTGGGTCTCAAATACTATGACGACTTTTTGGAACGTATTCCACGCGCTGAATGCAACGCTATATCCGATTTAGTTGTTGGAGTTGTAAAAAAAATCGATCCAATGATCACCTGCCAAATGATGGGCTCGTATCTTCGCGGAAGCGAGTCTTGTGGCGATGCCGACTTTATCATTTCACATCCAGATGGAAATTGGCACCCAGGTATTTTTGCCAGTTTTGGGCCCAGTCTTTTGAGTTTTTCCCTGACATGGTTGCCCCCCGCACAGATCTTTTGGACCAAATCGTGGCTGAACTAAAGGCATGTCACTTTATCATTGACAGCCTGTCGTCTACTCATTTTGGAGACCCCGCATCAACCACAAAAGTCAAACCTGCCGGCGAAACTACATTTCGCGGCGTGTGCAAGCTTCCAGGTGGCTCCGGGATTGCTCGAAGACTCGACTTGCTCGTGGTGCCGTACAATGAGCTCGGTGCTGCGACCATTTATTTCACAGGAAACGATTATTTCAATCGATGCGTGCGCTTGTATGCTCGAAAAAAGGGGTATTCGTTGAGCCAGCACGGGTTGACGACGAGAGAAGACGGTCAGTTGGTTGCATCCAAGACAGAAAAGGAGATTTTTGATGTGTTGGGGATTCCGTGGCGGCCACCGAATGAGCGCAATTTTTGAGTGTCGCGTTTACCCCCCGCGTTTCTACGTGATTTATTTTTGGCTGCCTTTTTGGTTGAAAGGGGTTGTATGTATATTTTGGTGCCTTTTTGCGAAAGCAGTTTGTGTAATAATGTCTGTCTTATTTTCAGCATATGGGCTGTGAGAGACAAGAAATAAATAAGATGACCCTAAATCCACCGTTTTTTCAAACAACTATATCAATGCAAATGTTTTATTATGCACTAGAAGATGCAAATTTGCCAACATCAGACGCGTGGCTATCAAACTTTCCGTGAGCAATCGCTATTGCCCGCTCGTGCACAGTCAGTTTCACCTTCGTCTCTCGCTCATTCTGCCTCTGCAACGAAACTTTCAACCCCAACAAGACACCCTGAACAGCAGTGAAAATAGTATACATGACGGCGTCAAACGTGTATTGCGGTAACGGATTCTTCAGCTGCTCACTGTTTGTCAAAATGCGGTAGATTTGTAGGACAAACGCGGAAATGCAGAGCAAGTTTGCAGCAATGCCGTAGTAGCAAATTCTCAAGAACCGAGGCGACACGGGGTCAGTTGCCGAGACACGTGTGTTGCGGCGGATATGGATTGAGAAACAAACGAGGAGGCCGAAATCTACTGCAAAGATTGCAATAGTGCCTGCCATGTCTATGATGAACAAAGCACCTCCAGTGGTGACGGAAAATTGGGGATTGGTTTCGTCCAAGTTGACGAGTATTGCGGCTGGTATTACAACGGAATACAGCAAAATGGGATCCGTATATGAATGCCCTGAAGTATTTGAGTCCGTCAGACCACACTGAACTGATGACTGCAGATCCTCTGCCCCAGCTGTAGAGTAGAAAGCAGGATTTGAAGGTTGCCGCCAGAAAGGCGTTAAATGGGAGTATCTGTACAACGACGAGATCAAGTTGCATCGTTTCGATGACAAGGCAGATGAACACGGTAATTAAGGATAGGGCCATGGTTAGGAGCTGAAAGTTGAACGGTGTTGCCAGATGCTTAATCCAAGCCTTGGTGGTGAATGCGCGCATTTCGTTTTTGACATAGTAAAGGAGAAAAAGACACTGGAAAACATTCATTCCTAATGCTGAGTAGCAGAGAATCTGAGTTGCTCGATTCAAAGGAACTGTGATTTCTCCCTCTGAGCAGCTTGTCGAAAGCGGGGATATCGAATAGACGGCGAGGTACGTGGAGGTCGCGTCCAAGCCACCGCACATTTGCTCACCGCTTGGGCAAAGTAAATCGCAGCTCGAATCTGACACTCGGCCAAGGGTTTGCCCCACTTGCGCCAGAGTACACATGGTGGAGCAGCCGCATTGCTGAGCGAAGGTATCGTCCGGATAAAGCATTATGAAGTAAGGGTCGTCATGCGCAGAGGATGGGCAAAATGATGCGCAGTCTGAAATATTGGAGACTGGGATGTGGAATGAAGCAATTTTCGCGTCTCGTTTGCCTTTAAAACATCCTGTGACTCCAGGCTGATATCAGAAACGACGAGTATGCTTTGTTAAAACAGCTGTGTACCTGCATAATGCCACCGATGTTGTATGACTTCCCTGCTGGGGGTGGACATGTCTGCTGAAAATCCTCTTTTGTAAATCAATGAAACCAACAAAGTTTAAGAGTTGCCAGGTTTGGTCAATTACGTTCAGAAGATATTGCGGCATATTATAAGCAGCTGCAGGTAATTTGCCGAACATGCCGGCACTTCATTGGAAGACTTTGACCACAGATGAATTCCTGCCCTCCAGTGCGCTGAAAGAAAACGCATTCGCCTTGCGTAAAACCTGAACACACCCAACATTAGTAAATGCTAGCGTAAGAGCTGAGCATACTTTTCGTTGCAGATACTGTGTGTGGAAACCATGCCCCAAGGTGAGTCTCAGCTGTTGTTGATATAAACACAGCGCTAACATCTTCCAGACGAACCCATCCCCAAACTAGCTCAACCTGCTCAACTAAAGCATCCAAAAACACAAGCAATGCGTTCCATGACTATTCCCGCTGAAGTGTACCCAATCATTGGCATGATGTCTGTCGCCTTCGGATTCGGCACATACGTAGTCCACAAGCAGCTTACTGCTGGCCAGGATTTGCGGCTAGGCAGTCGCGGTTACAACCCAGAACACTGGCAAACTCGCTTGAATCGGGAGCCGGACGTGAAACAGCCTTTTGGAAACTACTTCTACCGACACTGCAAAGATTGAACAATGGCACCAGTTCCTTCTTGTTCTTATTTATTTACATTCTGTTCAACTTTCCATAACCTTCAAATGTTTGCAATAAACCAACTTACCTACCGATACTTTCACTCACCAACCTTTTTGGGCTTCTTGGCGCGTTAAATCCCATCTGCCAGAGTTGCAATTTCTACATGTCTAGAGGGTATCGGACATCGTTTGAAGTCTCTCTTTCGAAAATCTGCCAGGACATGAGCCGGGGGTAGCGAAGGTGTGCATCTTGACATTCAACGTGTCTGCATCGGCATTGCGGCACAAGAGATTGAGGATTCCCAGTATTAACGCGACTCAGACCATTTCAGCAGCCGATAATACCACTAACGATGCTGGAATATCGACTTCTGATGGAAGACAGGGGTGATGGCTGCGTGTGTTGGATTGACTCAAACTCGCGTCATTTTGTCCGGTAAAAATAATTTTGCTGTCACACCCTGACTCACAGTTTGCACTTGTTACCAGTGACACCGCATGAACAACCGTGACTCCAAACACAGCCAAAGCCAAGCTCATCCATAAAAAGCAGCCAAAGACATCAGTCCCAAAACAGAACACAAAACACACAACCACAACAACCCAACAGCAAAAACAATGCGTTCCATGACCATCCCCGCTGAAGTGTACCCAATCATTGGCATGATGTCTGTCGCCTTTGGCTTCGGCACATACGTAATCCACAAGCAGCTTACTGCTGGCCAGGACTTACGGCTCGGTAGCCGCGGATACAACCCAGAACATTGGCAAAGTCGCTTGAACCGGGAACCTGAAGTCAAGAAACCGTTCGTCAACTACTTCTACCGTCACTGCAAGGATTAAATGACTACTGGTCTTGCCGTGGAAGAACTTTCATACTTTCGTTTCTAGTTTTACCTCCTGTATGTACAAATAAATTCGCCTTAAAGTTTACTCTTTGTTGCACTTTTGCCAGAGTCTGTTCGCCGTCTGGACTTGTTGAAAATGCGCGGTGCTTTTCTTTTGCTGCTCCTCATCCAGAATTGAATATTGAGTTATGATGAACCATGTTTGGAAGACGTGAAGTTGGTTGCGAGCATGTGGTGGGGATGGAGTACAACGGAGCAGGAATCCAAGAGAAGGAGATGCATCTAACATATATAAATATTTCCATATTCGTGTTAAATTTTAAAAAGAAAACAAATGCTCATCACGGAAAGTGTTGTGGACATTCCCACATCGCAAGGCCCAATGCGCCTGCACGTCTTTGCACCCACCGTCACTGTCACGACCCACAAAAAAGCGAAACTCAGCGGCGTTGCTGTTTTTACAGAGATCTATCAAGTCACCGGCCCCGTCGAGGTACCCCCATATCTCTTTTATCGATCGAAAACGCTCGTAATCACGCTCATCCGAATTACCAGAGATTCTGCCGCCAAATTGCGGGAAACGGATTCATTGTTGCTTGCCCAGAGTCTTACCATGAGTTTGAGCCCCTCGGGACAGTCCTGCAATACAACGACGCCGACACCAACAAGGGAAACGCGTACAAGATCAAGAAGGAGTTGCATGCGTATGACGAAGATGCGAAACTCACTCTCGATTACTTGCAAAACCATCCAAACTGCAACGGACGATTGGGCGCAACAGGTGTGTATTTCGAAAACAGCGGGGTGTTTTTCTCCTCATGATCCGTGTTTGTCTTTTCCAGGAATGTGTCTTGGTGGCCATTTGGCGTTCCGCTGCGCGGTTGACCCTCGTGTGCTGGCATCTGTCTGCTACTTTGCAACCGACATTCACTCAAACACGCTTGGAAAGGGTCAGGCTTCAGACTCGCTCGAACGATGCAAAGAATTGAAGGGAGAAACGGTCATGATCTTCGGCAAATTCGACAACCATGTTCCGCTGCAGGGTCGAAGAAAGATTTACGACGCGCTTTCGGACGCGAAGGTGGATTTTGGATGGCTGGAACTGCCTGCACAACATGCATTTATCAGAGATGAGCTGAGCAAGGGAAGATACGATCCACCCTTGACCAAGATTTGCTTTGAAGTGCTGTTGGAGGTGTTTCAGAGGAGACTGGTTTTGGGGCTGAGTGGGACTGGAGATGAGGAAGGGCCGCTTGTGTGTTAAGCGAAATCAGAATAAGAGAGGTTGATCTTTCTCTTACGTGTGCACACTGTTTCAGCTTGCCTCCTTCAATCAGAGCACAAGTTATCAAGTTTTAATGCGTGCTTTGTTTGGTTTCGATAATCAACCGTTCTCCCATTAAAAGAGTGAGCACAAAGACCACACCATCCCCCAACAACCCGATTCACACCTTCTCCAGCCTCAAGCGTATGTATCAACAGTAAAGGAAAAAAAGCAATGATTTGTTTAGAGCTTGTTTGCCTTCAAAGCAGCCTTGCGCAACTGGGCGAACTGCTTTCCAACAATAGCCCTCTTCTGCTTTCTGGCAACCATGAGCTTGAATCTGTCAAAGTCAGACAGGTTCTGTCTGGCGGTGCGGACAGCGAGCTTCTTGGCCCAGGCAGTCTTGGCCCAGAGACCAGCAAGGTCCTGCTTCTCAAGAGCCTTCTTGACGGAGACAGTGCCGGCGGTACGGGGAACCTTGACAACAATGTCGGTAAGGGAGAGGCGCTTGAAGGACAGCACCTGACGGGTGACACCGGTGGTTGGGCCGTCAACGAGGGCCTAAAAGTGAAACGGTTGAGTCCACACAGATTAAGAAACATCAGTCTTTTTGACTCACTCTGGCGTGGTCAACAATGTCGACAATCACGGCGAGCTTTCCAGCATCTGGGCCGTAGTTGACGAGGACAACGCGACCAACTTCGACAAAGCGGTTGAAGACCTGTTGAGATGGGCGGTCGTTAGTCGCTGGTTCGATGTTGATGGAGATTGCGTTGCGAATGGAGTCCCGCATAGCTTCCAGCTTTGATATGCGCATTGGGCGATCAAGTTCGATGCGAGTCAGTCCAGTGCTGACATTTGAGTCTCGTTGACAACTTTCGTTCCGTCTTTCCCTTCCAGTGCAATCATTCCAACCGTCTGTGCCAACAAAAGCACGCCAGCTCATTCGGCCATTCAGTAGATCTGGTCAGTGTGCGGTTCGGATGGCATTGTGGGTCGTGATGGCTGTTGGAGTGGAGGGGACGGCGGCATGTACCATTTCTGTTAAATGTTGAGGAAAATGTGTGCTGCTGGTGGTGAACACCATCGCGGACGAAAAGGTCTCACCAACAACAATCATTTGCATGGTACAGACGCGTATGAAAGAGAGGTCTCTTACCTATGGCATAGGTTGGTATAGGACCCCACCGACCTCTGGTTTCGGATTTCGTGAAAGACCCCCAACTTCATCTAAGCCCGCGCAACTCAGGAAAAAGAGTTCTTTACATACCCTACACGCTTACATCGTATATATTTCGTGTATCATCTCTTCCGCCGCGTCGAAAAAATAAGTCGACCCTGATGAGTTGGTGGAATGTTGGTGGACAGAATGCGTTCAGCTTCTTTTCGCATCCTTCGATTATGCAATATCACGCTTGCCAGTAATCCCATTGGTGTAAATGAGGCCTTCACGATAATCCTTCTCTTTTTTTTTTTGTTGTTATTCCTTTTTTTTTTTTGATTGGGCTCAGGTTCTGTCCCAAACAATGGCACCCCTTCCCCGCACGATTCCAACAATGTTTCGTTGTTTGTTTTGAACAATAGAAAAACTCGTGAAATTCTCTACATGCTACCAGTGGCTTTCCTCGCCATCTTCCTCTCGCCACTTCTAACTGCCACAGCAGTGGCCCAAGAACCCACATCCTTGTAAGCAACCCTTTTCACCACAAACAGGCGCTATCTCTAAACAATTAATTATACAAATCTCCACACACGCGAAAAACAAACCACAGCCATTATTTACAACCAGGAGACCCATGCCCTGAAACCACCACACCTGCGACCGTTGCAAGCTACTGCAGAGTCGACGCTCGAGTTCATAAACACATGATCTTGAAATGCAACGTCGACAACAACGTGCTTGAATTTTTCACTCTCTGTCCGGGACCTCGCGACCTTGCCACGTTCACTGAATGTACCGTTGGCACGGATGTTTCTGCCTGTCATGCTCCTGTTGCTGGAAGATTGGGCGCTAATGAGGCTGTGGATGCGAAGTTATCGACAGAGAAGCGAGCAGACACGCCGTCGCCTGAGCCGGAAGTTAATGGCAATAGTGCACTCCAAGAACCTGCACAGCTATTGGAAACTGAACCCACGGTTGAAGTCAGTGATGTGCACATTGAAGTCAGTGATGCGAGCTCCTCCGGCAATGTGGCGCCTGAACTGGTCACAGACAATGCTGCTTTGATCAACACCACGACCGAGGGGCAGTCAAATGATGATGCAATGGGCAATCAAGCTGTGGCTGAAGGCATTTCTGTGCCTGAAAGTAATAATCCTGTGTCGGAACCAAAAGTCACAAATGAAGACTCTGCGCATTCAACAAATCCACAACTAGTTGAACCGGTTTCAAACGCCGTAGTCCGCGGAAGTGGAATTCAAAATGCTGGCGTTGAAGCAGGAGTATTGCATCCATCGGAAAGCGACAGTTCTGGGAATGCTGCCGGCAATCCCATCCCAAAACCGATTGCTGATCAGATAGCTCAAGCATCACTCGACTTGAACTCATCCACAGATATACCTCCACCAGACCTGCAATCCCCAACCACACAAAGTGAGGTTGTTCAAGTCACCGTTGACGCACAAACAAGTATGCCAAACCCCTTGGCGAATGAAAACCTGATCCCACCAGTTCCAGGCGCTATTCAAGCCAACTTTGTCAATACGCAAGAAAGCGTTATCGAAAGCAGCGTTGGCACGGCAGGAGAAGTTCAAAGCACTCAAATATCTGTCCAACACGTCGAACATGAAACTTTAATCGGTGTGGACGTTCTTCCCATTTCATCAACACCTGTCATTGAAAGTGCCGCAAAACAAGTGGATCCAGTGATTGAAAACCTCCCAGCACCAGAATCCGGACAGATATCCCTTCCAACGTCCGGTAACGGGGTTCGCGGTAGCAGTGCGTCTGTGAACGAAACCATTCTACCGAAACAGGATGCAGCTGATGTTGTCCCTGACGTTCCCCCAGAGTCCAGCTCAAATGAATCTCCTCATGACAGCTCACCTCACAACTCCCCCAACATTCTTGGACAAGATGCTTCAGCCAATGACCCTCCAAAAGAATCGATAGAAAGTTCTCAGCAGCATGAAGACCCGAGACAGGAAGCCGAGCAACCTCGTTTTGAGGGCACGCCATCAGAAGGAAACAATTCGACCGTTACGGATCACGAGCCAGAAACACAGCCTGCATTGACTCAAGAGAATATCGGCGTATCATTTGACTCTGAAAGTAAAAAAGTCCCACCAGTTGTTGAGCAAGTGCCAGTGGCAATGGAAGGAAGTGCTGACAAACTTCCACATGTCAAGGCATCAAATCTTTCACCAGGCACAGAGACACGCAGTGGCAGTGCTGTAGAAGGTGCCAGCTGCTCGAGAAATGGCGCCTATGATTGCGCAACCGGGGCCAGTGCAATTTTAGTGTGCAGCGCTGGTGTGTGGGTGGGAATTTCTTGTGACTCTGGTAACAATTGCAAAATGATTGGAGGATTTCCGTACTGTGTTTAACTGGTAATAAAATATGCATTGGTGTTTCTTATAAGCCTGTTGTATTTGGGCAGCTCGCAGCGTTTAAAAATGAAATTTCTCAGCAGCATTACTGAGATTGAGGATTAACAAGAAACGGTACTTGGCATGTGCAGGTATAGCAAGAATCAGCATTACGTGCTGATGCTGTTGGATGCGATGTGTCATGCCCTTCAACTGGGAAGCGACGGACTTGCCATATCACAAATAGCGTCTCATAAAAAACCATTTTGGGCGCAAGTTTGAAATTGGAATTGACAGGAAATGAACTTGAAACGGCATAGCAGCGAATGGGCTGACAGCGAGGTCGGCTCCGTCAACCTCGGCGCCGTGGACGTCGGCAGTCGCTTTCCCCAGCACTATGAGGCAGATGCGGACATCAAGGGCCCCAACTCCCAGTATAGACCTACATTCAACCCGGAAACCCCAAGCGGCTCTTATGCCCATCTCACTGTCCGCGCTGGCGATGTGGACGGCCCTAGAACTAACTTGGGAAACACATCGGTCGTCATGGCCTTGCTGAGCGAGGCATGGCTCTTCAATATGATTGTCATCCTGGGTGGGACCTATCTCAAGGCATTCAAGTTTGGAGATCTGCAAGGGTACCAAGACTATGAATTATGGAACACAGCCTGCTGGTGGAAGCTTGGTGAGTCGTGGTCAGGCTTCCGTACACCCTTGTGCTGACTGTTGCTTTCACCGCTCGCTATCCCTAGGACTGCTGATGCCCCTCCCTTACACCCTCATATGCTTCTTTGGAATTGCGCTGCCATTCCGGACTCCAAAGCTGCTCAACTTTGAAAACGTAAAGAAGCGACGGCTTGATAATCTATACATTCTGACTGTCACTAAGGGCGACAACCGTGAGGTATGACCCCCTGCCGCACCTTCCCTATCTCACTCCATCCCACACCCCTCCCTGCATCGAAGGCGTGGCTCCGTCGTACGCTGAATCCTTGCTGTTCTGTCACGTGTTGGCCGAGACGCAATCAATATCTGGTTTCAAAATTTTCTGAAGCCAATTTGGAAAATCTGGTGTCTGCACTTTGACACAGTCGTTCATCACCACTTCCTTCATCGGCCACTCGCTGCTAATGAAGATGGATACTCACCGGTTATTCCTCTTTCTCCTGCTTCCAACCAACAGGCCGTCCACAGGGCCTGGAACGCACACAAGCACCTCGAACGCATGCATCCCGCTGTCCGAGTGCATGTACTCACCGATGAACCTTACTTCTTTGACGGCATCAACTGCTACACCTGCCCGAAAAGCTTCTCAACGGCACACTCGAAATACAAGGCTCGTGCGCTTGAGTGGTACCGCCAGACTATGCGTTTCACAGAGTTTGACTGGGTGCTGCACTTGGACGAAGAAAGTGTCATTGACGACGAAAGTGTCAAGCGCATCATTGATTTTATCCACTATGAAAAGGATTTCCATTTCGGTCAAGGCATCATCTTATATAATCAGTACAAGTACTGGAGCAATTGGTTTTTCACGGTCGCGGATGCGTTACGAGTTGGTGACGATATCTCTCGGTTTGCGTTGCAGTTGAGTGGACATCTTGTTTAAGTCCGTCGGGGCTCTTTTTATTTTATCTTATTTTTGGCTGACCAATCATATTACAGATACACCTACTTCCATCGTCCAATCTTTGGGGCCCACGGCTCCTTCCTTCTTAACAACGGCCTCGTAGAAAATGCAGTTACATGGGATCTCGGTTCCCTCACAGAAGACTATCAGTTTGCAATGAAAGCGTGGGACTTTGGGTTCCGCTGCGGCAAAATTTGCGGAATTATTCGCGAGCAGTCTCCCCTCGATTTGGTTGGTTTTATGAAGCAGCGCAGAAGATGGTACGTCGGTGTCCGTCGTCTGCCGATGCTTCTCCCAAAAATTTGGACCTTTTTCTGGTCCCTCGGACTTTTGAGTCTCGCAAGTTTTGTAACGAGTTTAATTCTCGGGTTCAAGTTCAAGATGGGTACTCCGCGATGGATGGCAGCTTTGACAGACTTCAACTTTGTCACGTTTTTGTACCTGTACATTGTCGGAGTCTTCCTGCAGGACTTGGATAAGAAGGTGAATCCGTTTTTGATGCTGGCCCGGATTATTATTACGGTGCCGTTGACGATTGTGGCGTCGTTTATGGAAGGTGAGATATCATTTTTCTTCTTTAAACCGTCTGTGAGTCCAGCCACTCACTTTCAGTTCCCTGAACGCAGGTGCCTCCGTGTTCTATGGTATCATCTTCCCCCCATCTGATTTCGATGTCATCAAGAAGTAAAGAGAGTCGAGCTGTGCGGGCCTTTCATGCCGATCTTCCACCTCTAGTTCCCCATCTTCAAATTGAGTTATTTGTATAGCATCATCATCTCGACCTTCCGTTTCCCGGTTGTTTTTTTTTCCTTTTTTTTTGATTTTAAAAAAAACTCTGGTTCTCCTTCCAACCCTTTCGTTGCTTCACCGGTAGAGAGTGTTTTCAGTGTGATGCTGATTCCAACGCTTGTTTTTTTTTTCTCTTTCATTCACACAATTGGAAGTTTTGTTGTCGTGTCGGTTCGGGCACCTGCTGGCTGTCTCAATAAAAAAGGCATACTAGGAACACTGAAAGTCACAACAATGCCCTCGTAGCGCCGGAATGGCATGTTATCCACGTTTCAAAAGTGCGCAGTCAATGCCAAAGAACGCGTGACAGGCGTTTAGTTCGAGTAAAGTGTGTTTCTTTTTTTATACTACATAATAACAATTCAGGCCATCAAAGAACTCTTCTTTCCTATCATTCGATTCACAGCGTAACGGGTGCCACGCGATGGACCCCGTTTTCCGTTATTGCCGTCATAAACCCACCCTCCTCAAGGGGTGAATCCCTCAGCACCCTCAGACTGCTCGCCGGCGCAGGATTGAAGCGCCACCACAGCTGCACGCTTGGCAACACATGCACATCACCACCTGACAAAATGCGCGGAGCTGGCGATTTCGTCCGCCCCCGCTATTGATATATTCGCCAATAAAAAAACATGAAACAAATAAACAGATTTCAGGCAACAGAATTGTCGACAAAACAAAGGGGCCAATAGATTTTCACCGACAAAAAAAATACTCCCAGCGAAAGAAGATGTTGCTTCTTCTCCCGCTCCTTGCGTCTCTCGCTCTTTTGCCCGCCGTTTTCTCCATCAAGAGTATCGGCCTGATTGCCGATGTTCCGGACGCGGGTATCTTCTCTCTTGGCGCCATTTGCTATCGCTCAGATCCTGACTAAATCCAACACAGAGGGTCTTGGAACGTACAACATGCAGGCCGAAAATGGTTGTAAAAAGGCAATCGCTAGAGTAGCTGATGAGTATCGCTGCTACTGGATCTTTCGACCCGCTTCGGTTTCGCCGGATCGAGAGGCGGAACATTTTATCGACGAAGTCGCGAAGGGTGAACACTTTTTTGGCCATGGACAACACAAAAAAGAGATGCTTTAACTTCATCTTCTTTTTTTTAAGATACGACGCTGTTCCATTTGGTTACCATGCTCGGCTCTGCGGGTTTGGATGTCAACATTAAGCTGGCAAATCGATTCCCGCAAATCACCGTTTCAGCAAACGAGAGTAAGCTTGCGCTGCAATTTATTGACTCGTCGTAACAATTTTTGTCCTGTTCAGTGGCCGTGTCACCGACGGATCCCCCAAATATTCAGGTTTCATGGAATCTTCACATTCCTCAATGCCACCTGTATTAAAGCAGCCAAAATAGGGAACCATCTACAATAAATACCAGTCAATCTTCCTCGCCGGAGTTGCGGCCGGCGCAGTTACAAAGACAAACAACGTCGCAATAATAGGTGGGTCATTTCATGCAGCTTTTTTTGGTATTTTTTCCTTGACGTTAACCTCGAACTTTTAGCAAACTTTGGGTTCCTTTCTTACTTTTGGAACATGTATCTTCGAGGCGTACTCTACGTAAACCCTGTTGCCACAGTGCAGTATCGTGTTGCGCACGACAATACATGGGTTTGTTCAACTGCTTTTTTCCCAAACAAGGCAAAATGTATATCTTCCTTTTTTATAAACTCCCCACCCTTCCGCCTTCCAACAGAGTAATAAGACATGGGGTCAGCAGCTTGCACAAGGTTGGCCGGGCGTGCACTTCATTTCAAGAACTTACTGAACAACGTTTTGATAATTTCAGAGGAGATTGACGGAGGCGCCGACGTTATTTTCGGTGCTGCGGGCTCCCTCGGATCCGAAGGAATCAGATACGCTGCTTCCAAGAAGATTTGGGTCATTGGTGTTGATCAAGACGAAAGCCACACAACCTTTGCCAACAAGTCGGAGGAAGCTTCACAGTACATTATTGGGTCAGCAGTCTTTGATGCTGAGCGAGCCGTCGAATCCATGGTAGCTGAGCGATTGGCGGGTGACTTGGTGCCGGGAAATAAGCAGTTTGATGTCACCAATGGTGGAGTCCGCTTTGCGCAATGTTCCAGCCAGATTTCCTGTGCTGCCCTGAACCAAAGTTTCACTTTCATTGACACTTCCACTGAAAATGTGAATGTGCAAGTTCTCACCATCAGCAATCTTTTGCGTTTGATTGAGACGCGTATGAAAGTAGGTTCTCTCACCATGCCATCAGTTCGCGATGGAATCCACGAGCCGTACCTTTTAAATAACGGATCTTGGAGCATGTTGCACACATTTGGTCGCAGACCTTCTCCACTCTACGTAAGTCAACCATGGGTTTGGTTCAGGGTTGGACTTTTTTTTTTTTGAAGTGTAACCACCATTTGTTTGTCAGTCCCACTCCTTCACACCTCTACAAAACGGGTACATTTTTGCTTTTGGAGGTCAAACGGATCTTGGAGACGTTAGCGCAGAGCTGTACAGCTTGTACTACGACTTTTCTGATTATCAACCAGTCAAACTGGCGGCTGGATCGGATAAGCCTCCTGGTCTTGCGTATCACAGTGCGGCATTTTGCAACGGCACACAAGAATTGGTCATTTTTGGGGGTACAGACGCCAAGTCTGCCGTTTCCGGAGAACTGTGGAGTTATTCTGCTCCATCCTCGTCATGGACAAAGTTATCCGTCTCTGGTGGACCCGGAGCACGTTCTTTCCAAGCCAGTGCAAGTGCAAAAGACACGCTTTATGTTTTCGGAGGTTGGGATGTCTTTTTTACTGCCCCTTTTAGAAAGCAGCTGCCTGACGCCCTTTTTTTATTTGTTTCCCGGCCTGGAACAGGTCAAGACAAATCCAGTTCACTCCAAAGTGACCTTTGGTCTTACCACATTCCCTCAAAAACGTGGACGCAGCTGTCAAAGAATACAAACGGAGCAAATGGTCCATTCCCAAGTCTGAACGCAGGAATAATTGTTGCAAATGGAACCACGCTCTTGCTGTTTGGTGGATTCAATGGAGTTTCAGACCTGTCTCAGTTATGGTCGTTTGACCTCGCAAGTTCAAACTGGAACCTTCTCACGCCAGACAGTTCCGAGTATTCCCCGCGGGGAAGAAGTCACATGGCCATTGTGAACTTGGACGCCCGCCGCGTGTTGTTTATTGGAGGAGTTTCCCAATCCGTTTCTCAATCAGAATCCTTCATTTACAACGCTGCGTTGAACAAGTATCAAGTGGACTCGCAACTTCACCTACCCATCAAGGCGCAAGGAATGACTGCCTTTACTTATAATCAAGCAGATTACGTTCATTCATGCGAGTATTTCCCAGTTCCAATCTGCACGCCAAGCAACAAAACAGCTGTTGTCATGTACGGAGGATCTCAACCAGGAGTTGGAGTAGTTGGTACAATGCTGGTGAGAAATGTCTTTTTTTTCATGATGCCAAATTCCAGCCGATTGGCCTGACCACAACTCCACATAAACAGATCACATTCCCTAATGATGAAGTCCTTCCAAAACCGCCCGTTGAAATTAATTCCACAATCAAAGCGATTGGAATCGCAATTTCGTCGTTCGGAATCATATTCTGCATTGCCATGTTTGTCGTGTTGATCATTTTCCGCGAGCACGCAGCGTTCAAGTCCGCGTCCATCATGTTCCTGGGACTTTATCTTCTGGGAGCCATTGTTGCTTTGAGCGGCATGGTCATCTATAGCAAGCAGGAGATCCAAGTGGCTTCTTGCACTGCTGGACTGTTTGTTTTCAGTACCGGATGCGCAATTCTTTACTCTTGCATCTTTTTTAAGAATCGTGAGTTGTGTTTGTCGTGTTCTTCTTTTCTCACACGCTAGTACCAACGGTTATTTTTTTCAGTACGTATCCTGCTTCTCTTCAAAGTCAAGAAGGCAAGTCTGAAGCAATATCTCGGCAACGCAGTTTGGGGATCTGCACTTTTCATCCCAGTCTTGATCAACCTTGGTGTCCTGATTGCTTTCGCGGTGGTTTCTCCGTACAAGGTTGTTGCCAGTTCTTGAGCAAAAATATTGTATAAAACTCACGGAAATATCCTCTTAGCTGTCGACATTTGTGTCTGATGGCGATACCTACCCAATCTGCGCGAGTGACAATATCCAAATCTGGATGTGGATTCTTTTGATCCCTGTCGGGCTCCTTATTCTGGGCGCTCTGTACATTGGTTTTGGTTTGTATTTTCTATTACAGCCTCTGCTTGTCACTCTGTCCCCAAGCAACTGATGTTGATGTTGCTCATTCAATGCCTTAGAAACGAGAAACGTGACGTCCCGCTTCAACGAAGCTGCTCTCATCAACTCTTCCGTCTACATCACTTTGCTATCTCTTCTCATTTTGATCGCCTTGAACATGACACTGAAGCTGTAAGTGATGGTTCTGCTTTTTTTGCTTGCTGGGTTGGGCTGACATGGATTTGTTCGACAGGCCCCCAACTCAAGTCATCATGACCTCTGTCATTGCATCCTTGACAATCATCTCCGTGATTGCCATTAACTTCATCCCAAAGCTCTTGGAGGTTTGAAAAATCCGGTAGTTCATTTGGAACAAAAAAACGAACTTACACCAAAAAAAACTTGACCAGGCGACCTCTAAAGAGGAAGAAAATATTCTCCACTCCTCAGCACAGGGAGGCAAGAAAGGCGCTGGAGGAAAGCATGACCCCGAGTCCGAAAGTCAGGTGGAATACTTTTGCCGTGTTTGCAAGCAACCCATCGACGGGGGTTCCAAGCTTTCCTCGGCGAAAGCTGGGGGCAGAGACTCGACGCATGGAAGTCAGCAAGAGAGTAAGAAGCTCATGCCGACCAGTGTCTCTGCTTCTGTCAAGAAGGGTCACGCGTGATTTTTGCATTGATAAGCTTCTCATTTGTTTTTCTGTTAACGCGTTTAAGGAGGTCCTTTTTATTTCTCGATCGTTTCTACCTTTCCGTCTCTTTCCTCCCCAATAGAACATCTCCCACTCCAGCTAGAGCAATCATAAAAAATATTTCCAAAGTTCAAAATATAATTCACTGAGGACTCAGACTGTCAACCAATCAAAATTGCTTTATTAACCACTCAGCTTTTCAGAGCCTTTTTGCTTATGCAATGGTCTGAGTGGATCAGCTTCTTAATCGTGGTCAAGCAGGAGCAGTCGATTTTTTGTTTTTGTCATCACTCACAAAAGCTGTGATTTTCCGCTTTCGAAACAAAAAAGTAACAACCAATGCTTGACATGTTGCCTGTGCTGGGCCTCTGTCTCGGACTGCTCGCTGTGTCCCTCACTGCGCTGGCTTTTGCATTCTCCCGTGAGGACAGAAGTGATGGGAGCGATGGTGCGTATTTCCCAGTGCCGCATTTGACGTCAAAGGACACTAATCGTCTGTCTTCGATAAGCTGAGCGCACGGCCCTCCTTGGTGGCAACAATGCAACCCACTCAGCAAACTACGAATCTGTGAATGGCAGCCTTCTCTCGTCTCCCAGCAAGACAGGGTCCATCCACTTCTTGACTGCAACCAAGCTTTGTACCGCCGCAGTTGTTGTACTGCAGCTTTCATTCTTTATTTCTGGTCTCTTCTTGCATGCAAACATGGAAGTGGTTGAAAGCGGTCTCGTCTCATTGGCATGGATGCTCTGCCTGTCCTTGACAACCAGACTCACGCACACGATTCCTCTCGATGGCATGCACCACAAACTCATCCACAGACTCTCGACGTTCTTTATCGTGTGCAGCGTGGAGTCCGTGTTGTCCGGAGTCCAGTTCCTGAGCACAAGCCACGAGATTTCGGGTATTTTCGCCCAAGTCCAATTTGTCAGCAAACTCGCTCTTGTTGCAATTGTGTTGTCTCTTGCCGGCCTTTCTATTTATCAAACCTCGTGTCTCGAGGACGAGTCCATCCACTGCGCAGACGAAACCCTCAAAGAATCGGGCACCATCCTTGTGTCCCCCGAGCCGCAAACGTTGAAAAACAACTACTTTAGCTTTCTCTACTTCACATGGATGAACCCACTCATGCGACTAGGATCTAAACGACCTCTCAAGATGGGTGATTTGCCACACCTTTCTGAAACGGAAAAAGCCCAAGTGGCTGTCGAAAACTACAAGTTCTACAAAGCAAAATACTCGACCCTCTTTTGGTCCATCTTTGCATCTGAATCTCGTAGTTTCGGACTCCAGTTCATCTTTTCCGTATGTTCTACGTCTCTCGGTCTCTCGGGTCCTTACTTTTTGTATCGGATTACCGGAGAAATTCAAAGCCCATCGGCCTCTCCAGCCAAAGCTTTTGTCTTTGCGACATGTTTCGGACTTTCTAGTATTGGTCGCGCCATGTTTAATAACCATGCGTGGCACTTGGGTCGTAAATCTTCCATGCGTATCAAAGCTGTCCTGGTGAATGAAATTTACAGCAAATCTTTGCGACGAATTCCAGCTGTCGGAGCTGCAACCAACCCTGCAGCAGTTCCTGGAGAAGAAAGTGTGGCTGCCAAGAAACCTGCGGACGAAGATGCGACCGTTGGAAAGATTGTGACACTTATGGTTTGTGCATTTCTGCTTCGTTGAATTTCGTATTCGCTAAATTCATGTCACGAATCCCGAATAGTCAACTGATGCGGAAACCATTCGTGACAATTTGCCTGAAATGTACGATCTGGTGATTATGCCGCTTCAATGTGCGGCCGCTATTATTGGTCTCCTCTACGTCATTGGCTGGCCTGCGCTTGCGGGTCTTGCCGTGATGATCCTGACTCTTCCTGCCACGTATCTCAACTCGCAGTGGTACATTCGCGTTTACGATAAGCTCCTTGCTGCTCAAGACGCAAGGACGACTGTGGTGAACGAAGTGTTGCAAGGAATTCGAATTATCAAGGTATGCATTGCGATTCTTGCGTGCGCTCCCACTCGCTTAACCACATCTTCCTTCAAATCCAGTACTTTGCATGGGAGAAGAAATTCCTCGAAAAAATTGACGCTGCACGTAACAAAGAAATGACCACTTTAATCGAGTCGTACTTTAACGGCGCCGTCAACACATTCATCTGGCTCATGACACCCATCATTGTCTCGTTCATCACACTTTTCACTCTCACGAAAATCGCCGGAAAGGACCTTGACGCGCAAATGGCTTTCACTTGCTTGTCCCTGTTCAACAACCTGCGTGTTCCACTCATGGCGATTCCCTATATTATCGCAGACATTTTCAGGTTGAGGGTTGCCTTTGGAAGGTTGGCCAAGTTCTTGAACCAAGACGAGCTTGAAAAGTACTCGAGTAATAGTGCAAAGAACCTGAACACGCCAACAAATACCGCTTTGGATGCTCCTGTCATTGGTTTCAAGGCTGGATGGTTCAAGTGGCATACCGCCAGCTCAATTGTGGTTGAAGATTCCACTTCAAGTAACGCAGCTGCCACCGAATCTACCGCTCTGCTATCTTCCCAACCTCAAAATGACGCAACCAACGCTGACCCTGACTCTGGCAACGCTTCATTCACGCTTCGTGAATTGAACGTAACTTTCCCCACGGGGGTGCTGACGGCAGTCTGCGGAGCAACGGGCGCTGGAAAGAGTTCATTGTTGCAAGCGTTGTTGGGAGAAATGAAGCGGATTTCTGGAGACGCGTACCTGCCCAACAGAAGAATTTCACGCACTATTTCTACATCTGACGATGACTACTTGAACGGAAGCGTCGCTTATGTGGCTCAAACTTCATGGCTTCAAAATGCAACGATTCGTGACAATATCACTTTTGGTGAAGATTACGATGCAGTCCGTTATGATAGAGTTATCAAAGCGTGCGCGTTGGTTAAAGATTTGGAAACTCTGGACGCTGGAGATTTGACTGAAATTGGTGAGAAGGGAATTAATCTGTCTGGAGGACAAAAGCAAAGAGTTTCTTTGGGTACGTTCTTTTTATGACTGATTGGTTTCCCAATGTGTTTTAAAAGTGATTGTTCTCCCTTTTCAGCGCGTGCCATCTACTCTAGAGCTTCATTCATTCTCCTGGACGATCCTCTGTCTGCTGTAGATGCTCCCACTGCTCGCCATTTGTTTGAAAAGGCGATTTGTGGCCCACTGATGAAAAACCGCACACGTATTCTTGTTACCCATGCAACCTCCCTTGTCCTTAAAAACGGAAACACTCAGTTTTTGGTTGCGATCCAATCTGGATCTGTGGTTGCTGCTGGACCTGTCGCCGATGCCATGAAAGTGCCTGGAGTTGCCAGTATTGTCGGATTTTCTGAAATCAGCGAGCTCAAGTCGCAAGGATCCTCTTCATCTTTGGCGTCGGCTGCTACCAACTTTGATACAATCTCCGAAGACGGTTCAACCGAAGATGAAGTTGACCCTATCAAAATCAAAGACTACTCCAACGGGAAAAGTGCAAACAGTGCCAAACTGATTGACAACGAAGCCATGTCCACCGGAGCCATCAAGAGTATCTACTACAAAAAGTATTTGGCGAATGCCGGAGGCATCTTCTTCATCTTGATGGTGTTTTTGTTGCAAGTCTCGGATCGGTCCATCATGATTTACAACGACTACTGGCTGAAAGTTTGGTCTGAGGCGTATGGCGCGGTTGGAAATGGAACTCTTTTGTCCATGACTCCTTTGGTTTCTCCTATCCAATCCGTGGACTACGCAGGTGTTACTCCATCTGGTGCCGAAATGTATCTCACCATGTTGATGCAAGCAAAGAGTGGCTCTGCCGATGCTAAGATTTCAACGGCAATGATGAAACCTGTAGATGTTGACTACTATATTACTGTTTACGCGCTTATTAGTGCCACTTGGGTTCTTGCGTTTTTAGGCGGTGAGTTTTTGGACTTCTTTTTTTCTTCCTCCGGTGACTGATGACTCTGAATATCTATGCAGCCTTCGCCATTAGAAGTATTGGATCTTACCGAGCGTCCAAGTTATTCCACGCAAATTTGATTCAGAGAATTGTGTACGCACCGATGCGGTTTTTTGATACGACGCCGATTGTAGGTTTTTCCAAACAAGCAACTTGAACTTAAACTGACATCAATCATAATTCATCTCAGGGTCGAATTCTCAACAGAGCCACAAAAGATATTTCAGTGATTGACAACGACGTTATGCGCACCTGCGAGGAACTGATGGGAGGAGTCATTGACGCTCTGGCAGTTTTAGCCGTCGTTGTTGCCGTGACACCTGCGTTCATCTTTGGCCTGATTCCGATGCTGTTTATCTACTTTTCAGTGTCATCTCGATTTTTGACATGCCAGCGTGAAATCAAGCGTCTCGATTCAACAACCCGAAGTCCCATTTACTCCATGTTCAGTGAGACGCTAGTGTAAGTCGGGGTTTACTTATATTTTTTGACTTGAAGAGAAAAAAGCTGACTGAAATGCTTCTACAGTGGAGTTTCCACAATCCGCGCCTATGGCGCCGAAGAGCGCTTTATGAAGGAAAACTTGAACCGTGTTGACACAAACCACCGAGCCTTCTTCTACATGTGGAGCGCAAACAGATGGTTTGGTACTCGCGTGGCCACGATTGCTGGAACTGTGATTCTTGTGTCGGCTTTGGGCACCGTTGCCATGAAGGACGCTATTGGCGCTGGATTGGCTGGATTGAGTTTGACGTGGGTTTTGTCCTTCAGTGACTACCTCATTTGGATTGTCAGAATTCAGGCAGCACTTGAAATGGTACGCTTGTTTTCTTGAGTCGTTTATACCATGTTTGATGAAACTAAGTTATTGTTCTTTCTCCTTGAATTTAGAACATGAATGCAGTTGAAAGAGTTTGTGAATATTCCGAAATTGAACAAGAAAAACCACCGGTGATCGAATCCAGCAGACCACCTGCGAACGTGAGTTGTGCACATCAACAGCAAAAAACATAAGAATGTTGCTGACGAGTTTTTTTTTTTTTTTTACGATTAGTGGCCCAGCAAGGGATCTCTTGTTGTTTCTGGACTTGAAATGAGATATGCACCCGAACAACCCGCTGTGTTATCAGATGTCTCATTCTCAATTCAAGGAGGAGAGAAAGTTGGAATCGTTGGTCGCACAGGAGCAGGAAAATCGTCCCTGTCTCTCTCACTTTTCCGCATTGTGGAGCCAACACAAGGAAGAATCGTTATCGATGGAATCGATATTTCCACCATCGGCCTGTTTGATTTACGGTCCAAATTGACAATGATCCCGCAAGACCCTGTCCTGTTTGCAGGAACCATTCGATCCAACCTCGATCCATTCAACGAGTACGATGACGCAAGCCTGTGGCTCTGTTTGAAACAAGTCCGCTTCCTTGAAAGTATGCAATCCTTGTTGAAAGAAAACGACAATGCAAAGACCTCCACATCGCTTGTTGAAGTGGACATGTCTGAATCAGAAAGAACGGGTGTGACGCTGGACTACAGTGTGACTGAAGGAGGCAACAACTTTTCACAAGGACAGAGACAGTTGTTGTGTCTCGCGCGTGCGTTGCTCAAGTCTTCGACTTTGACTGTGTTTGATGAAGGTTTGTTGTTTTGCATTTTCTGATTGAACAAGTCTTTTTTTAACTCACAGTCTTTGTTTACTTTTTTACTTGTAGCAACCGCATCTGTCGACAACGAAACTGATGCATGTATCCAGCTGGCTATCCGAGGCCCATCGTTTGCAAAGACTACAGTTCTCTCGATTGCACACAGACTGCGCACGATTGCAGACTACGACAAAATTCTAGTTCTTGAGAAGGGTCGTGTGATTCAGTTTGGAACGCCTGAGGAGCTCATGACGCGCGAAGGAGTATTCAAAAGCATGTGTGAAGACTCTGGAGAGTTCTCTGAGTTGCTGGAGATGGCTCGAAAGGGTCTATCAAATGCATCGCGATAATTTAAAAACCTGTTGAGGGAGTCGAAGGAGAATACAAAATATCTTTAAACGTATTTTCGGACTTTATGACAAACAAAACATGTCCGAAACGCCTCGCTTTGGCCCCTAAACTTATCGGCCTCAACAGCTCTTCTCTGGTTCCCCATCTCAAAAGAGCTCGCGCGCGTCAAAACGAACTTTTCAAACACCGCCGAAAAGAACAAGTTCACAGCAAATTACGTAACAAAGCTTGGCGGCTTGACCCACTAATATTGCGCAATACCATTCGTCATAGATAGAAAAAAAGTAAAAGAAAACAAAAAAATGAGCGCTGTCCGGATCCAAGAATAACCGGTCCCAGAATGGAAGAGCCATTCCGCATCTCAACTACCCCAGAGAACCCTGCACACACAGTCCCCATCGAAGAACCCGTAGTCGACGACAACAACGGCAAGCAGAAGCACAATGCCCCGCATTTGAGTCTGTGGGAGCTGTTTGTCCTGTTTCTTGGCTTCGGAATCAATGCCTGGGGTGGAGCAGTGGCCCAAATCGCCTTGATTCAGGATGCCCTTGTTAAGGAGCGCAAGTGGATCACGCCGGAAACCTTCAAGCGTGTGTACGCCGTGTATCAGATTTTGCCCGGTCCCGAGGCGGCTGAACTGTGCTGCTACTTTGGGTACTTGTCAAGAGGGCGGGTTGGGGCGTTAGTAGCTGGACTTGCTTTCATCTTGCCCGGGTTTCTGGCCATGCTCCTTTTCAGTTACATTTACGTCGTCTTTGGGCTCTCCAACAAGTATTTCCTGGCTAGCTTTAAAGCATTGCAACCTATCGTGGCGGCAATGGTGCTGAGGTGAGACTGTCTACCGTCTTGAAACTATAAATAGAGAACACGACCCTCGCTGACTTGGCATGTCATTTCGAAAAAAAAAGAGCCGTGCATAAGATTGGAGAAGAGACAATGGTAAACCACGAGACGGGAATACTTGACCGAAAGATCCTCGCATTTGCCGTTCTGGCAGGCCTGAACACGGCAGTCAACATCAACTTCTTTATTTCTCTGGCAGTCTTTGGACTCGCGACAGCAGCGTTCGGTAGTACTTCCAAGTACGGAAAAGTTACCGGATACGGAATTCTGTTGATAGCATATGCAGCGGGGATCACGTACATTGCCATCAAGGGGCTACCATCTGTATCCGCGCTCGGGCTGGGTGTCGCACGAACGCCAGATATTGGGCACTTGAGCGCGTTGGGTTTGGTTGCGGGAGCGTTTTCATTTGGCGGTGCATACACGTCGATTCCGTTTGTTGTGCAGGAGGCGGTTGTGATTGGGGGTTGGATTTCGCAAAAAGTGTTTCTGGATGGAGTTGCTTTGGCCAATGTGTTGCCGGCGCCGACTGTCATTTTTTCAACTTTTGTTGGGTTTTGGGGAGGGTATGTTGGCCATGACAGCAACGGTATGTTTGCTTTTGTTATCCCTTTAATCGCGGATTACTTTTCCACCCACTAACTATGCGCGCAAATTCTTTCAGTTGGTTATGGGTTTGCAGGAGCAATTGTTACAACGATCGGAATGTTTGTCCCATGGTAAAAAGATTGACCTTGTCTGAAAATCCAAGTTTTCGACAACCCATACTTTTTTTTTGGCAGCTTCTCTTTCACAATCATTGGGCACAACTTTTTCGACAGCCTTGTCCATCGTAAATCAATCTCAAGCTTCCTCGACGGAGTGTCTGGATCTGTTGTCGGCATTATCGCAGTGACTGCCGTCCAGTTGTTTCACAGCTCCATCGTGAGCGCCGTTTCACCGCTCCCTGGAGCCAAAGTCGACATTCAAACTGCGAGTGTGAATGCAGTTTCGTCGTTGATGCTTTACTTTTTAACGCTTGCTGTTCTGTACTCGTTCAAGGACAAGACTACGAACGCAGTTGTGGTGGTTGTTGGTGCGATTGCGGGACAATTCTTGTACTTGGACAATGGCGGATTTTGAGAGAAAAGAACCTGATTTGATGTTGTTGGGACATCAACCGCGCTTAGCTTGCGTATGATTTTATTTGCTAATACAGTGCCCCTTCAAAAGTTCGAACAACCAAAAAAAGTAAAAGTAATATTATTCTTGAATTTCCGGAAGCTGAAGAGATTCGCTCGGTTGTAATGTATCTGGAATAGAAGCTAAAGACTGGCGACGTTGCGTGCGAAGATCGGCAAGACTGGGCCGTCTAAGAAATGCAATCTGCACACCCATCCATTCCTGCTGAGACACTTTGGGTGCGCCCTTGAGAGCCTTTGAAGGTTCAGATACATCATCCACCTCTTGCGAGTCGGAGATGGATCTCTTTCGGGATATTGTAGTGTTGGTGGCACAGCAGGTGGAATCGGATGGTTGAAAGTTGGTGGAAACGGCGATAGAACGGCGGCGGATTCGCAAGTCGGCAAGGCTAGGCAACTGCTTGAGAGTGTTTTGCAGGGAAAGGTCTTCGGATGCGGTTGTCAATGAGGAGGAGGAGAAAGACATGCAGAGAAATTCAGAGAACTGTTTTTTGATCCAGCAAATGAATTTTACTGATCCAACAAAGCCCAATGAGATTTCAAGCAAAAGCGTTCCTTTAAGATGCAGAGCCTCCTTTCCGCCGAGTCCCCATTCCACAACTCGACACCCTCTTCATCCGTAGA